>JAECWK010000016.1:0-99200 GCA_018150405.1 Drosophila varians
CTGTTTCTGTCCTCTGAAGTCCTAGGATCCTTATAGGATCCTTATCGTCACGGTCGCCATGTTGTGTTATGTTATTGGTTATCCTTTGTTCTCATTTAGGAAAAGACTTTGGTTTCTTTTGGATTAATATAGTCTTTATTATTTGGGAGGCGGCAGTGGTGCCGCGTCCAGCTCTCGATGGATTCTGATTTTTACAATATTCCTTATTAGCTAAGTAAGGTGTAGGTCTTGTAGCCGCGCTGCTTACAGCGGCAGAGACGCTTATATATTAAGAATTAAGGAAATAAGAATATACACTTGAGTTCAAGTACCCGCGGTCTGCATGTGACAGTTTACGCTGACACTTGCAACCGGCTCGGATTTCATCCGCTTGGTCAAGAACCGTATATTTATCGTTTGTTTATGTTTATGCGACAATGTATGAAGTACAGTGTGCATTCGATAAATGTGCATATTACATGATATCTAATATATATAAGGATCTAATATAAGGATCGACTAACTAAATCTGCTATTTGCTATATCGTTAAGCAATAGAAACCGCTATGTAACTGCAAGGGTATGTAAGTTTCGGCTACGTCCGAAGTAAGCTTTCCATTCTTGTTTCTTTTTATTTCCATTTTCGCCTATTGGGGAACAACGTTCATTCAACGACATTGAAAAAATCGCCAATTGGCCAAATAACCCGCAATATAACCCGCGGCATATCCTGTCTCCAGAGCTGCTTGGCTGTGCACAGCACCAAAACTCCTCCGTCCAAGACCTCCTGGGCACCTGGATCAGGATAATAAAACTATTGATTGGTACCGGCTGCGGCCAATCGGGCGGACCTTAAAATCAGAAACCTCTGCGAAACTGTCCATTGAGGCAAATTAATCCTGTGTATCTCTCCTACCATTGCGCACACCCTATTTATATTTATTTATTATTTGTATATTTATATTTTATAACCTACGTATTTTAAAACACATTTTTCTTATTGTTATATTCATACGATCGGAGCTGCCATAGATCAGACTCCACTCCCGTTGTCAACACCAACAATCTATCGATGACATGTCAAATCAAACATGTTTTGCAAACGTCAAAACGTCCATTCCTGGAGTTGGTCGATTACGGAGTATACACCTACTCGATCAATGGCTCTAGAGAAGGTGTGCATTTTTGACTTCGTTATGAGATAGTCTATATAAAGTTGACAGACAGAAGTCGATTGCATTTTTTAAATCCCAATTGGTTTTCGTTTAGTAGGTTATTATGTGTCACGAACCACCAGAGTCTTTTGGCTATAATTATATTCAACGTTTTTGCTATACAGCAGGTGAGCGAAATGGGTCGGTAAGAAGTGGTTTTAGTTTCATCTGTGTCACTTGTTTTGGAAGCTTGTGGTATGCGATTGTTACATATTTCATTGAAAAGTCTTGTTGTATTTTTATTGTAGTGGAGCTATTTTTATACCCTTGCAGAGGGTATTATAATTTTGCTCAGAAGTGTGCAACACAGTGAAGAAGACGTCCAGGACCCATAAAGTATATATATTCTGGATCACGATCACCTCCTAAGTCGATATAAGCATGTCCCTCTGTCCATCTGGGTGTTTCTTCCTACGCGAACTAGTCTCTCGGTTTTTTAGCTTGTAATATGCACATTTATCGAATGCACACTGTACTTCATAGATTGTCGCATAAACATAAACAAACGATAAATATGCGGTTCTTGACCAAGCGGATGAAATCCGAGCCAGTTGCAAGTGTCAGCATAAACTGTCACATGCAGACCGCGGGTACTTGAACTCAAGTGTATATTCTTATTTCCTCGCTTAGCTACATAGATTTATACATAAGAATATATAAGCGTCTCTGCCGCTGTAATAGCTAATAAGGAATATTGTAAAAATCAGAATCCATCGAGAGCTGGACGCGGCACCACTGCCGCCTCCCAAATAATAAAGACTATATTAATCCAAAAGAAACCAAAGTCTTTTCCTAAATGAGAACAAAGGATAACCAATAACATAACACAACATGGCGACCGTGACGATAAGGATCCTATAAGGATCCTAGAACTACAGAGGACAGAAAACAGCAGCAGCAACAACTCAACCAACAGCAACAAATGGCCTACCAGCACGGAGAAATGGAAAATCGAAAATCGAAAAGTCTGAGTGAGTAGAGTCATGGGCAAGCGCGGAGGTTTAAAAAATAAAATAACAAAAAGAATAGCACACATTATGTGGTTGCTATATTCTAATAAGACGCCACCTTCATGGGCAACGGCCCAGAAGCTCACAGAAGAGCTTGATTTTTCAAATGAAAACCTCCGGCTCAGAAAAGCCGACTCTGCAACTCACTCAGATAGCATTAAAGTTATAAATAATGTACTAAAACAAAAACCTCCATCTCCAAAGCCATTGCCGAAGAAAAAGAAGAGCTGCCCCAAGGACTGCCCTGGACCTCTACACTCGCCACACTGCGAGTTCACGTGTGGAAGGAAGACCACAGACGGATTGGAGTGAACAGCCTGTGCAGCCAGCACCGGCCCCGTCTGGCGCATCATGCCAGACCAAGGAGTAGCGAACCGACAGCGCTACAAAGAGCGCATGAATTACTTTATCAGTTGCACTGCGTTGAAACAATTTTTTTTTTCACTATTGCACTGCGATGCATATTTTTTTTCTTAGAATAAACATAAAATGTAAAATTGAGCGAAACATTTCGCCCAATTAGAAGTATAGCCTGTAAAGCCATACGAAACAATAGGCAGGAAAAGCTGAAAACTAATGATAAATAATTCAATAAGTAAGATCGATTCAACTGAAAAATATACTTATAAATTAAGTATAGGTAATCCCAAAATGGGACTTGCAGATTTTAAGACAGTGGACTCCACAGCTAATGTTATAAATAAAGTGGAGTCAAACACTATCGATTTAAAACTAGTGAACATTTTGTTAATAATAATTGTTGTAATAATGGGCCCAAACTGTTTCTATAAATTGTACAAGTTGCATAATAAATGCATTAAAAAAAGATATATGAGCCAGGCAAATGACCTGGACAAAATCTAAAAAGAAAAAGAGCGCAAAACAAAATAAGTAACCACAATTAAAAATAAGTAAAAAAAGGTACAATGAAATAAATAAAAAAAAATATAAATCCAAAATATGGCTAATTTAGGGATATATAGATGTATTTATAATGGAATGGAATGATTTGTTTAAAGAACTTACTAGAATAAAAACTGAATTTGGAAAATCATACAAATCATTAACGCAAAATAGACCAATTCAGAGGAACACAACATTAAAAAAAAAATATATACAAAATGAAATTTAAAAAAAAATCCAAAATATGGCTAATAAATAAAAAAAAAAAAAAAAAAAAAAAAAAAACCGAGAGAGAAAAACTTAAAGAAAGAATAGTTAAATTTTTTTTTCATGACTCTACTTTTCATCAAATCGAACTTAAAGAATCACCTAGTAATATTACATCTCAAACGAAAGATAGCCTACAATACACACTCAAGTTTTCTTTATGAGCCTTGTCCTGGTTCCTCGATATCAGCATTTCCTAGATAATGGTATCTTATCCGCGTTTCCCGCATTTTTGGTCTCTTTTAATAATAATTAAACAATAAAGTTATTTTATATTTGGTCTCTTATTAGTATGTTATATTTAGTCAAGTAGGATTCCACAAAGCTAATATACCATCCAACTTGCTTCAATGATGGTTTTCGTCAATGAGCAATTTGATTGGCTTCCACCTTACTTTTCCCCTCACTTGTCAAAGTGACAGTAAAACTGTCACCTGTTAGGGGTCCTCTTAAAGGGCTGCCCACTAATATTTTAGGGCTACCTCTCACATAACCCTTAACCTCTTGACTTTTCATGAATTGCACACCTAAATTGACACTTGGGGTTAGGATGAAAACATTCACGATCGACGCCATTTCCTGCAGTATCCGGATACGTCCGTTGAATACTTTTAGTGGCAACAGGGAAACAATAATCACGAAGATAGTTTAAAGATTCTGGAGACAGGCTAGCATAACCAAGCCTCCCTTTTCTACTGATATATCAAAACCATTCTGTATGCGTCCTCCATGGTTAACACAAGCTCAAAATTAACGCGAATACGGCTTGAATTAGAGGAGTATAATTTTACAGTCGAGTATCTAAAGGGTAAGGACAATTACGTTGCTGATGCGTTATCAAGAATAACTATTGAGCAACTAAAAGTAATAACCAGAAATGTCTTAAAAGTCACTACAAGAAACCAAAGTAAACAGAAAAATTCCTGCGCAGGAAACACAAAAGAAAAAGTAGATTTGCATAAGCAAACTCTTAATAAAGCTTCTAAGCCCAACGTATACGAAGTCATTACAAATGATGAGGTACGAAAAGTAGTGACCTTGCGAATAACAGACCCACTATGTTTATTAAAACATGGAAAGAAAGTTATAGCAAGAATTGATGTTAGCGATTTGTACACCAATGGAATTCTCGACTTAGGTCAATTCTTCCAAAGGCTTGAAAAGAAGCCGGTATACTTAATATCAGCCAACTCAAAGTGGCACCGAGCGGAAAGATCTTTGACACTATATCAATAGAATCTTTTAAAATAATGGGCAATAAAATATTACAATCTCTAAGAGTAGCGCTACTCAAGCCGGTGACCCTATTATCAAATAATGATAAAGAAATAGGGGTCTAACCTGGGATGCAAGTATTCAACTCCCGTCTTATCATAGCAGACTACTTTTAATAAACTTACCATCCCTACTAAGCCGTAGGACTATGCTGGGTGTAGTATTCATCAATAACCTTATTAATGGTGAAATCGACCGCCAGAACCTTTTAAGTCTGTTAAAATTTAACGTTCCTTTTAGGGCCTCTCGAACTTTCCTCCCCTTATTTTGTAGGTCAACATATGCCCAGCATGACCCTTTCAGGGTACTATGTTCTGACTATAATAACCTCTATCAAATCATTTCACAGAGCTCTTGCATGAAATCCTCGATTCTTTCCCACTTAAGAGAGCAACAATGTAACTCTTCCTCGTAACCTTTTTAAAAAATACTTATTCCTCGTCTCGGATCTATCCCCGCGATTCGAGCCGTACGATAAACGGCAGCGCCCCTCGGTCGGTTGGGCGGGAGGTGGGCTGTACGTATGCAGTGGGAGCCGCGAAAAAAATAGAAGCAATACTGTTTACATTCCATGATGGTCCAATACAAGGAGCTTATACAGGCATAGCTAGAACATAAGCAAAAATAAAAAGACATTATCATTGGAAAAATATGACAAGACAAATATCCAATTATAAAGAAAATGTCCTAAATGCCAAAAATCTAAGATTATAAAAAATACAAAGACCCCAATGACGTTAACAAAAGTGCAAAAACAGTAGCTAAAGCTATATTCGAAGATTTTATTCTGAAGTACGGTCCAATGAAGACGTTCATTACAGACATGGGAACAGAATACAAAAATTCAATAATAGATGAACTATGTAGAAATCTAAACATCAAATACATAACATCTACTGCACACCACCACCAAACCGTTGGAACAGTCGAAAGAAGCCACAGAACTTTCAATGAATTTATTAGATCCTACATTTCAGTAGTTAAAACTGACTGGGACGTATGGCTACAATATTTTGTATACTGTTTCCACACGACACCTTCTATGGCTCATGAGTATTGTCCATATGAACTAGTATTTGGTAAAGCCTCAAACTTACCAATACATTTTAATACTGTAGATAAAATAGAACCCCATTATAACATAGATGACTATGCTAAAGAATCTAAGTATAGGTTAGAAGTAGCTTATAAAAGAGCTAGAATAATGATAGAAGACAATAAAATGAAGAAATGAAGAATGAAGAAGAGATATAACACTTAAAATAGGAGATAAAGTTTTGTTAAGAAATGAAACAGGTCATAAGCTAGACTTTAAATTCACAGGCCCATATACTGTAATTAAAATTGGAGAAAAAGATAATATTATATCAGGAGATAGAAATAAGACACAAACAGTTCATAAGGATAGATTAAAAATATTCATTAACTAAAATTTAGATAGCAGTTATTGTATGAATCGAAAAATTAAAAAGGTTTATTAAATTTAAATTAAATTAAATTTTATTTTGAACCAAAATTAGCAGTCTTGTCAATCTTCTTGTTTCAATTGGTTAAATTAAAACACATAAGATTGAATTCTATTTCCATTATAATATATCTAATACAATCAATTAAGGCAATATACAAAAAACAATAATTTACACAAAAAAAAAAGAACAAAAAAAATTTTTATAAATAATTAAAATTTATTTTTACCCTAAAATATTATGGAATAAAAATAACTTCATGTAATTACGTTATTTTTCAAATGAGGGAGATGTAATATGCACATTTATCGAATGCACACTGTACTTCATACATTGTCGCATAAACATAAACAAACGATAAATATACGGTTCTTGACCAAGCGGATGAAATCCGAGCCGGTTGCAAGTGTCAGCATAAACTGTCACATGCAGACCGCGGGTACTTGAACTCAAGTGTATATTCTTATTTCCTCGCTTAGCTACATAGATTTATACATAAGAATATATAAGCGTCTCTGCCGCTGTAAGCAGCGCGGCTACAAGACCTAGACCTTACTTAGCTAATAAGGAATATTGTAAAAATCAGAATCCATCGAGAGCTGGACGCGGCACCACTGCCGCCTCCCAAATAATAAAGACTATATTAATCCAAAAGAAACCAAAGTCTTTTACTAAATGAGAACAAAGGCTAACCAATAACAATCAGATATTTATATAAAATGGATTTTAAATGAAGTCCGACGCTTCAACACCGAAAAACACGAAAGTTGTGTCGTTTCCGGTCGTTCAGTTATATTGCAGCTATAGTATATAGTTGGCCGATCCGTATGAAATTTTCCAGATGGGCTCGTGTCTTCATCATAGAGGCTCAAATTTCATGATTCTATCTTTAAGAATCTGTAAGTTATAGGTATTCTGATCGTTCAGTTATAAGGCAGCTGTATGTCATAGGTATAGGTAAGGTATATCCTCTGCAAGGGTATAAAAAGCATGACTATGTTAAAAATACTTACCTTACGACGCCTCCGCACCTGAAAGTAAAAGCAACATCATTATTTGCTCTAAAATACAAAACGTGCAGTAAAACTTCCTTTAAATTCGACTCCTCCTCTTGACTGCCCTTCGACATCCTTTTTAGGCCTGAGCCGAACTATGCCGGCGAAAACTTCCTCCTTTTGGGAAAGAACGGTCATTCAACGACCTTGAAAAAATAGCCAATTGGCAAAATAACCCGCAATCAGCGGCATATCCTGTTTCCAGAGCTGCTTGACTGTGCACAGCACCAAAACTCCTCCGTCCAAGACCTCCAGGGCACCTGGAACAGGATAGTAAATTTATTGATTGGTACCGCCCGCGGCCAATTGGGCGACTACTTATCCTTAACATCAAAAACCTCCCCGAACTATCCATTGGGGCAAATGAATCCTGTACATCTCTTCTACCGTTGCGCACACCCTGAACACCTGAAATATTGACGACGGACTCCTTAAAAATAGTATAAAATATCAGTAACAATATGTAAACAAAAGCTGACAACCAAACTCACCGGCACTGATGTTAACAAAGCGGACTCGTCAACACCTTAGACGAATCTTCAGCACCTAAAATAAATGTTTCTGTAATTTCCTGCTTATTTTGCTATACAATACTCACCGTCAATATTTATATTTTATAACCTACGTATTTTAAAACACATTTTTCTTATTGTTACATTCATACGAGCGGTGCTGCCATAGATCAGACTCCAATGCCATTGGCAACACCAACAAACTATTGATGACAAGTCTCCGGCCGCCACATGATGCTTTGCCAGGATTTTTGAAATCTCCTTTCCTGCCAGAACAGGAGAAAGGCTTTCCAAAGAGAAGACGTCCTCTGAAACTCCCTCTTAAAACCGGTGGAGAACGCTAAAACAAACTTTGGCCAAAACATGAAAATATTTTTCACGTAACCAACTGCAAACTTTACCATGAAGGTCATTGGCTCGACGCAGCACCAAAACCTTCAACACCGAAAAACAAGAAATGTGCGTATTCAGACGGAGTCGAAGTTATATTTGCAGTTTATATAGCGGTAATATTGCTTAGTTAGTATCCTTAATTATATATTAGAAATCAAATACGATTCTTATAAAATATATTATAAAGTAAATCCGACGCGTCAACACCGAAGAGCACGGAAAGTTTTGTCTTTTCCGGTCGTTCAGTTATATGGAGGCTCAAATTTCATGATTTTATCTTTAAGAATCTGTAAGTTATAGGTATTCCGATCGTTCAGTTATAAGGCAGCTGTATGCCATAGGTATAGGTAAGCTATATCCTCTGCAAGGGTATAAAAAGCATGACTAAGTTAAAAATACTTACCTTACGACGCCTCCGTACCTAAAAGTAAAAGCAACATCATTATTTGCTCTAAAATACAAAACGTGCAGTAAAACTTCCTTTAAATTGGACTCCTCCTCTTGGCTGTCCTTCGACATCCTTTTTAGGCCTGAGACCTCCTTTTGGAAGAGAACGGTCATTCAACGACCTTGAAAAATAGCCAATTGGCAAAATAAACCGCAATCAGCGGCATATCCTGTCTCCAGAGCTGCTTGGCTGTGCACAGCACCAAAACTCCTCCGTCCAAGACCTCCAGGGCACCTGGAACAGGATAGTAAATTTATTGATTGGTACCGCCCGCGGCCAATTGGGCGACTACTTATCCTTAACATCAAAAACCTCCCCGAACTATCCATTGGGGCAAATGAATCCTGTACATCTCTTCTACCGTTGCGCACACCCTGAACACCTGAAATATTGACGACGGACTCCTTAAAAATAGTATAAAATATCAGTAACAATATGTAAACAAAAGCTGACAACCAAACTCACCGGCACTGATGTTAACAAAGCGGACTCGTCAACACCTTAGACGAATCTTCAGCACCTAAAATAAATGTTTCTGTAATTTCCTGCTTATTTTGCTATACAATACTCACCGTCAATATTTATATTTTATAACCTACGTATTTTAAAACACATTTTTCTTATTGTTACATTCATACGAGCGGTGCTGCCATAGATCAGACTCCAATACCATTGGCAACACCAACAAACTATTGATGACAAGTCTCCGGCCGCCACATGATGCTTTGCCAGGATTTTTGAAATCTCCTTTCCTGCCAGAACAGGAGAGAAAGGCTCTCCTCAAGAGAAGACGTCCTCTGGAAACTTCCCCTTCCTTAAAAACCGGTGGAGAAAGCTAAAACAAACTTCGGCCAAAAAAAAAAAATTTTTTAAAAAAAAACCCCCCAAAACAAAAATAAACCATAACCAGCCACCCCCCCCCCCAGGTCACTGGCCCCACCCACCACAAAAACCCCCCCCCCCCAAAAAACCCCGCCCCCCCCCCCCCGGGCAAAAAAAAAAAATAACCAAAAAAAAAAAAAAAAAAAAAAAAAAAAAAAAAAAAAAAAAAAAAAAAAACACCCCCACCACATAATAAGAAAAACCAAAAAAAAATTATATAAAAAAAAAAAAAAAAAAAAAAAAAAAAAAAAAAAAAAAAAAAAAAAAAAAAAAAAAAAAAAAAAAAAAAAATAAAAAAAAAAAAAATAAAAAAAAATAAAAAAAAAAAAAAAAAAAAAAAAAAAAAAAAAAAAAAAAAAAAAAAAAAAAAAATATTTTAAATAAAGTCCGACGCGTCAACACCGAAAAGCACGGAAAGTTTTGTCGTTTCCGGTCGTTCAGTTATATGGAGGCTCAAATTTCATGATTTTATCTTTAAGAATCTGTAAGTTATAGGTATTCCGATCGTTCAGTTATAAGGCAGCTGTATGCCATAGGTATAGGTAAGCTATATCCTCTGCAAGGGTATAAAAAAGCATGACTAAGTTAAAAATACTTACCTTACGACGCCTCCGTACCTAAAAGTAAAAGCAACATCATTATTTGCTCTAAAATACAAAACGTGCAGTAAAACTTCCTTTAAATTGGACTCCTCCTCTTGGCTGTCCTTCGACATCCTTTTTAGGCCTGAGCCTCCTTTTGGAAGAGAACGGTCATTCAACGACCTTGAAAAAATAGCCAATTGGCAAAATAAACCGCAATCAGCGGCATATCCTGTCTCCAGAGCTGCTTGGCTGTGCACAGCACCAAAACTCCTCCGTCCAAGACCTCCAGGGCACCTGGAACAGGATAGTAAATTTATTGATTGGTACCGCCCGCGGCCAATTGGGCGACTACTTATCCTTAACATCAAAAACCTCCCCGAACTATCCATTGGGGCAAATGAATCCTGTACATCTCTTCTACCGTTGCGCACACCCTGAACACCTGAAATATTGACGACGGACTCCTTAAAAATAGTATAAAATATCAGTAACAATATGTAAACAAAAGCTGACAACCAAACTCACCGGCACTGATGTTAACAAAGCGGACTCGTCAACACCTTAGACGAATCTTCAGCACCTAAAATAAATGTTTCTGTAATTTCCTGCTTATTTTGCTATACAATACTCACCGTCAATATTTATATTTTATAACCTACGTATTTTAAAACACATTTTTCTTATTGTTACATTCATACGAGCGGTGCTGCCATAGATCAGACTCCAATACCATTGGCAACACCAACAAACTATTGATGACAAGTCTCCGGCCGCCACATGATGCTTTGCCAGGATTTTTGAAATCTCCTTTCCTGCCAGAACAGGAGAAAGGCTTTCCAAAGAGAAGACGTCCTCTGGAAACTTCCCCTTCCCTTAAAACCGGTGGGAGAAAGTTTTAAATAAAGTCCGATTGGCTTCAACACCGAAAAACACGGAAAGTTTATGTCGTTTCCGGTCGTTGCAGTTATATGGACTATGTATTGTTGTCGATCCTTATATATTTTAGAAGTTTTTTTTTTGGAGGCTCAAATTTCATGATTCTATCTTTAAGAATCTGTAAGCTATAGGTATTCCGATCGTTCAGTTATAAGGCAGCTGTATGCCATAGGTATAGGTAAGGTATATCCTCTGCAAGGGTATAAAAAGCATGACTATGTTAAAAATACTTACCTTACGACGCCTCCGTACCTAAAAGTAAAAGCAACATCATTATTTGCTCTAAAATACAAAACGTGCAGTAAAACTTCCTTTAAATTGGACTCCTCCTCTTGGCTGTCCTTCGACATCCTTTTTAGGCCTGAGCCTCCTTTTGGAAGAGAACGGTCATTCAACGACCTTGAAAAAATAGCCAATTGGCAAAATAAACCGCAATCAGCGGCATATCCTGTCTCCAGAGCTGCTTGGCTGTGCACAGCACCAAAAACTCCTCCGTCCAAGACCTCCAGGGCACCTGGAACAGGATAGTAAATTTATTGATTGGTACCGCCCGCGGCCAATTGGGCGACTACTTATCCTTAAAATCAAAAACCTCCGCGAACTATCCATTGGGGCAAATGAATCCTGTACATCTCTTCTACCGCTGCGCACACCCTGAACACCTGAAATATTGACGACGGACTCCTTAAAAATAATATAAAATATCAGTAACAATATGTAAACAAAAGCTGCCAACCAAACTCACCGCACTGATGTTAACAACTAGGACTCGAAAACATCTTAGACGAATCTTCAGCACCTAAAATAAATGTTTCTGTAATTTCCTGCTTATTTTGCTATACAATACTCACCGTCAATATTTATATTTTATAACCAACGTATTTTAAAACACATTTTTCTTATTGTTACATTCATACGAGCGGTGCTGCCATAGATCAGACTCCAATCCCATTGGCAACACCAACAAACTATCGATGACATGTCTCCGGCCGCCACATGATGCTTTCCCAGGATTTTTGAAATATCTTTCCTGCCAGAACAAAAATGTTTTCTCACCGGGAAAATGGTTCGGGAGAAATACAAAACGTGCAGTAAAACTTCCTTTAAATTGCACTCCTCCTCTTGGCTGTCCTTCGACATCCTTTTTAGGCCTGAGCCGAAGTATGCTGGCGAAAACTTCCTCCTTTTGGGAAAGAACGGCCATTCAACGACCTTGAAAAAATAGCCAATTGGTAAAATAACCCGCAATCAGCGGCATATCCTTTCTCCAGAGCTGTTTGGCTGTGCACAGCACCAAAACTCCTCCGTCCAAGAACTCCAGGGCACCTGGAACAGGATAGTAAATTTATTGATTGGTACCGCCCGCAGCCAATTGGGCGACTACTTATCCTTAACATCAAAAACCTCCCCGAACTATCCATTGGGGCAAATAAATCCTGTACATCTCTTCTACCGTTGCGCACACCCTGAACACCTGAAATATTGACGACGGACTCCTTAAAAATAATATAAAATATCAGTAACAATATGTAAACAAAAGCTGCCAACCAAACTCACCGGCACTGATGTTAACAACGCGGACTCATCAACACCTTAGACGAATCTTCAGCACCTAAAATAAATGTTTCTGTAATTTCCTGCTTATTTTGCTATACAATACTCACCGTCAATATTTATATTTTATAACCAACGTATTTTAAAACACATTTTTCTTATTGTTACATTCATACGAGCGGTGCTGCCATAGATCAGACTCCAATCCCATTGGCAACACCAACAAACTATCGATGACATGTCTCCGGCCGCCACATGATGCTTTCCCAGGATTTTTGAAATATCTTTCCTGCCAGAACAAAAATGTTTTCTCACCGGGAAAATGGTTCGGGAGAAATACAAAACGTGCAGTAAAACTTCCTTTAAATTGATGATTAATGCGTCCTTTCTAGAGGTAACACCATTTTGCACGGTATACCACTGGAAAGCTAATTTTTTATAGATTTTTATGAGCCTATTTTGATCAAAATCGCTCCCTACGTTTTGATGTAATCTCCCTTTGACAATTTCCGACCTCATAGACCATACTGGACCAATAACATGACACGCTTTTGGTCGCTGCACAACACCTAAGGCGCCACCATGCAATTTGAAAACCCCCCAATCTCCCTTTACAGAGGTAACACCATTTTGCACGGTATACCACTGGAAAGCTAATTTTTTATAGATTTTTATGAGCCTATTTTGATCAAAATCGCTCCCTACGTTTTGATGTAATCTCCCTTTGACAATTTCCGACCTCATAGACCAATACTGGACCGATAACATGCCACGCTTTTGGTCGCTGCACAACACAGAAAGCGCGCCATTCCCAGAACCAGAACCAAAAGAAAAGAAAGTGATCGTGAACCGTAAGTAAATTATATTATTTTTTTATATAACAATTATACTAATTGTCATTATTTTCAGCAGAGTCTATTTAATAACAAACAGCGTAATGGATCATGTAAAGAGAAGTCACGAGGAGCAAAATAAATGCGTAAGTTTATATATTTTGTAAAGTTTTGTTAAGTGAAGCAGCAAACATATTCATGCATGTATATGTAAAGCTGCATGCATGTGGGCCGATTTTTATTCAATCGGAGTCAAACCACAGCGGTAATCCGGTAATCCCATTTCTAAGATATGTCTTAAGCTTTCATATTAGATATGGCGCCAATTCACACTTTCTATATTTTCGCTACAATAAACTAATTTATAATCTTTGCAGGATGAAGACATGGGATCAGTGAACAATAAACTCGTTTTCGAGTCTTGGAAAGAACAGACTAAGGAGAAATTTACCAAAAAGGGGTAAGAGAAAACAATAAAATAACTAAAGTTATGTGTCCCTCTGCCTGTTTTTACCTGAACTAGTCTATCAGTTTTTGAACTATCGTCTTGAAACTTTGCACACACCCTTCTTTCCTTTGCACGCAGTATATAAGTCGGAACGGCCGGGATCGGTCAACTATATCCTATAGCTGCAATATAACTGATTGATCAGAAATGCTATAGCTTCCATGTTATTGAAGATAGAAGCTTGAAATTTGCACAGCTTCACTTTTAGGGGAATTTAGGCCGATCTGGAAAATTTCATACAGATCGGCCGACTTATATAAAATAACTAGGTGTGGCCGGGATCGGTCGACTATATTCCTGAGCTGGCATAATTTAGCTTTCAATTCTTAATATTTTTTGCGGCACGAAAAAATCGTTTTGTTTAAAGTTATTTTTCTTTTAAATGTATTTTTTATATTTAATTTTTTTATATTTTTTAATTTTCAGCCAAGGAAAAGTGAATTTAAGTAAGGCAATAAGGGAAGGTATAGAACAAGGCCTGGTGCAGGTGACAGGTCACCTATCAGATCTTGACTATACCAATATATTAAACATTATTAGGCGAAGTGCGGAACGTGCTAACACAAGTTGGTTTCCAATAAACAAAAATTGCAAAAAATGGAGGAAGTTCGTTTTTCTTAATTATAAACGACTCTTGCCTAAATGCAACTTTAAAAAATTGGTCAAGTATGAAAATAATGATTTGTCATTATTATCTATAGACCATTCTACCAACCTTGAATTAGCATGTTCCCCTGCCCCCTTAGATGAAAGCCATATTGTGGCAAATCTTAAATGTTTGCGCAAAAAATGCCAAATGGGTAATTTAAGCTTAAATGTTGATGTTGAAATGGTGGAATCGGACCCAGGTCGGGTGCGATTTCCACAAAGTACACAACATTTAATAGGAAATTTGCGCATTGAAAATTTAGAGGAAACGGTAAACAAACTGTCCACAAAATTTTCAAAAAATAACATATTAGAGCACGTAGTTAGAGAGCATTTTGTTATGCTAAATAATGCGTGCTCTATAAATTTTAAATCGATGCGACTCAACAAAAATTCATTTGTTGCCTATGCATACTGCAATGATCCATCTTGCAATGTGTATACTTTTAAAGGTACATACGATGGATTTGTTGAAATGCATTCTAGCAAAATAAATATTACGCATTCCCTTAAACACAAAAAAACCACCCAGTGCAGAGCTACAAATAGATTTATGGCTAAGCACAGTATAAAGGGTAAAAGCGCCTTTGAGTTTAGAAACGACCTTGTTAACAAGGCAGACAAAGGCAGAAGTTTAGTAGGTAATAAGCAAATGGTTAACAAACATTTGTCTTATTATAGAAATTTATTGTCAGAGGAAAATGCGAAAGAGGATTTCGACAAAAATCCTTTTAAGGATGAATTTGACATGAAATGCAACCAATTTTCCAATTTTATACAGCATTTATCAACAAAGCTAGAAGTATTTTTGTGGAATAAAGAGCATATTCTGTTCTTTATGCAAAAAATACAAAAAGAAACGGTACATATAGATGCTACCGGCTGTGTTGTGCAACCAATGGATTTTATAGAGAAACGCATCTATCTCTAAACATTGGCAGCGCACATAGCTGAAGATCACATTGTATACCCTCTAGCTCATGCTGTACTTTCGAATCATACCGCTTACGATATTGGTAACTTTTTATGCGAACTTAATAGATCTTGTAAAGCATATAAAACGAGAATGGAAAGCTAACTTCGGACGAAGCCGAAGCTTATATACCCTTGCAGTTAAATAGCGGCTTCTATTAATTAAAGATATAGTAAGTATCGGATATAGTTAGCCGATCTTTACAAAACCATTCATAACAAGCTTAGATTCGTATAAAATGAATTTTAAAAGAAGTCCGACGCTTCTACGCCCAAAAACACGCAAGTTGTTGCATTTCCGATCGTTCAGTTATATGGCAGCTATAGGATATAGTCGGCCGATCCGTATGAAATTTTCCAGATCGGCTTAGATTCCCATAAAAGGGAATTTGTGCAAATTTCAAGTTTCTATCTTCAATAACATGGAAGTTATAGCATTTCCGATCAATCAGATATATGGCAGCTATAGGATATAGTCGGCCGATCCGTATGAAATTTTCCAGATCGGCCTAAATTCCCCTAATAGTCAATCTGTGCAAATTTCTACCTTCAATAACATGGAAGTTATAGCATTTCCGATCAATCAGATATATGGCAGCTATAGGATATAGTCGGCCGATCCGTATGAAATTTTCCAGATCGGCCTAAATTCCCCTAATAGTCAATCTGTGCAAATTTCTATCTTCAATAACATGGAAGTTATAGCATTTCCGATCAATCAGATATATGGCAGCTATAGGATATAGTCGGCCGATCCCGGCCGTTCCGACTTATATACTGCGTGCAAAGGAAAGAAGGGTGTGTGCAAAGTTTCAAGACGATAGCTTAAAAACTGAGAGACTAGTTTGCGTAGAAACAGACAGACGGACCGACGGACAGACGGACATGCTTATATCGACTCAGGAGGTGATCCTGATCCAGAATATATATACTTTATGGGGTCCTGGATGTCTCCTTCACTGCGTTGCACACTTCTGACCAAAATTATAATACCCTCTGCAAGGGTATAATAAAGTTACCAATTTGTAAGCGGGTAATAACTGATGTAAGGTTTGCAATAATCCAAGCACTTTTAAAGGAATTCAATAATACCGATATTATTAACTACAATAGGATGTGCTTTTGCTTCTTATATGGCGAAAGCGAGGATTTTCCCTCTGTAGTTATACAGTTTTGTACCAGCCATTATGCAAAAATTATGTGTTCTGATGTGGACAAAACTGTTGGATTATTAAATATAGAATTGCGTGATTTTATTCGAAATGCTTTAGGTTTAGCATTCAATATTTTCACAATAAGGGATTTGGAGAAATGGTTTATAAATATTGTAACCATTCTGCTCTCACCAACAGTCAATGTTATGGTTAGTGATGCGATTTTCTCTTTGAAAGAAAATGAAGCATGTACACACCACTTTCCTACACTTAATTCTGATGAAGAGTTTCGCGAAAGCTGCAATATTACTTTGAGCACAATATCTGGAAAAAGTGACTTCCGAAAGCGATTCAATATTTTACTCGAAAATGTTTTTGAATTGCTTTCAAGTCATTCGAATAGTGGCCAAAGTAACATGTACTATTGCCCGAATCTAGTTGATCTTATTTTGGGAAAATACATAGTATTTGCTCCTTATTGGACTAATATTATGGGTATCTTCATAGATCACACCAATAAAAGGCCGAGTAACGGTCCAATAGAGTCTTTTTTTAAGACTGTAAAACACAATGTTATAAAGTCTAAATTAGGATTCAAGCTTGGAAGATTCATTCGGAAAATGGATGATCTTTCAAAATCGATTGTTCGTCAAATAGAGCTCACCCACCCTGAATATTATCATACAGCTTTAAACCATGGTACTATTAGAAAGGGGAGACCCAAAAATCGTGCTATTGTAGTAAAAAACGAGAATGGAAAGCTAACTTCGGACGGAGCCGAAGCTTATATACCCTTGCAGTTAAATAGCGCCTTCTATTAATTAAAGATATAGTAGGTATCGGATATAGTTAGCCGATCTTTACAAAAACATTCATAACAAGCTTAGATTCGTATAAAATGAATTTTAAACGAGAATGGAAAGCTAACTTCGGACGGAGCCGAAGCTTATATACCCTTGCAGTTAAATAGCGGCTTCTATAAATTAAAGATGTAGTAAGTATCGGATATAGTTAGCCGATCTTTACAAAAACATTCATAACAAGCTTAGATTCGTATAAAATGAATTTTAAAAGAAGTCCGACGCTTCTACGCCCAAAAACACGCAAGTTGGGGCATTTCCGATCGTTCAGTTATATGGCAGCTATAGGATATAGTCGGCCGATCCGTATGAAATTTTCCAGATCGGCTTAGATTCCCATAAAAGGGAATTTGTGCAAATTTCAAGTTTCTATCTTTAAAAACTGATAGACTAGTTCAGGTAAAAACAGGCAGACGGACACATAACTTTAGTTATTTTATTGTTTTCTCTTACCCCTTTTTGGTAAATTTCTCCTTAGTCTGTTCTTTCCAAGACTCGAAAACGAGTTTATTGTTGACTGATCCCATGTCTTCATCCTGCAAAGTTTATAAATTAGTTTCTTGTAGCGAAAATATAGAAAGTGTGAATTGGCGCCATATCTAACATGAAAGCTTAAGACATATCTAAGAAATGGGATTACCGGATTACCGCTGTGGTTTGACTCAGATTGAATAAAAATCGGCCCACATGCATGCAGCTTTACATATACATGCATGAATATGTTTGCTGCTTCACTTAACAAAACTTTACAAAATATATAAACTTACGCATTTATTTTGTTCCTCTTGACTTCTCTTTACATGATCCATTGCGCTGTTGGTCATTAAATAGACTCTGCTGAAAGTAATGACAATTAGTATAATTGTTATATAAAAAAATAATAATATAATTTACTTACGGTTTTACACATTCACTTTCTTTTCTTATTTGTTTGGTTCTGGGAATCGCGCGCTTTCTGTGTTGTGCAGCGACCAAAAGCGTGCCAAGTTATTGGTTCAGTATTGGTCAATGAGGTCGGAAATTTTCAAAGGGAGATTACATCAAAACGTAGGGAGCGATTTTGATCAAAATAGGCTCATAAAAATCTACAAAAAATTAGCTTTCCAGTGGTATACCGTGCAAAATGGTGTTACCTCTAGAAAGGGAGATTGGGGGATTTTCAAATTGCATGGTGGCGCCTTAGGTGTTGTGCAGCGACCAAAAGCGTGCCAAGTTATTGGTCCAGTATTGGTCAATGAGGACGGAAATTTTCAAAGGGAGATTACATCAAAACATAGGGAGCGATTTTGATCAAAATAGGCTCATAAAAATCTACAAAAAATTAGCTTTCCAGTGGTATACCGTGCAAAATGGTGTTACCTCTGTAAAGAGAGATTGGGGGACTTTCAAATTGCATGGTGGCGCCTTAGGTGTTGTGCAGCGACCAAAAGCGTGGCATGTTATTGGTTCAGTATTGGTCAATGAGGTCGGAAATTTTCAAAGGGAGATTACATCAAAACGTAGGGAGCGATTTCGATCAAAATAGGCTCATAAAAATCTACAAAAAATTAGCTTTCCAGTGGTATACCGTGCAAAATGGTGTTACCTCTGTAAAGAGAGATTGGAGGACTTTCAAATTGCATGGTGGCGCCTTAGGTGTTGTGCAGCGACCAAAAGCGTGGCATGTTATTGGTTCAGTATTGGTCAATGAGGTCGGAAATTTTCAAAGGGAGAGTACATCAAAACGATTTTGATCAAATAGGCTCATAAAAATCTACAAAAATTAGCTTTCCAGTGGTATACCGTGCAAAATGGTGTTCTTGTGGGGGTTTTCAAATTTGGTGGCGTTAGGTGTTGTGCAGCGACCAAAAGCGTAGCATGTTATTGGTTCAGTATTGGTCAATGAGGTCGGAAATTTTAAAGGGGATTACATCAAAACGTAGGGAGCGATTTTGATCAAAATAGGCTCATAAAAATCTACAAAAAATTAGCTTTCCAGTGGTATACCGTGCAAAATGGTGTTACCTCTAGAAAGGGAGATTGGGGGATTTTCAAATTGCATGGTGGCGCCTTAGGTGTTGTGCAGCGACCAAAAAGCGTGCCAAGTTATTGGTCCAGTATTGGTCAATAAGGACGGAAATTTTCAAAGGGAGATTACATCAAAACATAGGGAGCGATTTTGATCAAAATAGGCTCATAAAAATCTACAAAAATTAGCTTTCCAGTGGTATACCGTGCAAAATGGTGTTACCTCTGTAAAGAGAGATTGGGGGACTTTCAAATTGCATGGTGGCGCCTTAGGTGTTGTGCAGCGACCAAAAGCGTGGCATGTTATTGGTTCAGTATTGGTCAATGAGGTCGGAAATTTTCAAAGGGAGATTACATCAAAACGTAGGGAGCGATTTTGATCAAAATAGGCTCATAAAAATCTACAAAAAATTAGCTTTCCAGTGGTATACCGTGCAAAATGGTGTTACCTCTGTAAAGGAGATTGGGGGATTTTCAAATTGCTTGGTGGCGCCTTAGGTGTTGTGCAGCGACCAAAAGCGTGCCAAGTTATTGGTTCAGTATTGGTCAATGAGGTCGGAAATTTTCAAAGGGAGATTACATCAAAACGTAGGGAGCGATTTTGATCAAAATAGGCTCATAAAAATCTACAAAAAATTAGCTTTCCAGTGGTATACCGTGCAAAATGGTGTTACCTCTAGAAAGGAGATTGGGGGATTTTCAAATTGCATGGTGGCGCCTTAGGTGTTGTGCAGCGACCAAAAGCGTGGCATGTTATTGGTTCAGTATTGGTCAATGAGGTCGGAAATTTTCAAAGGGAGATTACATCAAAACGTAGGGAGCGATTTTGATCAAAATAGGCTCATAAAAATCTACAAAAAATTAGCTTTCCAGTGGTATACCGTGCAAAATGGTGTTACCTCTAGAAAGGGAGATTGGGGGATTTTCAAATTGCATGGTGGCGCCTTAGGTGTTGTGCAGCGACCAAAAGCGTGCCAAGTTATTGGTTCAGTATTGGTCAATGAGGGCGGAAATTTTCAAAGGGAGATTACATCAAAACGTAGGGAGCGATTTTGATTAAAATAGGCTCATAAAAAATCTACAAAAATTATCTTTCCAGTGGTATACCGTGCAAAATGGTGTTACCTCTAGAAAGGGAGATTGGGGGATTTTCAAATTGCATGGTGGCGCCTTAGGTGTTGTGCAGCGACCAAAAGCGTGGCATGTTATTGGTCCAGTATGGTCTATGAGGTCGGAAATTGTCAAAGGGAGATTACATCAAAACGTAGGGAGCGATTTTGATCAAAATAGGCTCATAAAAATCTACAAAAAATTATCTTTCCAGTGGTATACCGTGCAAAATGGTGTTACCTCTAGAAAGGGAGATTGGGGGATTTTCAAATTGCATGGTGGCGCCTTAGGTGTTGTGCAGCGACCAAAAGCGTGGCATGTTATTGGTTCAGTATTGGTCAATGAGGTCGGAAATTTTCAAAGGGAGATTACATCAAAACGTAGGGAGCGATTTTGATCAAAATAGGCTCATAAAAATCTACAAAAAATTAGCTTTCCAGTGGTATACCGTGCAAAATGGTGTTACCTCTAGAAAGGGAGATTGGGGGATTTTCAAATTGCATGGTGGCGCCTTAGGTGTTGTGCAGCGACCAAAAGCGTGCCAAGTTATTGGTCCAGTATTGGTCAATAAGGACGGAAATTTTCAAAGGGAGATTACATCAAAACATAGGGAGCGATTTTGATCAAAATAGGCTCATAAAAATCTACAAAAAATTAGCTTTCCAGTGGTATACCGTGCAAAATGGTGTTACCTCTAGTAAAGGAGATTGGGGGACTTTCAAATTGCATGGTGGCGCCTTAGGTGTTGTGCAGCGACCAAAAGCGTGGCATGTTATTGGTTCAGTATTGGTCAATGAGGTCGGAAATTTTCAAAGGGAGATTACATCAAAACGTAGGGAGCGATTTTGATCAAAATAGGCT
The DNA here is from genome assembly GCA_018150405.1 of Drosophila varians. NCBI lineage: Eukaryota > Metazoa > Arthropoda > Insecta > Diptera > Drosophilidae > Drosophila > Drosophila varians. The sequence goes on from JAECWK010000016.1 coordinate 21,432, forward strand.
CATAAAAATCTACAAAAAATTATCTTTCCAGTGGTATACCGTGCAAAATGGTGTTACCTCTAGAAAGGGAGATTGGGGGATTTTCAAATTGCATGGTGGCGCCTTAGGTGTTGTGCAGCGACCAAAAGCGTGCCAAGTTATTGGTCCAGTATTGGTCAATGAGGACGGAAATTTTCAAAGGGAGATTACATCAAAACGTAGGGAGCGATTTTGATCAAAATAGGCTCATAAAAATCTACAAAAATTAGCTTTCCAGTGGTATACCGTGCAAAATGGTGTTACCTCTAGAAAGGGAGATTGGGGGATTTTAAAATTGCATGGTTGCGCCTTAGGTGTTGTGCAGCGACCAAAAGCGTGCCAAGTTATTGGTCCAGTATTGGTCAATGAGGACGGAAATTTTCAAAGGGAGATTACATCAAAACGTAGGGAGCGATTTTGATCAAAATAGGCTCATAAAAATCTACAAAAAATTAGCTTTCCAGTGGTATACCGTGCAAAATGGTGTTACCTCTAGAAAGGGAGATTGGGGGATTTTCAAATTGCATGGTGGCGCCTTAGGTGTTGTGCAGCGACCAAAAGCGTGGCATGTTATTGGTTCAGTATTGGTCAATGAGGGCGGAAATTTTCAAAGGGAGATTACATCAAAACGTAGGGAGCGATTTTGATCAAAATAGGCTCATAAAAATCTACAAAAAATTAGCTTTCCAGTGGTATACCGTGCAAAATGGTGTTACCTCTAGAAAGGGAGATTGGGGGATTTTCAAATTGCATGGTGGCGCCTTAGGTGTTGTGCAGCGACCAAAAGCGTGGCATGTTATTGGTCCAGTATTGGTCTATGAGGTCGGAAATTTTCAAAGGAGATTACATCAAAACGTAGGGAGCGATTTTGATCAAAATAGGCTCATAAAAATCTACAAAAAATTATCTTTCCAGTGGTATACCGTGCAAAATGGTGTTACCTCTAGAAAGGGAGATTGGGGGATTTTCAAATTGCATGGTGGCGCCTTAGGTGTTGTGCAGCGACCAAAAGCGTGGCATGTTATTGGTTCAGTATTGGTCAATGAGGTCGGAAATTTTCAAAGGGAGATTACATCAAAACGTAGGGAGCGATTTTGATCAAAATAGGCTCATAAAAATCTACAAAAAATTAGCTTTCCAGTGGTATACCGTGCAAAATGGTGTTACCTCTAGAAAGGGAGATTGGGGGATTTTCAAATTGCATGGTGGCGCCTTAGGTGTTGTGCAGCGACCAAAAGCGTGCCAAGTTATTGGTTCAGTATTGGTCAATGAGGGCGGAAATTTTCAAAGGGAGATTACATCAAAACGTAGGGAGCGATTTTGATTAAAATAGGCTCATAAAAATCTACAAAAAATTATCTTTCCAGTGGTATACCGTGCAAAATGGTGTTACCTCTAGAAAGGACGCATTAATCATCCGAATACTAGAGTCCGATCTCTGTTAATTTTGAACCAGTTGAACCAGTGGAGCGAACTTTCTTATCAATTAGTTCCGTTTTTTTTATATTGGCGCCTCTCTTATCAGGGAAAATGATGGGGGACTGTAAATCAATTTTCTCTAAATCGTAGGGAGCGATTTGCATGATTTTTGCTCCAAACATACTAGGATAGGTGCTTTATCGATTCATCTGCCGTGCAAAGTGGTGTTACCTCTAAAAACTTTGCTATGACGAAAATAAATTTTGGGGGTCACATTTGTATGGGCTGTTAACCAGTTTGGCGCACTTTTAGGAGATTTTAAGGAAAACGTAGGGAGCGATTTTAATGAAACTTTCTGACATTGTTGCAAATTTTATAAGCTATTTGCTGGTATATCCTGCTGAGTGGTGTCACCTCTGAGATCGGAGATATTCGACAAACCAATATGGGTATCATCTTTCAAAGGCATATTTAAGCTATTCACAGGCTGTATATAAAGCCCAAACTAATACATAATAAAGGTTTATTCAATTCTTAACAAATCTGCGCTTTATTTTGTTCATATTAGTGGCTTATTTATAAAATAATAGAAAAATAAAAATCCTTTCCCCGTGTTCCGTTCCCACTTGTTCACCAGCGACGCTAACTGGGCGACGCTAATTTGACGGACATTTGTTACATTCATACGAGCGGTGCTGCCATAGATCAGACTCCAATCCCATTGGCAACACCAACAAACTATCGATGACATGTCTCCGGCCGCCACATGATGCTTTCCCAGGATTTTTGAAATATCTTTTCCTGCCAGAACAAAAATGTTTTCTCACCGGGAAAATGGTTCGGGAGAAATACAAAACGTGCAGTAAAACTTCCTTTAAATTGCACTCCTCCTCTTGGCTGTCCTTCGACATCCTTTTTAGGCCTGAGCCGAAGTATGCCGGCGAAAACTTCCTCCTTTTAAGAAAGAACGGCCATTCAACGACCTTGAAAAAATAGCCAATTGGTAAAATAACCCGCAATCAGCGGCATATCCTTTCTCCAGAGCTGTTTGGCTGTGCACAGCACCAAAACTCCTCCGTCCAAGACCTCCAGGGCACCTGGAACAGGATAGTAAATTTATTGATTGGTACCGCCCGCAGCCAATTGGGCGACTACTTATCCTTAACATCAAAAACCTCCCCGAACTATCCATTGGGGCAAATGAATCCTGTACATCTCTTCTACCGTTGCGCACACCCTGAACACCTGAAATATTGACGACGGACTCCTTAAAAATAGTATAAAATATCAGTAACAATATGTAAACAAAAGCTGCCAACCAAACTCACCGGCACTGATGTTAACAAAGCGGACTCGTCAACACCTTAGACGAATCTTCAGCACCTAAAATAAATGTTTCTGTAATTTCCTGCTTATTTTGCTATACAATACTCACCGTCAATATTTATATTTTATAACCTACGTATTTTAAAACACATTTTTCTTATTGTTACATTCATACGAGCGGTACTGCCATAGATCAGACTCCAATCCCATTGCCAACACCAACAAACTATTGATGACATGTCTCCGGCCGCTACATGATGGTTTGCCAGGATTTTTGAAATCTCCTTTCCTGCCAGAACAGGAGAAAGGCTCTCCTTAGAAAAGACGTCCTCTGGAAACTTCCCCTCTTAAAACCGGTGGAGAAAGCTAAAACAAACTTCGGGCCAAACATGAAAAATGTTTTCATGTAAATCCGCCAATTGGCACAATAAGCCGTAACCAGCTGCATACCCTTTCCCTCAAGGTCATTGGCTCGACGCAGCACCAAAACTCCTGCATCCTAGAAATCCTGGACCCGGCTACCGCAGGGGGCCGAATTGGTAACTTATCACCTGCAAAATAAACAAGCACGATTTTGTAATCAATATGCTCTCCTGTGATATGGAATCTATCCTATTTAATATGGATTATCCTCCCTCCCCGATTTTGTGACGTTGCAGCCACCTAGGATGGAGCGTCAACACCGAAAAGCACGGAAAGTTTTGTCGTTTCCGGTCGATCAGTTATATGGAGGCTCAAATTTCAAGATTCAAGAATCTGTAAGGTAATTGTATTCCGATCGTTCAGTTATAAATCAGCTGTATGCCATAGGTATATTCTCTGCAAGGGTATAAAAAGCATGACTATGTTAAAAATACTTACCTTACGACGCCTCCGTACCTGAAAGTAAAAGCAACATCATTATTTGCTCTAAAATACAAAACGTGCAGTAAAACTTCCTTTAAATTGGATTCCTCCTCTTGGCTGTCCTTCGACATCCTTTTTAGGCCTGAGCCTCCTTTTGGAAGAGAACGGTCATTCAACGACCTTGAAAAAATAGCCAATTGGCAAAATAACCCGCAATCAGCGGCATATCCTGTCTCCAGAGCTGCTTGGCTGTGCACAGCACCAAAACTCCTCCGTCCAAGAACTCCAGGGCACCTGGAACAGGATAGTAAATTTATTGATTGGTACCGCCCGCGGCCAATTGTGCGACTACTTATCCTTAAAATCAAAAACCTCCGCGAACTATCCATTGGGACAAATGAATCCTGTACATCTCTTCTACCGTTGCGCACACCCTGAACACCTGAAATATTGACGACGGACTCCTTAAAAATAATATAAAATATCAGTAACAATATGTAAACAAAAGCTGCCAACCAAACTCACCGGCACTGATGTTAACAACGCGGACTCGTCAACACCTTAGACGAATCTTCAGCACCTAAAATAAATGTTTCGGTAATTTCCTGCTTATTTTGCTATACAATACTCACCGTCAATATTTATATTTTATAACCTACGTATTTTAAAACACATTTTTCTTATTGTTACATTCATACGAGCGGTGCTGCCATAGATCAGACTCCAATCCCATTGCCAACACCAACAAACTATTGATGACATGTCTCCGGCCGCTACTTGATGGTTTGCCAGGATTTTTGAAATCTCCTTTCCTGCCAGAACAGGAGAAAGGCTCTCCTTAGAAAAGACGTCCTCTGGAAACTTCCCCTCTTAAAACCGGTGGAGAAAGCTAAAACAAACTTCGGGCCAAACATGAAAAATGTTTTCATGTAAATCCGCCAATTGGCACAATAAGCCGTAACCAGCTGCATACCCTTTCCCTCAAGGTCATTGGCTCGACGCAGCACCAAAACTCCTGCATCCTAGAAATCCTGGACCCGGCTACCGCAGGGGGCCGAATTGGTAACTTATCACCTGCAAAATAAACAAGCACGATTTTGTAATCAATATGCTCTCCTGTGATATGGAATCTATCCGATTTAATATGGATTATCCTCCCTCCCCGATTTTGTGGCGTTGCAGCCACCTAGGATGGAGCGTCAACACCGAAAAGCACGGAAAGTTTTGTCGTTTCCGGTCGTTCAGTTATATGGAGGCTCAAATTTCATGATTCTTTAAGAATCTGTAAGGTAATGGTATTCCGATCGTTCAGTTATAAATCAGCTGTATGCCATAGGTATAGGTAAGGTATATCCTCTGCAAGGGTATAAAAAGCATGACTATGTTAAAAATACTTACCTTACGACGCCTCCGTACCTGAAAGTAAAAGCAACATCATTATTTGTTCTAAAATACAAAACGTGCAGTAAAACTTCCTTTAAATTGGATTCCTCCTCTTGGCTGTCCTTCGACATCCTTTTTAGGCCTGAGCCTCCTTTTGGAAGAGAACGGTCATTCAACGACCTTGAAAAAATAGCCAATTGGCAAAATAACCCGCAATCAGCGGTATATCCTTTCTCCAGAGCTGTTTGGCTGTGCACAGCACCAAATCTCCTCCGTCCAAGACCTCCAGGGCACCTGGAACAGGATAGTAAATTTATTGTCTCCAGAGCTGCTTGGCTGTGCACAGCACCAAAACTCCTCCGTCCAAGACCTCCAGGGCACCTGGAACAGGATAGTAAATTTATTGATTGGTACCGCCCGCGGCCAATTGGGCGACTACTTATCCTTAAAATCAAAAACCTCCGCGAACTATCCATTGGGGCAAATGAATCCTGTACATCTCTTCTACCGTTGCGCACACCCTGAACACCTGAAATATTGACGACGGACTCCTTAAAAATAGTATAAAATATCAGTAACAATATGTAAACAAAAGCTGCCAACCAAACTCAGCGGCACTGATGTTAACAACGCAGACTCGTCAACATCTTAGAAATATCTTCAGCACCTAAAATAAATGTTTCTGTAATTTCCTGCTTATTTTGCTATACAATACTCACCGTCAATCTTTATATTTTATAACCTACGTATTTTAAAACACATTTTTCTTATTGTTACATTCATACGAGCGGTGCTGCCATAGATCAGACTCCAATCGCATTGGCAACACCAACAAACTATCGATGACATGTCTCCGGCCGCCACATGATGCTTTCCCAGGATTTTTGAAATATCTTTTCCTGCCAGAACAAAAATGTTTTCTTACCGGGAAAATGGTTCGGGAGAAATACAAAACGTGCAGTAAAACTTCCTTTAAATTGCACTCCTCCTCTTGGCTGTCCTTCGACATCCTTTTTAGGCCTGAGCCGAAGTATGCCGGCGAAAACTTCCTCCTTTTGGGAAAGAACGGTCATTCAACGACCTTGAAAAAATAGCCAATTGGCAAAATAACCCGCAATCAGCGGCATATCCTGTCTCCAGAGCTGCTTGGCTGTGCACAGCACCAAAACTCCTCCGTCCAAGAACTCCAGGGCACCTGGAACAGGATAGTAAATTTATTGATTGGTACCGCCCGCGGCCAATTGTGCGACTACTTATCCTTAAAATCAAAAACCTCCGCGAACTATCCATTGGGGCAAATGAATCCTGTACATCTCTTCTACCGTTGCGCACACCCTGAACACCTGAAATATTGACGACGGACTCCTTAAAAATAATATAAAATATCAGTAACAATATGTAAACAAAAGCTGCCAACCAAACTCAGCGGCACTGATGTTAACAACGCGGACTCGTCAACATCTTAGAAATATCTTCAGCACCTAAAATAAATGTTTCTGTAATTTCCTGCTTATTTTGCTATACAATACTCACCGTCAATCTTTATATTTTATAACCTACGTATTTTAAAACACATTTTTCTTATTGTTACATTCATACGAGCGGTGCTGCCATAGATCAGACTCCAATCCCATTGCCAACACCAACAAACTATTGATGACATGTCTCCGGCCGCTACATGATGGTTTGCCAGGATTTTTGAAATCTCCTTTCCTGCCAGAACAGGAGAAAGGCTCTCCTTAGAAAAGACGTCCTCTGGAAACTTCCCCTCTTAAAACCGGTGGAGAAAGCTAAAACAAACTTCGGGCCAAACATGAAAAATGTTTTCATGTAAATCCGCCAATTGGCACAATAAGCCGTAACCAGCTGCATACCCTTTCCCTCAAGGTCATTGGCTCGACGCAGCACCAAACTCCTGCATCCTAGAAATCCTGGACCCGGCTACCGCAGGGGGCCGAATTGGTAACTTATCACCTGCAAAATAAACAAGCACGATTTTGTAATCAATATGCTCTCCTGTGATATGGAATCTATCCTATTTAATATGGATTATCCTCCCTCCCCGATTTTGTGACGTTGCAGCCACCTAGGATGGAGCGTCAACACCGAAAAGCACGGAAAGTTTTGTCGTTTCCGGTCGTTCAGTTATATGGAGGCTCAAATTTCAAGATTCAAGAATCTGTAAGGTAATTGTATTCCGATCGTTCAGTTATAAATCAGCTGTATGCCATAGGTATATTCTCTGCAAGGGTATAAAAAGCATGACTATGTTAAAAATACTTACCTTACGACGCCTCCGTACCTGAAAGTAAAAGCAACATCATTATTTGCTCTAAAATACAAAACGTGCAGTAAAACTTCCTTTAAATTGGACTCCTCCTCTTGGCTGTCCTTCGACATCCTTTTTAGGCCTGAGCCTCCTTTTGGAAGAGAACGGTCATTCAACGACCTTGAAAAAATAGCCAATTGGCAAAATAACCCGCAATCAGCGGCATATCCTGTCTCCAGAGCTGCTTGGCTGTGCACAGCACCAAAACTCCTCCGTCCAAGAACTCCAGGGCACCTGGAACAGGATAGTAAATTTATTGATTGGTACTCCGCCCGCGGCCAATTGTGCGACTACTTATCCTTAAAATCAAAAACCTCCGCGAACTATCCATTGGGGCAAATGAATCCTGTACATCTCTTCTACCTCTTCTACCACCTTAGACGAATCTTCAGCACCTAAAATAAATGTTTCTGTAATTTCCTGCTTATTTTGCTATACAATACTCACCGTCAATATTTATATTTTATAACCTACGTATTTTAAAACACATTTTTCTTATTGTTACATTCATACGAGCGGTGCTGCCATAGATCAGACTCCAATCCCATTGGCAACACCAACAAACTATCGATGACATGTCTTCGGCCGCCACATGATGCTTTCCCAGGATTTTTGAAATATCTTTTCCTGCCAGAACAAAAATGTTTTCTCACCGGGAAAATGGTTCGGGAGAAATACAAAACGTGCAGTAAAAATTTCTTTAAATTGCACTCCTCCTCTTGGCTGTCCTTCGACATCCTTTTTAGGCCTGAGCCGAAGTATGCCGGCGAAAACTTCCTCCTTTTAAGAAAGAACGGCCATTCAACGACCTTGAAAAAATAGCCAATTGGTAAAATAACCCGCAATCAGCGGCATATCCTTTCTCCAGAGCTGTTTGGCTGTGCACAGCACCAAAACTCCTCCGTCCAAGACCTCCAGGGCACCTGGAACAGGATAGTAAATTTATTGATTGGTACCGCCCGCGGCCAATTGTGCGACTACTTATCCTTAAAATCAAAAACCTCCGCGAACTATCCATTGGGGCAAATGAATCCTGTACATCTCTTCTACCGTTGCGCACACCCTGAACACCTGAAATATTGACGACGGACTCCTTAAAAATAGTATAAAATATCAGTAACAATATGTAAACAAAAGCTGGCAACCAAACTCACCGGCACTGATGTTAACAAAGCGGACTCGTCAACACCTTAGACGAATCTTCAGCACCTAAAATAAATGTTTCTGTAATTTCCTGCTTATTTTGCTATACAATACTCACCGTCAATATTTATATTTTATAACCTACGTATTTTAAAACACATTTTTCTTATTGTTACATTCATACGAGCGGTACTGCCATAGATCAGACTCCAATCCCATTGCCAACACCAACAAACTATTGATGACATGTCTCCGGCCGCTACATGATGGTTTGCCAGGATTTTTGAAATCTCCTTTCCTGCCAGAACAGGAGAAAGGCTCTCCTTAGAAAAGACGTCCTCTGGAAACTTCCCCTCTTAAAACCGGTGGAGAAAGCTAAAACAAACTTCGGGCCAAACATGAAAAATGTTTTCATGTAAATCCGCCAATTGGCACAATAAGCCGTAACCAGCTGCATACCCTTTCCCTCAAGGTCATTGGCTCGACGCAGCACCAAAACTCCTGCATCCTAGAAATCCTGGACCCGGCTACCGCAGGGGGCCGAATTGGTAACTTATCACCTGCAAAATAAACAAGCACGATTTTGTAATCAATATGTCTCCTGTGATATGGAATCTATCCTATTTAATATGGATTATCCTCCCTCCCCGATTTTGTGACGTTGCAGCCACCTAGGATGGAGCGTCAACACCGAAAAGCACGGAAAGTTTTGTCGTTTCCGGTCGTTCAGTTATATGGAGGCTTAAATTTCATGATTCAAGAATCTGTAAGGTAATTGTATTCCGATCGTTCAGTTATAAATCAGCTGTATGCCATAGGTATATTCTCTGCAAGGGTATAAAAAGCATGACTATGTTAAAAATACTTACCTTACGACGCCTCCGTACCTGAAAGTAAAAGCAACATCATTATTTGCTCTAAAATACAAAACCTGCAGTAAAACTTCCTTTAAATTGGATTCCTCCTCTTGGCTGTCCTTCGACATCCTTTTTAGGCCTGAGCCTCCTTTTGGAAGAGAACGGTCATTCAACGACCTTGAAAAAATAGCCAATTGGCAAAATAACCCGCAATCAGCGGCATATCCTGTCTCCAGAGCTGCTTGGCTGTGCACAGCACCAAAACTCCTCCGTCCAAGAACTCCAGGGCACCTGGAACAGGATAGTAAATTTATTGATTGGTACCGCCCGCGGCCAATTGTGCGACTACTTATCCTTAAAATCAAAAACCTCCGCGAACTATCCATTGGGGCAAATGAATCCTGTACATCTCTTCTACCGTTGCGCACACCCTGAACACCTGAAATATTGACGACGGACTCCTTAAAAATAATAAAAAATATCAGTAACAATATGTAAACAAAAGCTGCCAACCAAACTCACCGGCACTGATGTTAACAACGCGGACTCGTCAACACCTTAGACGAATCTTCAGCACCTAAAATAAATGTTTCTGTAATTTCCTGCTTATTTTGCTATACAATACTCACCGTCAATATTTATATTTTATAACCTACGTATTTTAAAACACATTTTTCTTATTGTTACATTCATACGAGCGGTGCTGCCATAGATCAGACTCCAATCCCATTGCCAACACCAACAAACTATTGATGACATGTCTCCGGCCGCTACTTGATGGTTTGCCAGGATTTTTGAAATCTCCTTTCCTGCCAGAACAGGAGAAAGGCTCTCCTTAGAAAAGACGTCCTCTGGAAACTTCCCCTCTTAAAACCGGTGGAGAAAGCTAAAACAAACTTCGGGCCAAACATGAAAAATGTTTTCATGTAAATCCGCCAATTGGCACAATAAGCCGTAACCAGCTGCATACCCTTTCCCTCAAGGTCATTGGCTCGACGCAGCACCAAAACTCCTGCATCCTAGAAATCCTGGACCCGGCTACCGCAGGGGGCCGAATTGGTAACTTATCACCTGCAAAATAAACAAGCACGATTTTGTAATCAATATGCTCTCCTGTGATATGGAATCTATCCGATTTAATATGGATTATCCTCCCTCCCCGATTTTGTGGCGTTGCAGCCACCTAGGATGGAGCGTCAACACCGAAAAGCACGGAAAGTTTTGTCGTTTCCGGTCGTTCAGTTATATGGAGGCTCAAATTTCATGATTCTTTAAGAATCTGTAAGGTAATGGTATTCCGATCGTTCAGTTATAAATCAGCTGTATGCCATAGGTATAGGTAAGGTATATCCTCTGCAAGGGTATAAAAAGCATGACTATGTTAAAAATACTTACCTTACGACGCCTCCGTACCTGAAAGTAAAAGCAACATCATTATTTGTTCTAAAATACAAAACGTGCAGTAAAACTTCATTTAAATTGGATTCCTCCTCTTGGCTGTCCTTCGACATCCTTTTTAGGCCTGAGCCTCCTTTTGGAAGAGAACGGTCATTCAACGACCTTGAAAAAATAGCCAATTGGCAAAATAACCCGCAATCAGCGGCATATCCTTTCTCCAGAGCTGTTTGGCTGTGCACAGCACCAAATCTCCTCCGTCCAAGACCTCCAGGGCACCTGGAACAGGATAGTAAATTTATTGTCTCCAGAGCTGCTTGGCTGTGCACAGCACCAAAACTCCTCCGTCCAAGACCTCCAGGGCACCTGGAACAGGATAGTAAATTTATTGATTGGTACCGCCCGCGGTCAATTGGGCGACTACTTATCCTTAAAATCAAAAACCTCCGCGAACTATCCATTGGGGCAAATGAATCCTGTACATCTCTTCTACCGTTGCGCACACCCTGAACACCTGAAATATTGACGACGGACTCCTTAAAAATAGTATAAAATATCAGTAACAATATGTAAACAAAAGCTGCCAACCAAACTCAGCGGCACTGATGTTAACAACGCAGACTCGTCAACATCTTAGAAAAATCTTCAGCACCTAAAATAAATGTTTCTGTAATTTCCTGCTTATTTTGCTATACAATACTCACCGTCAATATTTATATTTTATAACCTACGTATTTTAAAACACATTTTTCTTATTGTTACATTCATACGAGCGGTGCTGCCATAGATCAGACTCCAATCCCATTGGCAACACCAATAAACTATCGATGACATGTCTCCGGCCGCCACATGATGCTTTCCCAGGATTTTTGAAATATCTTTTCCTGCCAGAACAAAAATGTTTTCTTACCGGGAAAATGGTTCGGGAGAAATACAAAACGTGCAGTAAAACTTCCTTTAAATTGGACTCCTCCTCTTGGCTGTCCTTCGACATCCTTTTTAGGCCTGAGCCGAAGTATGCCGGCGAAAACTTCCTCCTTTTGGGAAAGAACGGCCATTCAACGACCTTGAAAAAATAGCCAATTGGTAAAATAACCCGCAATCAGCGGCATATCCTTTCTCCAGAGCTGTTTGGCTGTGCACAGCACCAAAACTCCTCCGTCCAAGACCTCCAGGGCACCTGGAACAGGATAGTAAATTTATTGATTGGTACCGCCCGCGGTCAATTGGGCGACTACTTATCCTTAACATCAAAAACCTCCCCCAACTATCCATTGGGGCAAATGAATCCTGTACATCTCTTCTACCGTTGCGCACACCCTGAACACCTGAAATATTGACGACGGACTCCTTAAAAATAATATAAAATATCAGTAACAATATGTAAACAAAAGCTGCCAACCAAACTCACCGGCACTGATGTTAACAACGCGGACTCGTCAACACCTTAGACGAATCTTCAGCACCTAAAATAAATGTTTCTGTAATTTCCTGCTTATTTTGCTATACAATACTCACCGTCAATCTTTATATTTTATAACCTACGTATTTTAAAACACATTTTTCTTATTGTTACATTCATACGAGCGGTGCTGCCATAGATCAGACTCCAATCCCATTGGCAACACCAACAAACTATCGATGACATGTCTCCGGCCGCCACATGATGCTTTCCCAGGATTTTTGAAATATCTTTTCCTGCCAGAACAAAAATGTTTTCTTACCGGGAAAATGGTTCGGGAGAAATACAAAACCTGCAGTAAAACTTCCTTTAAATTGGACTCCTCCTCTTGGCTGTCCTTCGACATCCTTTTTAGGCCTGAGCCGAAGTCTGCCGGCGAAAACTTCCTCCTTTTGGGAAAGAACGGTCATTCAACGACCTTGAAAAAATAGCCTATTGGCAAAATAACCCGCAATCAGCGGCATATCCTGTCTCCAGAGCTGCTTGACTGTGCACAGCACCAAAACTCCTCCGTCCAAGAACTCCAGGGCATCTGGAACAGGATAGTAAAATTATTGATTTTTACCGTCCGCGGCCAATCGGGCGACTACTTATCCTTAAAATCAGAAACCTCCGCGAACTGTCCATTGGGCAAATAAATCCTGTGCATCTCCTCTACCGTTGCGCACACCCTGAACACCTGAAATATTGACGACGGACTCCTTAAAAATAATATAAAATATCAGTAACAATATGTAAACAAAAGCTGCCAACCAAACTCACCGGCACTGATGTTAACAACGCGGACTCGTCAACACCTTAGACGAATCTTCAGCACCTAAAATAAATGTTTCTGTAATTTCCTGCTTATTTTGCTATACAATACTCACCGTCAATATTTATATTTTATAACCTACGTATTTTAAAACACATTTTTCTTATTGTTACATTCATACGAGCGGTGCTGCCATAGATCAGACTCCAATCCCATTGGCAACACCAACAAACTATCGATGACATGTCTCCGGCCGCCACATGATGCTTTCCCAGGATTTTTGAAATATCTTTTCCTGCCAGAACAAAAATGTTTTCTCACCGGGAAAATGGTTCGGGAGAAATACAAAACGTGCAGCAAAACTTCCTTTAAATTGCACTCCTCCTCTTGGCTGTCCTTCGACATCCTTTTTAGGCCTGAGCCGAAGTATGCCGGCGAAAACTTCCTCCTTTTGGGAAAGAACGGCCATTCAACGACCTTGAAAAAATAGCCAATTGGTAAAAAAACCCGCAATCAGCGGCATATCCTTTCTCCAGAGCTGTTTGGCTGTGCACAGCACCAAAACTCCTCCGTCCAAGAACTCCAGGGCACCTGGAACAGGATAGTAAATTTATTGATTGGTACCGCCCGCGGTCAATTGGGCGACTACTTATCCTTAACATCAAAAACCTCCCCGAACTATCCATTGGGGCAAATGAATCCTGTACATCTCTTCTACCGTTGCGCACACCCTGAACACCTGAAATATTGACGACGGACTCCTTAAAAATAATATAAAATATCAGTAACAATATGTAAACAAAAGCTGCCAACCAAACTCACCGGCACTGATGTTAACAACGCGCACTCGTCAACACCTTAGACGAATCTTCAGCACCTAAAATAAATGTTTCTGTAATTTCCTGCTTATTTTGCTATACAATACTCACCGTCAATATTTATATTTTATAACCTACGTATTTTAAAACACATTTTTCTTATTGTTACATTCATACGAGCGGTGCTGCCATAGATCAGACTCCAATCCCATTGCCAACACCAACAAACTATTGATGACATGTCTCCGGCCGCTACATGATGGTTTGCCAGGATTTTTGAAATCTCCTTTCCTGCCAGAACAGGAGAAAGGCTCTCCTTAGAAAAGACGTCCTCTGGAAACTTCCCCTCTTAAAACCGGTGGAGAAAGCTAAAACAAACTTCGGGCCAAACATGAAAAATGTTTTCATGTAAATCCGCCAATTGGCACAATAAGCCGTAACCAGCTGCATACCCTTTCCCTCAAGGTCATTGGCTCGACGCAGCACCAAAACTCCTGCATCCTAGAAATCCTGGACCCGGCTACCGCAGGGGGCCGAATTGGTAACTTATCACCTGCAAAATAAACAAGCACGATTTTGTAATCAATATGCTCTCCTGTGATATGGAATCTATCCTATTTAATATGGATTATCTCTCCTCCCCGATTTTGTGGCGTTGCAGCCACCTAGGATGGAGCGTCAACACCGAAAAGCACGGAAAGTTTTGTCGTTTCCGGTCGTTCAGTTATATGGAGGCTCAAATTTCATGATTCTTTAAGAATCTGTAAGGTAATGGTATTCCGATCGTTCAGTTATAAATCAGCTGTATGCCATAGGTATAGGTAAGGTATATCCTCTGCAAGGGTATAAAAAGCATGACTATGTTAAAAATACTTACCTTACGACGCCTCCGTACCTGAAAGTAAAAGCAACATCATTATTTGTTCTAAAATATAAAACGTGCAGTAAAACTTCCTTTAAATTGGATTCCTCCTCTTGGCTGTCCTTCGACATCCTTTTTAGGCCTGAGCCTCCTTTTGGAAGAGAACGGTCATTCAACGACCTTGAAAAAATAGCCAATTGGCAAAATAACCCGCAATCAGCGGCATATCCTGTTTGGCTGTGCACAGCACCAAATCTCCTCCGTCCAAGACCTCCAGGGCACCTGGAACAGGATAGTAATTTTATTGTCTCCAGAGCTGCTTGGCTGTGCACAGCACCAAAACTCCTCCGTCCAAGACCTCCAGGGCACCTGGAACAGGATAGTAAATTTATTGATTGGTACCGCCCGCGGCCAATTGGGCGACTACTTATCCTTAAAATCAAAAACCTCCGCGAACTATCCATTGGGGCAAATGAATCCTGTACATCTCTTCTACCGTTGCGCACACCCTGAACACCTGAAATATTGACGACGGACTCCTTAAAAATAATATAAAATATCAGTAACAATATGTAAACAAAAGCTGCCAACCAAACTCAGCGGCACTGATGTTAACAACGCGGACTCGTCAACATCTTAGAAAAATCTTCAGCACCTAAAATAAATGTTTCTGTAATTTCCTGCTTATTTTGCTATACAATACTCACCGTCAATCTTTATATTTTATAACCTACGTATTTTAAAACACATTTTTCTTATTGTTACATTCATACGAGCGGTGCTGCCATAGATCAGACTCCAATCCCATTGGCAACACCAACAAACTATCGATGACATGTCTCCGGCCGCCACATGATGCTTTCCCAGGATTTTTGAAATATCTTTTCCTGCCAGAACAAAAATGTTTTCTTACCGGGAAAATGGTTCGGGAGAAATACAAAACCTGCAGTAAAACTTCCTTTAAATTGGACTCCTCCTCTTGGCTGTCCTTCGACATCCTTTTTAGGCCTGAGCCGAAGTATGCCGGCGAAAACTTCCTCCTTTTGGGAAAGAACGGTCATTCAACGACCTTGAAAAAATAGCCTATTGGCAAAATAACCCGCAATCAGCGGCATATCCTGTCTCCAGAGCTGCTTGACTGTGCACAGCACCAAAACTCCTCCGTCCAAGAACTCCAGGGCATCTGGAACAGGATAGTAAAATTATTGATTTTTACCGTCCGCGGCCAATCGGGCGACTACTTATCCTTAAAATCAGAAACCTCCGCGAACTGTCCATTGGGCAAATAAATCCTGTGCATCTCCTCTACCGTTGCGCACACCCTGAACACCTGAAATATTGACGACGGACTCCTTAAAAATAATATAAAATATCAGTAACAATATGTAAACAAAAGCTGCCAACCAAACTCACCGGCACTGATGTTAACAACGCGGACTCGTCAACACCTTAGACGAATCTTCAGCACCTAAAATAAATGTTTCTGTAATTTCCTGCTTATTTTGCTGTACAATACTCACCGTCAATCTTTATATTTTATAACCTACGTATTTTAAAACACATTTTTCTTATTGTTACATTCATACGAGCGGTGCTGCCATAGATCAGACTCCAATCCCATTGGCAACACCAACAAACTATCGATGACATGTCTCCGGCCGCCACATGATGCTTTCCCAGGATTTTTGAAATATCTTTTCCTGCCAGAACAAAAATGTTTTTCTCTACCGGGAAAATGGTTCGGGAGAAATACAAAACGTGCAGTAAAACTTCCTTTAAATTGGACTCCTCCTCTTGGCTGTCCTTCGACATCCTTTTTAGGCCTGAGCCGAAGTAAGCCGGCGAAAACTTCCTCCTTTTGGGAAAGAACGGCCATTCAACGACCTTGAAAAAATAGCCAATTGGTAAAATAACCCGCAATCAGCGGCATATCCTTTCTCCAGAGCTGTTTGGCTGTGCACAGCACCAAAACTCCTCCGTCCAAGAACTCCAGGGCATCTGGAACAGGATAGTAAAATTATTGATTTTTACCGTCCGCGGCCAATCGGGCGACTACTTATCCTTAAAATCAGAAACCTCCGCGAACTGTCCATTGGGCAAATAAATCCTGTGCATCTCCTCTACCGTTGCGCACACCCTGAACACCTGAAATATTGACGACGGACTCCTTAAAAATAATATAAAATATCAGTAACAATATGTAAACAAAAGCTGCCAACCAAACTCACCGGCACTGATGTTAACAACGCGGACTCGTCAACACCTTAGACGAATCTTCAGCACCTAAAATAAATGTTTCTGTAATTTCCTGCTTATTTTGCTATACAATACTCACCGTCAATCTTTATATTTTATAACCTACGTATTTTAAAACACATTTTTCTTATTGTTACATTCATACGAGCGGTGCTGCCATAGATCAGACTCCAATCCCATTGGCAATACCAACAAACTATCGATGACATGTCTCCGGCCGCCACATGATGCTTTCCCAGGATTTTTGAAATATCTTTTCCTGCCAGAACAAAAATTTTTTCTCACCGGGAAAATGGTTCGGGAGAAATACAAAACGTGCAGTAAAACTTCCTTTAAATTGGACTCCTCCTCTTGGCTGTCCTTCGACATCCTTTTTAGGCCTGAGCCGAAGTAAGCCGGCGAAAACTTCCTCCTTTTGGGAAAGAACGGCCATTCAACGACCTTGAAAAAATAGCCAATTTGTAAAATAACCCGCGATCAGCGGCATATCCTTTCTCCAGAATAGGATAGGATAGGATAGGATAGGAATAGGATAGTAAATTTATTGATTGGTACCGCCCGCAGCCAATTGGGCGACTACTTATCCTTAACGTCAAAAACCTCCCCGAACTATCCATTGGGGCAAATGAATCCTGTACATCTCTTCTACCGTTGCGCACACCCTGAACACCTGAAATATTGACGACGGACTCCTTAAAAATAGTATAAAATATCAGTAACAATATGTAAACAAAAGCTGCCAACCAAACTCACCGGCACTGATGTTAACAACGCGCACTCGTCAACACCTTAGACGAATCTTCAGCACCTAAAATAAATGTTTCTGTAATTTCCTGCTTATTTTGCTATACAATACTCACCGTCAATCTTTATATTTTATAACCTACGTATTTTAAAACACATTTTTCTTATTGTTACATTCATACGAGCGGTGCTGCCATAGATCAGACTCCAATCCCATTGGCAACACCAACAAACTATCGATGACATGTCTCCGGCCGCCACATGATGCTTTCCCAGGATTTTTTGAAATATCTTTTCCTGCCAGAACAAAAATGTTTCCTAACCGGGAAAATGGTTCGGGAGAAATACAAAACGTGCAGTAAAACTTCCTTTAAATTGGACTCCTCCTCTTGGCTGTCCTTCGACATCCTTTTTAGGCCTGAGCCGAAGTAAGCCGGCGAAAACTTCCTCCTTTTGGGAAAGAACGGCCATTCAACGACCTTGAAAAAATAGCCAATTGGTAAAATAACCCGCAATCAGCGGCATATCCTTTCTCCAGAGCTGTTTGGCTGTGCACAGCACCAAAACTCCTCCGTCCAAGACCTCCAGGGCACCTGGAACAGGATAGTAAATTTATTGATTGGTACCGCCCGCGGTCAATTGGGCGACTACTTATCCTTAAAATCAAAAACCTCCGCGAACTATCCATTGGGGCAAATGAATCCTGTACATCTCTTCTACCGTTGCGCACACCCTGAACACCTGAAATATTGACGACGGACTCCTTAAAAATAGTATAAAATATCAGTAACAATATGTAAACAAAAGCTGCCAACCAAACTCACCGGCACTGATGTTAACAACGCAGACTCGTCAACATCTTTGAAAAATCTTCAGCACCTAAAATAAATGTTTCTGTAATTTCCTGCTTATTTTGCTATACAATACTCACCGTCAATATTTATATTTTATAACCTACGTATTTTAAAACACATTTTTCTTATTGTTACATTCATACGAGCGGTGCTGCCATAGATCAGACTCCAATCCCATTGGCAACACCAACAAACTATCGATGACATGTCTCCGGCCGCCACATGATGCTTTCCCAGGATTTTTGAAATATCTTTTCCTGCCAGAACAAAAATGTTTTCTCACCGGGAAAATGGTTCGGGAGAAATACAAAACGTGCAGTAAAACTTCCTTTAAATTGGACTCCTCCTCTTGGCTGTCCTTCGACATCCTTTTTAGGCCTGAGCCGAAGTATGCCGGCGAAAACTTCCTCCTTTTGGGAAAGAACGGCCATTCAACGACCTTGAAAAAATAGCCAATTGGCAAAATAACCCGCAATCAGGGGCATATCCTGTCTCCAGAGCTGTTTGGCTGTGCACAGCACCAAAACTCCTCCGTCCAAGACCTCCAGGGCACCTGGAACAGGATAGTAAAATTATTGATTGGTACCGCCCGCGGCCAATTGGGCGACTACTTATCCTTAAAATCAGAAACCTCCGCGAACTGTCCATTGGGGCAAATAAATCCTGTGCATCTCTTCTACCGTTGCGCACACCCTGAACACCTGAAATATTGACGACGGACTCCTTAAAAATAATATAAAATATCAGTAACAATATGTAAACAAAAGCTGCCAACCAAACTCACCGGCACTGATGTTAACAACGCGGACTCGTCAACACCTTAGACAAATCTTCAGCACCTAAAATAAATGTTTCTGTAATTTCCTGCTTATTTTGCTATACAATACTCACCGTCAATATTTATATTTTATAACCTACGTATTTTAAAACACATTTTTCTTATTGTTACATTCATACGAGCGGTGCTGCCATAGATCAGACTCCAATCCCATTGGCAACACCAACAAACTATCGATGACATGTCTCCGGCCGCCACATGATGCTTTCCCAGGATTTTTGAAATATCTTTTCCTGCCAGAACAAAAATTTTTTCTCACCGGGAAAATGGTTCGGGAGAAATACAAAACGTGCAGTAAAACTTCCTTTAAATTGGACTCCTCCTCTTGGCTGTCCTTCGACATCCCTTTTAGGCCTGAGCCGAAGTAAGCCGGCGAAAACTTCCTCCTTTTGGGAAAGAACGGCCATTCAACGACCTTGAAAAAATAGCCAATTGGTAAAATAACCCGCAATCAGCGGCATATCCTTTCTCCAGAGCTGTTTGGCTGTGCACAGCACCAAAACTCCTCCGTCCAAGACCTCCAGGGCACCTGGACAAGGATAGTAAATTTATTGATTGGTACCGCCCGCAGCCAATTGGGCGACTACTTATCCTTAAAATCAAAAACCTCCCCGAACTATCCATTGGGGCAAATGAATCCTGTACATCTCTTCTACCGTTGCGCACACCCTGAACACCTGAAATATTGACGACGGACTCCTTAAAAATAGTATAAAATATCAGTAACAATATGTAAACAAAAGCTGCCAACCAAACTCACCGGCACTGATGTTAACAACGCGGACTCGTCAACATCTTAGACGAATCTTCAGCACCTAAAATAAATGTTTCTGTAATTTCCTGCTTATTTTGCTATACAATACTCACCGTCAATATTTATATTTTATAACCTACGTATTTTAAAACACATTTTTCTTATTGTTACATTCATACGAGCGGTGCTGCCATAGATCAGACTCCAATCCCATTGGCAACACCAACAAACTATCGATGACATGTCTCCGGCCGCCACATGATGCTTTCCCAGGATTTTTGAAATATCTTTTCCTGCCAGAACAGAAATGTTTTCTTACCGGGAAAATGGTTCGGGAGAAATACAAAACCTGCAGTAAAACTTCCTTTAAATTGGACTCCTCCTCTTGGCTGTCCTTCGACATCCTTTTTAGGCCTGAGCCGAAGTATGCCGGCGAAAACTTCCTCCTTTTGGGAAAGAACGGTCATTCAACGACCTTGAAAAAATAGCCTATTGGCAAAATAACCCGCAATCAGCGGCATATCCTGTCTCCAGAGCTGCTTGACTGTGCACAGCACCAAAACTCCTCCGTCCAAGAACTCCAGGGCATCTGGAACAGGATAGTAAAATTATTGATTTTTACCGTCCGCGGCCAATCGGGCGACTACTTATCCTTAAAATCAGAAACCTCCGCGAACTGTCCATTGGGCAAATAAATCCTGTGCATCTCCTCTACCGTTGCGCACACCCTGAACACCTGAAATATTGACGACGGACTCCTTAAAAATAATATAAAATATCAGTAACAATATGTAAACAAAAGCTGCCAACCAAACTCACCGGCACTGATGTTAACAACGCGGACTCGTCAACACCTTAGACGAATCTTCAGCACCTAAAATAAATGTTTCTGTAATTTCCTGCTTATTTTGCTATACAATACTCACCGTCAATATTTATATTTTATAACCTACGTATTTTAAAACACATTTTTCTTATTGTTACATTCATACGAGCGGTGCTGCCATAGATCAGACTCCAATCCCATTGGCAACACCAACAAACTATCGATGACATGTCTCCGGCCGCCACATGATGCTTTCCCAGGATTTTTGAAATATCTTTTCCTGCCAGAACAAAAATTTTTTCTCACCGGGAAAATGGTTCGGGAGAAATACAAAACGTGCAGTAAAACTTCCTTTAAATTGGACTCCTCCTCTTGGCTGTCCTTCGACATCCTTTTTAGGCCTGAGCCGAAGTAAGCCGGCGAAAACTTCCTCTCCTTTTGGGAAAGAACGGCCATTCAACGACCTTGAAAAAATAGCCAATTTGTAAAATAACCCGCAATCAGCGGCATATCCTTTCTCCAGAGCTGTTTGGCTGTGCACAGCACCAAATCTCCTCCGTCCAAGACCTCCAGGGCACCTGGAATAGGATAGTAAATTTATTGATTGGTACCGCCCGCAGCCAATTGGGCGACTACTTATCCTTAACATCAAAAACCTCCCCGAACTATCCATTGGGGCAAATGAATCCTGTACATCTCTTCTACCGTTGCGCACACCCTGAACACCTGAAATATTGACGACGGACTCCTTAAAAATAGTATAAAATATCAGTAACAATATGTAAACAAAAGCTGCCAACCAAACTCACCGGCACTGATGTTAACAACGCGGACTCGTCAACACCTTAGACGAATCTTCAGCACCTAAAATAAATGTTTCTGTAATTTCCTGCTTATTTTGCTATACAATACTCACCGTCAATATTTATATTTTATAACCTACGTATTTTAAAACACATTTTTCTTATTGTTACATTCATACGAGCGGTGCTGCCATAGATCAGACTCCAATCCCATTGGCAACACCAACAAACTATCGATGACATGTCTCCGGCCGCCACATGATGCTTTCCCAGGATTTTTGAAATATCTTTTCCTGCCAGAACAGAAATGTTTTCTTACCGGGAAAATGGTTCGGGAGAAATACAAAACCTGCAGTAAAACTTCCTTTAAATTGGACTCCTCCTCTTGGCTGTCCTTCGACATCCTTTTTAGGCCTGAGCCGAAGTATGCCGGCGAAAACTTCCTCCTTTTGGGAAAGAACGGTCATTCAACGACCTTGAAAAAATAGCCTATTGGCAAAATAACCCGCAATCAGCGGCATATCCTGTCTCCAGAGCTGCTTGACTGTGCACAGCACCAAAACTCCTCCGTCCAAGAACTCCAGGGCATCTGGAACAGGATAGTAAAATTATTGATTTTTACCGTCCGCGGCCAATCGGGCGACTACTTATCCTTAAAATCAGAAACCTCCGCGAACTGTCCATTGGGCAAATAAATCCTGTGCATCTCCTCTACCGTTGCGCACACCCTGAACACCTGAAATATTGACGACGGACTCCTTAAAAATAATATAAAATATCAGTAACAATATGTAAACAAAAGCTGCCAACCAAACTCACCGGCACTGATGTTAACAACGCGGACTCGTCAACACCTTAGACGAATCTTCAGCACCTAAAATAAATGTTTCTGTAATTTCCTGCTTATTTTGCTGTACAATACTCACCGTCAATCTTTATATTTTATAACCTACGTATTTTAAAACACATTTTTCTTATTGTTACATTCATACGAGCGGTGCTGCCATAGATCAGACTCCAATCCCATTGGCAATACCAACAAACTATCGATGACATGTCTCCGGCCGCCACATGATGCTTTCCCAGGATTTTTGAAATATCTTTTCCTGCCAGAACAAAAATTTTTTCTCACCGGGAAAATGGTTCGGGAGAAATACAAAACGTGCAGTAAAACTTCCTTTAAATTGGACTCCTCCTCTTGGCTGTCCTTCGACATCCTTTTTAGGCTTAAGCCGAACTATGCCGGCGATAAGTTCCTCCTTTTGGGAAAGAACGGTCATTCAACGACCTTGAAAAAATAGCCAATTTGTAAAATAACCCGCAATCAGCGGCATATCCTTTCTCCAGAGCTGTTTGGCTGTGCACAGCACCAAATCTCCTCCGTCCAAGACCTCCAGGGCACCTGGAATAGGATAGTAAATTTATTGATTGGTACCGCCCGCAGCCAATTGGGCGACTACTTATCCTTAACATCAAAAACCTCCCCGAACTATCCATTGGGGCAAATGAATCCTGTACATCTCTTCTACCGTTGCGCACACCCTGAACACCTGAAATATTGACGACGGACTCCTTAAAAATAGTATAAAATATCAGTAACAATATGTAAACAAAAGCTGCCAACCAAACTCACCGGCACTGATGTTAACAACGCAGACTCGTCAACATCTTAGAAAAATCTTCAGCACCTAAAATAAATGTTTCTGTAATTTCCTGCTTATTTTGCTATACAATACTCACCGTCAATCTTTATATTTTATAACCTACGTATTTTAAAACACATTTTTCTTATTGTTACATTCATACGAGCGGTGCTGCCATAGATCAGACTCCAATCCCATTGGCAACACCAACAAACTATCGATGACATGTCTCCGGCCGCCACATGATGCTTTCCCAGGATTTTTGAAATATCTTTTCCTGCCAGAACAGAAATGTTTTCTTACCGGGAAAATGGTTCGGGAGAAATACAAAACCTGCAGTAAAACTTCCTTTAAATTGGACTCCTCCTCTTGGCTGTCCTTCGACATCCTTTTTAGGCCTGAGCCGAAGTATGCCGGCGAAAACTTCCTCCTTTTGGGAAAGAACGGTCATTCAACGACCTTGAAAAAATAGCCTATTGGCAAAATAACCCGCAATCAGCGGCATATCCTGTCTCCAGAGCTGCTTGACTGTGCACAGCACCAAAACTCCTCCGTCCAAGAACTCCAGGGCATCTGGAACAGGATAGTAAAATTATTGATTTTTACCGTCCGCGGCCAATCGGGCGACTACTTATCCTTAAAATCAGAAACCTCCGCGAACTGTCCATTGGGCAAATAAATCCTGTGCATCTCCTCTACCGTTGCGCACACCCTGAACACCTGAAATATTGACGACGGACTCCTTAAAAATAATATAAAATATCAGTAACAATATGTAAACAAAAGCTGCCAACCAAACTCACCGGCACTGATGTTAACAACGCGGACTCGTCAACACCTTAGACGAATCTTCAGCACCTAAAATAAATGTTTCTGTAATTTCCTGCTTATTTTGCTATACAATACTCACCGTCAATCTTTATATTTTATAACCTACGTATTTTAAAACACATTTTTCTTATTGTTACATTCATACGAGCGGTGCTGCCATAGATCAGACTCCAATCCCATTGGCAACACCAACAAACTATCGATGACATGTCTCCGGCCGCCACATGATGCTTTCCCAGGATTTTTGAAATATCTTTTCCTGCCAGAACAAAAATTTTTTCTCACCGGGAAAATGGTTCGGGAGAAATACAAAACGTGCAGTAAAACTTCCTTTAAATTGGACTCCTCCTCTTGGCTGTCCTTCGACATCCTTTTTAGGCCTGAGCCGAAGTAAGCCGGCGAAAACTTCCTCCTTTTGGGAAAGAACGGCCATTCAACGACCTTGAAAAAATAGCCAATTTGTAAAATAACCCGCAATCAGCGGCATATCCTTTCTCCAGAGCTGTTTGGCTGTGCACAGCACCAAATCTCCTCCGTCCAAGACCTCCAGGGCACCTGGAATAGGATAGTAAATTTATTGATTGGTACCGCCCGCAGCCAATTGGGCGACTACTTATCCTTAACATCAAAAACCTCCCCGAACTATCCATTGGGGCAAATGAATCCTGTACATCTCTTCTACCGTTGCGCACACCCTGAACACCTGAAATATTGACGACGGACTCCTTAAAAATAGTATAAAATATCAGTAACAATATGTAAACAAAAGCTGCCAAACAAACTCACCGGCACTGATGTTAACAACGCGGACTCGTCAACATCTTAGACGAATTTTCAGCACCTAAAATAAATATTTCTGTAATTTCCTGCTAATTTTGCTATACAATACTCACCGTCAATCTTTATATTTTATAACCTACGTATTTTAAAACACATTTTTCTTATTGTTACATTCATACGAGCGGTGCTGCCATAGATCAGACTCCAATCCCATTGGCAACACCAACAAACTATCGATGACATGTCTCCGGCCGCCACATGATGCTTTCCCAGGATTTTTGAAATATCTTTTCCTGCCAGAACAAAAATTTTTTCTCACCGGGAAAATGGTTCGGGAGAAATACAAAACGTGCAGAAAAACTTCCTTTAAATTGGACTCCTCCTCTTGGCTGTCCTTCGACATCCTTTTTAGGCCTGAGCCGAAGTATGCCGGCTAAAACTTCCTCCTTTTGGGAAAGAACGGTCATTCAACGACCTTGAAAAAATAGCCAATTGGCAAAATAACCCGCAATCAGCGGCATATCCTGTCTCCAGAGCTGTTTGGCTGTGCACAGCACCAAAACTCCTCCGTCTAAGACCTCCAGGGCACCTGGAACAGGATAGTAAATTTATTGATTGGTACCGCCCGCGGTCAATTGGGCGACTACTTATCCTTAACATCAAAAACCTCCCCGAACTATCCATTGGGGCAAATGAATCCTGTACATCTCTTCTACCGTTGCGCACACCCTGAACACCTGAAATATTGACGACGGACTTCTTAAAAATAATATAAAATATCAGTAACAATATGTAAACAAAAGCTGCTAACCAAACTCACCGGCACTGATGTTAACAACGCAGACTCGTCAACACCTTTGACGAATCTTCAGCACCTAAAATAAATGTTTCTCTAATTTCCTGCTTATTTTGCTATACAATACTCACCGTCAATATTTATATTTTATAACCTACGTATTTTAAAACACATTTTTCTTATTGTTACATTCATACGAGCGGTGCTGCCATAGATCAGACTCCAATCCCATTGCCAACACCAACAAACTATTGATGACATGTCTCCGGCCGCCACATGATGGTTTGCCAGGATTTTTGAAATCTCCTTTCCTGCCAGAACAGGAGAAAAGACGTCCTCTGGAAACTTCCCCTCTTAAAACCGGTGGAGAAAGCTAAAACAAACTTCGGGCCATAAATGAAAAATGTTTTCATGTAAATCCGCCAATTGGCACAATAAGCCGTAACCAGCTGCATACCCTTTCCCTCAAGGTCATTGGCTCGACGCAGCACCAAAACTCCTGCATCCTAGAAATCCTGGACCCGGCTACCGCAGGGGCCGAATTGGTAACTTATCACCTGCAAAATAAACAAGCACGATTTTGTAATCAATATGCTCTCCTGTGATATGGAATCTATCCTATTTAATATGGATTATCCTCCTCCCCGATTTTTGTGGCGTTGCAGCCACCTAGGATGGAGCGTCAACACCGAAAAGCACGGAAAGTTTTGTCGTTTCCGGTCGTTCAGTTATATGGAGGCTCAAATTTCATGATTCTTTAAGAATCTGTAAGGTAATGGTATTCCGATCGTTCAGTTATAAATCAGCTGTATGCCATAGGTATAGGTAAGGTATATCCTCTGCAAGGGTATAAAAAGCATGACTATGTTAAAAATACTTACCTTACGACGCCTCCGTACCTGAAAGTAAGAGCAACATCATTATTTGTTCTAAAATACAAAACGTGCAGTAAAACTTCCTTTAAATTGGATTCCTCCTCTTGGCTGTCCTTCGACATCCTTTTTAGGCCTGAGCCTCCTTTTGGAAGAGAACGGTCATTCAACGACCTTGAAAAAATAGCCAATTGGCAAAATAACCCGCAATCAGCGGCATATCCTTTCTCCAGAGCTGTTTGGCTGTGCACAGCACCAAATCTCCTACGTCCAAGACCTCCAGGGCACCTGGAACAGGATAGTAAATTTATTGTCTCCAGAGCTGCTTGGCTGTGCACAGCACCAAAACTCCTCCGTCAAAGACCTCCAGGGCACCTGGAACAGGATAGTAAATTTATTGATTGGTACCGCCCGCGGCCAATTGGGCGACTACTTATCCTTAAAATCAAAAACCTCCGCGAACCATTGGGCAAATAAATCCTGTGCATCTCCTCTACCGTTGCGCACACCCTGAACACCTGAAATATTGACGACGGACTCCTTAAAAATAATATAAAATATCAGTAACAATATGTAAACAAAAGCTGCCAACCAAACTCACCGGCACTGATGTTAACAACGCGGACTCGTCAACACCTTAGACGAATCTTCAGCACCTAAAATAAATGTTTCTGTAATTTCCTGCTTATTTTGCTATACAATACTCACCGTCAATCTTTATATTTTATAACCTACGTATTTTAAAACACATTTTTCTTATTGTTACATTCATACGAGCGGTGCTGCCATAGATCAGACTCCAATCCCATTGGCAACACCAACAAACTATCGATGACATGTCTCCGGCCGCCACATGATGCTTTCCCAGGATTTTTGAAATATCTTTTCCTGCCAGAACAAAAATGTTTTCTCACCGGGAAAATGGTTCGGGAGAAATACAAAACGTGCAGTAAAACTTCCTTTAAATTGGACTCCTCCTCTTGGCTGTCCTTCGACATCCTTTTAGGCCTGAGCCGAAGTAAGCCGGCGAAAACTTCCTTCTTTTGGGAAAGAACGGCCATTCAACGACCTTGAAAAAATAGCCAATTTGTAAAATAACCCGCAATCAGTGGCATATCCTTTCTCCAGAGCTGTTTGGCTGTGCACAGCACCAAATCTCCTCCGTCCAAGACCTCCAGGGCACCTGGAACAGGATAGTAAATTTATTGATTGGTACCGCCCGCAGCCAATTGGGCGACTACTTATCCTTAACATCAAAAACCTCCCCGAACTATCCATTGGGGCAAATGAATCCTGTACATCTCTTCTACCGTTGCGCACACCCTGAACACCTGAAATATTGACGACGGACTCCTTAAAAATAGTATAAAATATCAGTAACAATATGTAAACAAAAGCTGCCAACCAAACTCACCGGCACTGATGTTAACAACGCAGACTCGTCAACATCTTAGAAAAATCTTCAGCACCTAAAATAAATGTTTCTGTAATTTCCTGCTTATTTTGCTATACAATACTCACCGTCAATCTTTATATTTTATAACCTACGTATTTTAAAACACATTTTTCTTATTGTTACATTCATACGAGCGGTGCTGCCATAGATCAGACTCCAATCCCATTGGCAACACCAACAAACTATCGATGACATGTCTCCGGCCGCCACATGATGCTTTCCCAGGATTTTTGAAATATCTTTTCCTGCCAGAACAGGAGAAAGGCTCTCCTTAGAAAAGACGTCCTCTGGAAACTTCCATTCCTAAAACCGGTGGAGAAAGCTCAAACAAAATTCGGGCCAAACATGAAAAATGTTTTCATGTAAATCCGCCAATTGGCACAATAAGCCGTAACCAGCTGCATACCCTTTCCCTCAAGGTCATTGGCTCGACGCAGCACCAAAACTCCTGCATCCTAGAAATCCTGGACCCGGCTACCGCAGGGGGCCGAATTGGTAACTTATCACCTGCAAAATAAACAAGCACGATTTTGTAATCAATATGCTCTCCTGTGATATGGAATCTATCCTATTTAATATGGATTATCCTCCCTCCCCGATTTTGTGGCGTTGCAGCCACCTAGGATGGAGCGTCAACACCGAAAAGCACGGAAAGTTTTGTCGTTTCCGGTTGTTCAGTTATATGGAGGCTCAAATTTCATGATTCTTTAAGAATCTGTAAGGTAATGGTATTCCGATTGTTCAGTTATAAGGCAGCTGTATGCCATAGGTATAGGTAAGGTATATCCTCTGCAAGGGTATAAAAAGCATGACTATGTTAAAAATACTTACCTTACGACGCCTCCGTACCTGAAAGTAAAAGCAACATCATTATTTGTTCTAAAATACAAAACGTGCAGTAAAACTTCCTTTAAATTGGATTCCTCCTCTTGGCTGTCCTTCGACATCCTTTTTAGGCCTGAGCCTCCTTTTGGAAGAGAACGGTCATTCAACGACCTTGAAAAAATAGCCAATTGGCAAAATAACCCGCAATCAGCGGCATATCCTTTCTCCAGAGCTGTTTGGCTGTGCACAGCACCAAATCTCCTCCGTCCAAGACCTCCAGGGCACCTGGAACAGGATAGTAAATTTATTGTCTCCAGAGCTGCTTGGCTGTGCACAGCACCAAAACTCCTCCGTCCAAGACCTCCAGGGCACCTGGAACAGGATAGTAAATTTATTGATTGGTACCGCCCGCGGCCAATTGGGCGACTACTTATCCTTAAAATCAAAAACCTCCGCGAACTATCCATTGGGGCAAATGAATCCTGTACATCTCTTCTACCGTTGCGCACACCCTGAACACCTGAAATATTGACGACGGACTCCTTAAAAATAGTATAAAATATCAGTAACACTATGTAAACAAAAGCTGCCAACCAAACTCAGCGGCACTGATGTTAACAACGCAGACTCGTCAACATCTTAGAAAAATCTTCAGCACCTAAAATAAATGTTTCTGTAATTTCCTGCTTATTTTGCTATACAATACTCACCGTCAATCTTCATATTTTATAACCTACGTATTTTAAAACACATTTTTCTTATTGTTACATTCATACGAGCGGTGCTGCCATATATCAGACTCCAATCCCATTGGCAACACCAACAAACTATCGATGACATGTCTCCGGCCGCCACATGATGCTTTCCCAGGATTTTTGAAATATCTTTTCCTGCCAGAACAAAAATGTTTTCTCACCGGGAAAATGGTTCGGGAGAAATACAAAACGTGCAGTAAAACTTCCTTTAAATTGGACTCCTCCTCTTGGCTGTCCTTCGACATCCTTTTTAGGCCTGAGCCGAAGTATGCCGGCGAAAACTTCCTCCTTTTGGGAAAGAACGGTCATTCAACGACCTTGAAAAAATAGCCTATTGGCAAAATAACCCGCAATCAGCGGCATATCCTGTCTCCAGAGCTGCTTGACTGTGCACAGCACCAAAACTCCTCCGTCCAAGAACTCCAGGGCATATGGAACAGGATAGTAAAATTATAGATTTGCACCGTCCGCGGCCAATCGGGCGACTACTTATCCTTAAAATCAGAAACCTCCGCGAACTGTCCATTGGGCAAATAAATCCTGTGCATCTCCTCTACCGTTGCGCACACCCTGAACACCTGAAATATTGACGACGGACTCCTTAAAAATAATATAAAATATCAGTAACAATATGTAAACAAAAGCTGCCAACCAAACTCACCGGCACTGATGTTAACAACGCGGACTCGTCAACACCTTAGACGAATCTTCAGCACCTAAAATAAATGTTTCTGTAATTTCCTGCT
The DNA here is from genome assembly GCA_018150405.1 of Drosophila varians. Lineage (NCBI taxonomy): Eukaryota > Metazoa > Arthropoda > Insecta > Diptera > Drosophilidae > Drosophila > Drosophila varians. Next base: position 51,823 of record JAECWK010000016.1, read on the forward strand.
TATTTTGCTATACAATACTCACCGTCAATCTTTATATTTTATAACCTACGTATTTTAAAACACATTTTTCTTATTGTTACATTCATACGAGCGGTGCTGCCATATATCAGACTCCAATCCCATTGGCAACACCAACAAACTATCGATGACATGTCTCCGGCCGCCACATGATGCTTTCCCAGGATTTTTGAAATATCTTTTCCTGCCAGAACAAAAATGTTTTCTCACCGGGAAAATGGTTCGGGAGAAATACAAAACGTGCAGTAAAACTTCCTTTAAATTGGACTCCTCCTCTTGGCTGTCCTTCGACATCCTTTTAGGCCTGAGCCGAAGTAAGCCGGCGAAAACTTCCTTCTTTTGGGAAAGAACGGCCATTCAACGACCTTGAAAAAATAGCCAATTTGTAAAATAACCCGCAATCAGTGGCATATCCTTTCTCCAGAGCTGTTTGGCTGTGCACAGCACCAAATCTCCTCCGTCCAAGACCTCCAGGGCACCTGGAACAGGATAGTAAATTTATTGATTGGTACCGCCCGCAGCCAATTGGGCGACTACTTATCCTTAACATCAAAAACCTCCCCGAACTATCCATTGGGGCAAATGAATCCTGTACATCTCTTCTACCGTTGCGCACACCCTGAACACCTGAAATATTGACGACGGACTCCTTAAAAATAGTATAAAATATCAGTAACAATATGTAAACAAAAGCTGCCAACCAAACTCACCGGCACTGATGTTAACAACGCAGACTCGTCAACATCTTAGAAAAATCTTCAGCACCTAAAATAAATGTTTCTGTAATTTCCTGCTTAGTTTGCTATACAATACTCACCGTCAATATTTATATTTTATAACCTACGTATTTTAAAACACATTTTTCTTATTGTTACATTCATACGAGCGGTGCTGCCATATATCAGACTCCAATCCCATTGGCAACACCAACAAACTATCGATGACATGTCTCCGGCCGCCACATGATGCTTTCCCAGGATTTTTGAAATATCTTTTCCTGCCAGAACAAAAATGTTTTCTCACCGGGAAAATGGTTCGGGAGAAATACAAAACGTGCAGTAAAACTTCCTTTAAATTGGACTCCTCCTCTTGGCTGTCCTTCGACATCCTTTTTAGGCCTGAGCCGAAGTATGCCGGCGAAAACTTCCTCCTTTTGGGAAAGAACGGTCATTCAACGACCTTGAAAAAATAGCCTATTGGCAAAATAACCCGCAATCAGCGGCATATCCTGTCTCCAGAGCTGCTTGACTGTGCACAGCACCAAAACTCCTCCGTCCAAGAACTCCAGGGCATCTGGAACAGGATAGTAAAATTATTGATTTTTACCGTCCGCGGCCAATCGGGCGACTACTTATCCTTAAAATCAGAAACCTCCGCGAACTGTCCATTGGGCAAATAAATCCTGTGCATCTCCTCTACCGTTGCGCACACCCTGAACACCTGAAATATTGACGACGGACTCCTTAAAAATAATATAAAATATCAGTAACAATATGTAAACAAAAGCTGCCAACCAAACTCACCGGCACTGATGTTAACAACGCAGACTCGTCAACATCTTAGAAAAATCTTCAGCACCTAAAATAAATGTTTCTGTAATTTCCTGCTTAGTTTGCTATACAATACTCACCGTCAATATTTATATTTTATAACCTACGTACTTTAAAACACATTTTTCTTATTGTTACATTCATACGAGCGGTGCTGCCATAGATCAGACTCCAATCCCATTGCCAACACCAACAAACTATTGATGACATGTCTCCGGCCGCCACTTGATGGTTTGCCAGGATTTTTGAAATCTCCTTTCCTGCCAGAACAGGAGAAAAGACGTCCTCTGGAAACTTCCGCTCTTAAAACCGGTGGAGAAAGCTAAAACAAACTTCGGGCCAATGAAAAATGTTTTCATGTAAATCTGCCAATTGGCACAATAAGCCGTAACCAGCTGCATACCCTTTCCCTCAAGGTCATTGGCTCGACGCAGCACCAAAACTCCTGCATCCTAGAAATCCTGGACCCGGCTACCGCAGGGGGCCGAATTGGTAACTTATCACCTGCAAAATAAACAAGCACGATTTTGTATTCAATATGCTCTCCTGTGATATGGAATCTATCCTATTTAATATGGATTATCCTCCCTCCCCGATTTTGTGGCGATGCAGCCACCTATGATGATTCTGTATTTTCGGAAAACTGGAAATAAAAAGAAACAAGAATGGAAAGCTTACTTCAGACGGACCCGAAGCTTACATACCCTTGCAGTTACATAGCGGTATCTATTGCTTAACGATATAGCAAATAGCGGATTTAGTTAGTCGATCCTTAAATTAGATCCTTATATATATTAGAAATCAGATAAGATTCTTATAAAATGGATTTTAAATAAAGTCCGACGCGTCAACACCGAAAAGCACGGAAAGTTTTGTCGTTTCCGGTCGTTCAGTTATATGGAGGCTCAAATTTCATGATTCTATCTTTAAGAATCTGTAAGTTAATTGTATTCCGATCGTTCAGTTATAAGGCAGCTGTATGCCATAGGTATAGGTAAGGTATATCCTCTGCAAGGGTATAAAAAGCATGACTATGTTAAAAATACTTACCTTACGACGCCTCCGTACCTGAAAGTAAAAGCAACACCATTATTTGCTCTAAAATACAAAACGTGCAGTAAAACTTCCTTTAAATTGGACTCCTCCCCTTGGCTGTCCTTCCACATCCTTTTTAGGCCTGAGCCGAACTATGCCGGCGAAAACTTCCTCCTTTTGGGAAAGAACGGTCTTTCAACGACCTTGAAAAAGTAGCCAATTGGCAAAATAACCCGCAATCAGTGGCATATCCTGTCTCCAGAGCTGCTTGGCTGTGCACAGCACCAAAACTCCTCCGTCCAAGACCTCCAGGGCACCTGGAACAGGATAGTAAATTTATTGATTGGTACCGCCCGCGGCCAATTGGGCGACTACTTATCCTTAAAATCAAAAACCTCCGAGACTATCCATTGGGGCAAATGAATCCTGTACATCTCTTCTACCGTTGCGCACACCCTGAACACCTGAAATATTGACGATGGACTCCTTAAAAATAATGTAAAATATCACTAACAATATGTACACATAAGCTGCCTACAGAAACTCACCGGCACTGATGTTAACAACGCGGACAAATCTTCAGCACCTAAAATAAATGTTTCTGTAATTTCCTGCTTATTTTGCTATACAATACTCACCGTCAATATTTATATTTTATAACCTACGTATTTTAAAACACATTTTCTTATTGTTACATTCATACGACCGGTGCTGCCATAGATCAGACTCCAATCCCATTGCCAACACCAACAAACTATTGATGACATGTCTCCGGCCGCCACTTGATGGTTTGCCAGGATTTTTGAAATCTCCTTTCCTGCCAGAACAGGAGAAAAGACGTCCTCTGGAAACTTCCGCTCTTAAAACCGGTGGAGAAAGCTAAAACAAACTTCGGGCCAAACATGAAAAATGTTTTCATGTAAATCTGCCAATTGGCACAATAAGCCGTAACCAGCTGCATACCCTTTCCCTCAAGGTCATTGGCTCGACGCAGCACCAAAACTCCTGCATCCTGGAAATCCTGGACCCGGCTACCGCAGGGGCCAAATTGGTAACTTATCACCTGCAAAATAAACAAGCACGATTTTGTAATCAATATGCTCTCCTGTGATATGGAATCTATCCTATTTAATATGGATTATCCTCCCTCCCCGATTTTGTGGCGATGCAGCCACCTATGATGATTCTGTATTTTCGGAAAACTGGAAATAAAAAGAAACAAGAATGGAAAGCATACTTCAGACGGACCCGAAGCTTACATACCCTTGCAGTTACATAGCGGTATCTATTGCTTAACGATATAGCAAATAGCGGATTTAGTTAGTCGATCCTTAAATTAGATCCTTATATATATTAGAAATCAGATAAGATTCTTATAAAATGGATTTTAAATAAAGTCCGACGCGTCAACACCGAAAAGCACGGAAAGTTTTGTCGTTTCCGGTCGTTCAGTTATATGGAGGCTTAAATTTCATGATTCTATCTTTAAGAATCTGTAAGTTATAGGTATTCCGATCGTTCAGTTATAAGGCAGCTGTATGCCATAGGTATAGGTAAGGTATCCTCTGCAAGGGTATAAAAAGCATGACTATGTTAAAAATACTTACCTTACGACGCCTCCGTACCTGAAAATAAAAGCAACATCATTATTTGCTCTAAAATACAAAAATCCTTTAAATTGGACTCCTCCTCTTGGCTGTCCTTCGACATCCTTTTTAGGCCTGAGCGTCCTTTTGGAAGAGAACGGTCATTCAACGAACTTGAAAAAATAGCCAATTGGCAAAATAACCCGCAATCAGTGGCATATCCTGTCTCCAGAGCTGCTTGGCTGTGCACAGCACCAAAACTCCTCCGTCCAAGACCTCCAGGGCACCTGGAACAGGATAGTAAATTTATTGATTGGTACCGTCCGCGGCCAATTGGGCGACTACTTATCCTTAAAATCAAAAACCTCCGCGAACTATCCATTGGGGCAAATGAATCCTGTACATCTCTTCTACCGTTGCGCACACCCTGAACACCTGAACTATTGACGACGGACTCCTTAAAAATAATATAAAATATCAGTAACAATATGTAAACGAGAATGGAAAGCTAACTTCGGACGGAGCCGAAGCTTATATACCCTTGCAGTTAAATAGCGGCTTCTATTAATTAAAGATATAGTAAGTATCGGATATAGTTAGCCGATCTTTACAAAAACATTCATAACAGGCTTAGATTCGTATAAAATGAATTTTAAAAGAAGTCCGACGCTTCTACGCCCAAAAACACGCACGTTGTTGCATTTCCGATCGTTCAGTTATATGGCATGGCTATAGGATATAGTCGGCCGATCCGTATGAAATTTTCCAGATCGGCTAAGATACCAATAAAAGGGAATTTGTGCAAATTTCAATGTTTCTATCTTCAAAAACGTGGAAGTTATAGCATTTCCGATCAATCATATGGCAGCTATAGGATATAGTCGGCCGATCCGTATGAAATTTTCCAGATCGGCTTAGATACCAATAAAAGGGAATTTGTGCAAATTTCAATCTTTCTATCTTCAATAACATGGAAGTTATAGCATTTCCGATCAATCAGATATATGGCAGCTATAGGATATAGTCGGCCGATCCCGGCCGTTCCGACTTATATACTGCGTGCAAAGAAAAGAAGGGTGTGTGTTCAAGACGATAGCTCAAAAACTGAGAGACTAGTTTGCGTAGAAACAGACAGACGGACAGACGGACCGACGGACAGACTGACATGCTTATATCGACTCAGGAGGTGATCCTGATCTAGAATATATATACTTTATGGGATCCTGGATGTCTCCTTCACTGCGTTGCACACTTCTGACCAAAATTATAATACCCTCTGCAAGGGTATAACAAAAGCTGCCAACTAAACTCACCGGCACTGATGTTAACAACGCAGACTCGTCAACATCTTAGACGAATCTTCAGCACCTAAAAATAAATGTTTCTGTTATTTCCTGCTTATTTTGCTATACAATACTCACCGTCAATATTTATATTTTATAACCTACGTATTTTAAAACACATTTTTCTTATTGTTACATTCATACGAGCGGTGCTGCCATAGATCAGACTCCAATCCCATTGCCAACACCAACAAACTATTGATGACATGTCTCCGGCCGCCACATGATGGTTTGCCAGGATTTTTGAAATCTCCTTTCCTGCCAGAACAGGAGAAAGGCTCTCCTTAGAAAAGACGTCCTCTGGAAACTTCCCCTCTTAAAACCGGTGGAGAAAGCTAAAACAAACTTCGGGCCAAACATGAAAAATGTTTTCATGTAAATCCGCCAATTGGCACAATAAGCCGTAACCAGCTGCATACCCTTTCCCTCAAGGTCATTGGCTCGACGCAGCACCAAAACTCCTGCATCCTAGAAATCCTGGACCCGGCTACCGCAGGGGGCCGAATTGGTAACTTATCACCTGCAAAATAAACAAGCACGATTTTGTATTCAATATGCTCTCCTGTGATATGGAATCTATCCTATTCAATATGGATTATCCTCCCTCCCCGATTTTGTGGCGATGCAGCCACCTATGATGATTCTGTATTTTCGGAAAACTGGAAATAAAAAGAAACAAGAATGGAAAGCTTACTTCAGACGGAGCCGAAGCTTACATACCCTTGCAGTTACATAGCGGTATCTATTGCTTAACGATATAGCAAATAGCGGATTTAGTTAGTCGATCCTTAAATTAGATCCTTATATATATTAAAAATCAGATAAGATTCTTATAAAATGGATTTTAAATAAAGTCAGACGCGTCAACACCGAAAAGCACGGAAAGTTTTGTCGTTTCCGGTCGTTCAGTTATATGGAGGCTTAAATTTCATGATTCTATCTTTAAGAATCTGTAAGTTAATGGTATTCCGATCGTTCAGTTATAAGGCAGCTGTATACCATAGGTATAGGTAAGGTATATTCTCTGCAAGGGTATAAAAAGCATGACTATGTTAAAAATATGTACCTTACGACGCCTCCGTACCTAAAAGTAAAAGCAAAATCATTATTTGCTCTAAAATACAAAACGTGCAGTAAAACTTCCTTTAAATTGGACTCCTCCTCTTGGCTGTCCTTCGACATCCTTTTTAGGCCTGAGCCTCCTTTTGGAAGAGAACGGTCATTCAACGACCTTGAAAAAATAGCCAATTGGCAAAATAACCCGCAATCAGGGGAATATCCTGTCTCCAGAGCTGCTTGGCTGTGCACAGCACCAAAACTCCTCCGTCCAAGACCTCCAGGGCACCTGGAACAGGATAGTAAATTTATTGATTGGTACCGCCCGCAGCCAATTGGGCGACTACTTATCCTTAACATCAAAAACCTCCGCGAACTATCCATTGGGGCAAATGAATCCTGTACATCTCTTCTACCGTTGCGCACACCCTGAACACCTGAAATATTGACGACGGACTCCTTAAAAATAATATAAAATATCAGTAACAAGATGTAAACAAAAGCTCCCAACCAAACTCACCGGCACTGATGTTAACAACGCAGACTCGTCAACATCTTCGAAAAATCTTCAGCACCTAAAATAAATGTTTCTGTAATTTCCTGCTTATTTTGCTATACAATACTCACCGTCAATCTTTATATTTTATAACCTACGTATTTTAAAACACATTTTTCTTATTGTTACATTCATACGAGCGGTGCTGCCATAGATCAGACTCCAATCCCATTGGCAACACCAACAAACTATCGATGACATGTCTCCGGCCGCCACATGATGTTTTCCCAGGATTTTTTGAAATATCTTTTCCTGCCAGAACAAAAATTTTTTCTCACCGGGAAAATGGTTCGGGAGAAATACAAAACGTGCAGTAAAACTTCCTTTAAATTGGACTCCTCCTCTTGGCTGTCCTTCGACATCCTTTTAAGGCCTGAGCCGAAGTATGCCGGCGAAAACTTCCTCCTTTTGGGAAAGAACGGTCATTCAACGACCTTGAAAAAATAGCCAATTGGCAAAATAACCCGCAATCAGCGGCATATCCTGTCTCCAGAGCTGTTTGGCTGTGCACAGCACCAAAACTCCTCCGTCTAAGACCTCCAGGGCACCTGGAACAGGATAGTAAATTTATTGATTGGTACCGCCCGCGGTCAATTGGGCGACTACTTATCCTTAACATCAAAAACCTCCCCGAACTATCCATTGGGGCAAATGAATCCTGTACATCTCTTCTACCGTTGCGCACACCCTGAACACCTGAAATATTGACGACGGACTCCTTAAAAATAATATAAAATATCAGTAACAATATGTAAACAAAAGATGCTAACGAAACTCACCGGCACTGATGTTAACAACGCGGACTCGTCAACACCTTAGACGAATCTTCAGCACCTAAAATAAATGTTTCTCTAATTTCCTGCTTATTTTGCTATACAATACTCACCGTCAATATTTATATTTTATAACCTACGTATTTTAAAACACATTTTTCTTATTGTTACATTCATACGAGCGGTGCTGCCATAGATCAGACTCCAATCCCATTGCCAACACCAACAAACTATCGATGACATGTCTCCGGCCGCCACATGATGCTTTCCCAGGATTTTTGAAATCTCCTTTCCTGCCAGAACAGGAGAAAGGCTCTCCTTAGAAAAGACGTCCTCTGGAAACTTCCATTCCTAAAACCGGTGGAGAAAGCTCAAACAAACTTCGGGCCAAACATGAAAAATGTTTTCATGTAAATCCGCCAATTGGCACAATAAGCCGTAACCAGCTGCATACCCTTTCCCTCAAGGTCATTGGCTCGACGCAGCACCAAAACTCCTGCATCCTAGAAATCCTGGACCCGGCTACCGCAGGGGGCCGAATTGGTAACTTATCACCTGCAAAATAAACAAGCACGATTTTGTAATCAATATGCTCTCCTGTGATATGGAATCTATCCTATTTAATATGGATTATCCTCCCTCCCCGATTTTGTGGCGTTGCAGCCACCTAGGATGGAGCGTCAACACCGAAAAGCACGGAAAGTTTTGTCGTTTCCGGTTGTTCAGTTATATGGAGGCTCAAATTTCATGATTCTTTAAGAATCTGTAAGGTAATGGTATTCCGATCGTTCAGTTATAAATCAGCTGTATGCCATAGGTATAGGTAAGGTATATCCTCTGCAAGGGTATAAAAAGCATGTCTATGTTAAAAATACCTACCTTACGACGCCTCCGTACCTGAAAGTAAAAGCAACATCATTATTTGTTCTAAAATACAAAACGTGCAGTAAAACTTCCTTTAAATTGGATTCCTCCTCTTGGCTGTCCTTCGATATCCTTTTTAGGCCTGAGCCGCCTTTTGGAAGAGAACGGTCATTCAACGACCTTGAAAAAATAGCCAATTGGCAAAATAACCCGCAATCAGCGGCATATCCTTTCTCCAGAGCTGTTTGACTGTGCACAGCACCAAATCTCCTCCGTCCAAGACCTCCAGGGCACCTGGAACAGGATAGTAAATTTATTGATTGGTACCGTCCGCGGCCAATTGGGCGACTACTTATCCTTAAAATCAAAAACCTCCGCGAACTATCCATTGGGGCAAATGAATCCTGTACATCTCTTCTACCGTTGCGCACACCCTGAACACCTGAACTATTGACGACGGACTCCTTAAAAATAATATAAAGTATCAGTAACAATATGTAAACGAGAATGGAAAGCTAACTTCGGACGGAGCCGAAGCTTATATACCCTTGCAGTTAAATAGCGGCTTCTATTAATTAAAGATATAGTAAGTATCGGATATAGTTAGCCGATCTTTACAAAAACATTCATAACAGGCTTAGATTCGTATAAAATGAATTTTAAAAGAAGTCCGACGCTTCTACGCCCAAAAACACGCACGTTGTTGCATTTCCGATCGTTCAGTTATATGGCAGCTATAGGATATAGTCGGCCGATCCGTATGAAATTTTCCAGATCGGCTAAGATACCAATAAAAGGGAATTTGTGCAAATTTCAATCTTTCTATCTTCAATAACATGGAAGTTATAGCATTTCCGATCAATCATATGGCAGCTATAGGATATAGTCGGCCGATCCGTATGAAATTTTCCAGATCGGCTTAGATACCAATAAAAGGGAATTTGTGCAAATTTCAATCTTTCTATCTTCAATAACATGGAAGTTATAGCATTTCCGATCAATCAGATATATGGCAGCTATAGGATATAGTCGGCCGATCCCGGCCGTTCCGACTTATATACTGCGTGCAAAGAAAAGAACGGTGTGTGCAAAGTTTCAAGACGATAGCTCAAAAACTGAGAGACTAGTTTGCGTAGAAACAGACAGACGGACAGACGGACCGACGGACAGACTGACATGCTTATATCGACTCAGGAGGTGATCCTGATCAAGAATATATATACTTTATGGGATCCTGGATGTCTCCTTCACTGCGTTGCACACTTCTGACCAAAATTATAATACCCTCTGCAAGGGTATAACAAAAGCTGCCAACTAAACTCACCGGCACTGATGTTAACAACGCAGACTCGTCAACATCTTAGACGAATCTTCAGCACCTAAAAATAAATGTTTCTGTTATTTCCTGCTTATTTTGCTATACAATACTCACCGTCAATATTTATATTTTATAACCTACGTATTTTAAAACACATTTTTCTTATTGTTACATTCATACGAGCGGTGCTGCCATAGATCAGACTCCAATCCCATTGCCAACACCAACAAACTATTGATGACATGTCTCCGGCCGCCACATGATGGTTTGCCAGGATTTTTGAAATCTCCTTTCCTGCCAGAACAGGAGAAAGGCTCTCCTTAGAAAAGACGTCCTCTGGAAACTTCCCTCTTAAAACCGGTGGAGAAAGCTAAAACAAACTTCGGGCCAAACATGAAAAATGTTTTCATGTAAATCCGCCAATTGGCACAATAAGCCGTAACCAGCTGCAGACCCTTTCCCTCAAGGTCATTGGCTCGACGCAGCACCAAAACTCCTGCATCCTAGAAATCCTGGACCCGGCTACCGCAGGGGCCGAATTGGTAACTTATCACCTGCAAAATAAACAAGCACGATTTTGTATTCAATATGCTCTCCTGTGATATGGAATCTATCCTATTCAATATGGATTATCCTCCCTCCCCGATTTTGTGGCGATGCAGCCACCTATGATGATACTGTATTTTCGGAAAACTGGAAATAAAAAAAAACAAGAATGGAAAGCTTACTTCAGACGGAGCCGAAGCTTACATACCCTTGCAGTTACATAGCGGTATCTATTGCTTAACGATATAGCAAAAGCGGATTTAGTTAGTCGATCCTTAAATTAGATCCTTATATATATTAGAAATCAGATAAGATTCTTATAAAATGGATTTTAAATAAAGTCCGACGCGTCAACACCGAAAAGCACGGAAAGTTTTGTCGTTTCCGGTCGTTCAGTTATAGGAGGCTCAAATTTCATGATTCTTTATTTAAGAATCTGTAAGTTATAGGTATTCCGATCGTTCAGTTATAAGGCAGCTGTATGCCATAGGTATAGGTAAGGTATCCTCTGCAAGGGTATAAAAAGCATGACTATGTTAAAAATACTTACCTTACGACGCCTCCGTACCTGAAAATAAAAGCAACATCATTATTTGCTCTAAAATACAAAAATCCTTTAAATTGGACTCCTCCTCTTGGCTGTCCTTCGACGTCCTTTTTAGGCCTGAGCGTCCTTTTGGAAGAGAACGGTCATTCAACGAACTTGAAAAAATAGCCAATTGGCAAAATAACCCGCAATCAGTGGCATATCCTGTCTCCAGAGCTGCTTGGCTGTGCACAGCACCAAAACTCCTCCGTCCAAGACCTCCAGGGCACCTGGAACAGGATAGTAAATTTATTGATTGGTACCGTCCGCGGCCAATTGGGCGACTACTTATCCTTAAAATCAAAAACCTCCGCGAACTATCCATTGGGGCAAATGAATCCTGTACATCTCTTCTACCGTTGCGCACACCCTGAACACCTGAACTATTGACGACGGACTCCTTAAAAATAATATAAAATATCAGTAACAATATGTAAACGAGAATGGAAAGCTAACTTCGGACGGAGCCGAAGCTTATATACCCTTGCAGTTAAATAGCGGCTTCTATTAATTAAAGATATAGTAAGTATCGGATATAGTTAGCCGATCTTTACAAAAACATTCATAACAGGCTTAGATTCGTATAAAATGAATTTTAAAAGAAGTCCGACGCTTCTACGCCCAAAAACACGCACGTTGTTGCATTTCCGATCGTTCAGTTATATGGCAGCTATAGGATATAGTCGGCCGATCCGTATGAAATTTTCCAGATCGGCTAAGATACCAATAAAAGGGAATTTGTGCAAATTTCAATGTTTCTATCTTCAAAAACGTGGAAGTTATAGCATTTCCGATCAATCATATGGCAGCTATAGGATATAGTCGGCCGATCCGTATGAAATTTTCCAGATCGGCTTAGATACCAATAAAAGGGAATTTGTGCAAATTTCAATCTTTCTATCTTCAATAACATGGAAGTTATAGCATTTCCGATCAATCAGATATATGGCAGCTATAGGATATAGTCGGCCGATCCCGGCCGTTCCGACTTATATACTGCGTGCAAGGAAAAGAAGGGTGTGTGCAAAGTTTCAAGACGATAGCTCAAAAACTGAGAGACTAGTTTGCGTAGAAACAGACAGACGGACAGACGGACCGACGGACAGACTGACATGCTTATATCGACTCAGGAGGTGATCCTGATCTAGAATATATATACTTTATGGGATCCTGGATGTCTCCTTCACTGCGTTGCACACTTCTGACCAAAATTATAATACCCTCTGCAAGGGTATAACAAAAGCTGCCAACTAAACTCACCGGCACTGATGTTAACAACGCAGACTCGTCAACATCTTAGACGAATCTTCAGCACCTAAAAATAAATGTTTCTGTTATTTCCTGCTTATTTTGCTATACAATACTCACCGTCAATATTTATATTTTATAACCTACGTATTTTAAAACACATTTTTCTTATTGTTACATTCATACGAGCGGTGCTGCCATAGATCAGACTCCAATCCCATTGCCAACACCAACAAACTATTGATGACATGTCTCCGGCCGCCACATGATGGTTTGCCAGGATTTTTGAAATCTCCTTTCCTGCCAGAACAGGAGAAAGGCTCTCCTTAGAAAAGACGTCCTCTGGAAACTTCCCCTCTTAAAACCGGTGGAGAAAGCTAAAACAAACTTCGGGCCAAACATGAAAAATGTTTTCATGTAAATCCGCCAATTGGCACAATAAGCCGTAACCAGCTGCATACCCTTTCCCTCAAGGTCATTGGCTCGACGCAGCACCAAAACTCCTGCATCCTAGGAAATCCTGGACCCGGCTACCGCAGGGGCCGAATTGGTAACTTATCACCTGCAAAATAAACAAGCACGATTTTTGTATTCAATATGCTCTCCTGTGATATGGAATCTATCCTATTCAATATGGATTATCCTCCCTCCCCGATTTTGTGGCGATGCAGCCACCTATGATGATTCTGTATTTTCGGAAAACTGGAAATAAAAAGAAACAAGAATGGAAAGCTTACTTCAGACGGAGCCGAAGCTTACATACCCTTGCAGTTACATAGCGGTATCTATTGCTTAACGATATAGCAAATAGCGGATTTAGTTAGTCGATCCTTAAATTAGATCCTTATATATATTAAAAATCAGATAAGATTCTTATAAAATGGATTTTAAATAAAGTCAGACGCGTCAACACCGAAAAGCACGGAAAGTTTTGTCGTTTCCGGTCGTTCAGTTATATGGAGGCTTAAATTTCATGATTCTATCTTTAAGAATCTGTAAATTAATGGTATTCCGATCGTTCAGTTATAAGGCAGCTGTATACCATAGGTATAGGTAAGGTATATTCTCTGCAAGGGTATAAAAAGCATGTCTATGTTAAAAATACCTACCTTACGACGCCTCCGTACCTAAAAGTAAAAGCAAAATCATTATTTGCTCTAAAATACAAAACGTGCAGTAAAACTTCCTTTAAATTGGACTCCTCCTCTTGGCTGTCCTTCGACATCCTTTTTAGGCCTGAGCCTCCTTTTGGAAGAGAACGGTCATTCAACGACCTTGAAAAAATAGCCAATTGGCAAAATAACCCGCAATCAGGGGAATATCCTGTCTCCAGAGCTGCTTGGCTGTGCACAGCACCAAAACTCCTCCGTCCAAGACCTCCAGGGCACCTGTAACAGGATAGTAAATTTATTGATTGGTACCGCCCGCAGCCAATTGGGCGACTACTTATCCTTAACATCAAAAACCTCCCCGAACTATCCATTGGGGCAAATGAATCCTGTACATCTCTTCTACCGTTGCGCACACCCTGAACACCTGAAATATTGACGACGGACTCCTTAAAAATAATATAAAATATCAGTAACAAGATGTAAACAAAAGCTCCCAACCAAACTCACCGGCACTGATGTTAACAACGCAGACTCGTCAACATCTTAGAAAATCTTCAGCACCTAAAATAAATGTTTCTGTAATTTCCTGCTTATTTTGCTATACAATACTCACCGTCAATCTTTATATTTTATAACCTACGTATTTTAAAACACATTTTTCTTATTGTTACATTCATACGAGCGGTGCTGCCATAGATCAGACTCCAATCCCATTGGCAACACCAACAAACTATCGATGACATGTCTCCGGCCGCCACATGATGTTTTCCCAGGATTTTTGAAATATCTTTTCCTGCCAGAACAAAAATTTTTTCTCACCGGGAAAATGGTTCGGGAGAAATACAAAACGTGCAGTAAAACTTCCTTTAAATTGGACTCCTCCTCTTGGCTGTCCTTCGACATCCTTTTAAGGCCTGAGCCGAAGTATGCCGGCGAAAACTTCCTCCTTTTGGGAAAGAACGGTCATTCAACGACCTTGAAAAAATAGCCAATTGGCAAAATAACCCGCAATCAGCGGCATATCCTGTCTCCAGAGCTGTTTGGCTGTGCACAGCACCAAAACTCCTCCGTCTAAGACCTCCAGGGCACCTGGAACAGGATAGTAAATTTATTGATTGGTACCGCCCGCGGTCAATTGGGCGACTACTTATCCTTAACATCAAAAACCTCCCCGAACTATCCATTGGGGCGAATGAATCCTGTACATCTCTTCTACCGTTGCGCACACCCTGAACACCTGAAATATTGACGACGGACTCCTTAAAAATAATATAAAATATCAGTAACAATATGTAAACAAAAGATGCTAACGAAACTCACCGGCACTGATGTTAACAACGCGGACTCGTCAACACCTTAGACGAATCTTCAGCACCTAAAATAAATGTTTCTCTAATTTCCTGCTTATTTTGCTATACAATACTCACCGTCAATATTTATATTTTATAACCTACGTATTTTAAAACACATTTTTCTTATTGTTACATTCATACGAGCGGTGCTGCCATAGATCAGACTCCAATCCCATTGCCAACACCAACAAACTATCGATGACATGTCTCCGGCCGCCACATGATGCTTTCCCAGGATTTTTGAAATCTCCTTTCCTGCCAGAACAGGAGAAAGGCTCTCCTTAGAAAAGACGTCCTCTGGAAACTTCCATTCCTAAAACCGGTGGAGAAAGCTCAAACAAACTTCGGGCCAAACATGAAAAATGTTTTCATGTAAATCCGCCAATTGGCACAATAAGCCGTAACCAGCTGCATACCCTTTCCCTCAAGGTCATTGGCTCGACGCAGCACCAAAACTCCTGCATCCTAGAAATCCTGGACCCGGCTACCGCAGGGGCCGAATTGGTAACTTATCACCTGCAAAATAAACAAGCACGATTTTGTAATCAATATGCTCTCCTGTGATATGGAATCTATCCTATACAATATGGATTATCCTCCCTCCCCCGATTTTGTGGCGTTGCAGCCACCTAGGATGTTTAAAAAAAAAAGAGCGTCAACACCGAAAAGCACGGAAAGTTTTGTCGTTTCCGGTTGTTCAGTTATATGGAGGCTCAAATTTTATGATTCTTTAAGAATCTGTAAGGTAATGGTATTCCGATCGTTCAGTTATAAATCAGCTGTATGCCATAGGTATAGGTAAGGTATATCCTCTGCAAGGGTATAAAAAGCATGTCTATGTTAAAAATACCTACCTTACGACGCCTCCGTACCTGAAAGTAAAAGCAACATCATTATTTGTTCTAAAATACAAAACATGCAGTAAAACTTCCTTTAAATTGGATTCCTCCTCTTGGCTGTCCTTCGATATCCTTTTTAGGCCTGAGCCGCCTTTTGGAAGAGAACGGTCATTCAACGACCTTGAAAAAATAGCCAATTGGCAAAATAACCCGCAATCAGCGGCATATCCTTTCTCCAGAGCTGTTTGGCTGTGCACAGCACCAAATCTCCTCCGTCCAAGACCTCCAGGGCACCTGGAACAGGATAGTAAATTTATTGATTGGTACCGTCCGCGGCCAATTGGGCGACTACTTATCCTTAAAATCAAAAACCTCCGCGAACTATCCATTGGGGCAAATGAATCCTGTACATCTCTTCTACCGTTGCGCACACCCTGAACACCTGAACTATTGACGACGGACTCCTTAAAAATAATATAAAATATCAGTAACAATATGTAAACGAGAATGAGGAAAGCTAACTTCGGACGGAGCCGAAGCTTATATACCCTTGCAGTTAAATAGCGGCTTCTATTAATTAAAGATATAGTAAGTATCGGATATAGTTAGCCGATCTTTACAAAAACATTCATAACAGGCTTAGATTCGTATAAAATGAATTTTAAAAAGAAGTCCGACGCTTCTACGCCCAAAAACACGCACGTTGTTGCATTTCCGATCGTTCAGTTATATGGCAGCTATAGGATATAGTCGGCCGATCCGTATGAAATTTTCCAGATCGGCTAAGATACCAATAAAAGGGAATTTGTGCAAATTTCAATGTTTCTATCTTCAAAAACGTGGAAGTTATAGCATTTCCGATCAATCATATGGCAGCTATAGGATATAGTCGGCCGATCCGTATGAAATTTTCCAGATCGGCTTAGATACCAATAAAAGAAAGGAATTTGTGCAAATTTCAATCTTTCTATCTTCAATAACATGGAAGTTATAGCATTTCCGATCAATCAGATATATGGCAGCTATAGGATATAGTCGGCCGATCCCGGCCGTTCCGACTTATATACTGCGTGCAAAGAAAAGAAGGGTGTGTGCAAAGTTTCAAGACGATAGCTCAAAAACTGAGAGACTAGTTTGCGTAGAAACAGACAGACGGACAGACGGACCGACGGACAGACTGACATGCTTATATCGACTCAGGAGGTGATCCTGATCTAGAATATATATACTTTATGGGATCCTGGATGTCTCCTTCACTGCGTTGCACACTTCTGACCAAAATTATAATACCCTCTGCAAGGGTATAACAAAAGCTGCCAACTAAACTCACCGGCACTGATGTTAACAACGCAGACTCGTCAACATCTTAGACGAATCTTCAGCACCTAAAAATAAATGTTTCTGTTATTTCCTGCTTATTTTGCTATACAATACTCACCGTCAATATTTATATTTTATAACCTACGTATTTTAAAACACATTTTTCTTATTGTTACATTCATACGAGCGGTGCTGCCATATATCAGACTCCAATCCCATTGGCAACACCAACAAACTATTGATGACATGTCTCCGGCCGCCACATGATGGTTTGCCAGGATTTTTGAAATCTCCTTTCCTGCCAGAACAGGAGAAAGGCTCTCCTTAGAAAAGACGTCCTCTGGAAACTTCCCCTCTTAAAACCGGTGGAGAAAGCTAAAACAAACTTCGGGCCAAACATGAAAAATGTTTTCATGTAAATCCGCCAATTGGCACAATAAGCCGTAACCAGCTGCATACCCTTTCCCTCAAGGTCATTGGCTCGACGCAGCACCAAAACTCCTGCATCCTAGAAATCCTGGACCCGGCTACCGCAGGGGGCCGAATTGGTAACTTATCACCTGCAAAATAAACAAGCACGATTTTGTATTCAATATGCTCTCCTGTGATATGGAATCTATCCTATTCAATATGGATTATCCTCCCTCCCCGATTTTGTGGCGATGCAGCCACCTATGATGATTCTGTATTTTCGGAAAACTGGAAATAAAAAGAAACAAGAATGGAAAGCTTACTTCAGACGGAGCCGAAGCTTACATACCCTTGCAGTTACATAGCGGTATCTATTGCTTAACGATATAGCAAATAGCGGATTTAGTTAGTCGATCCTTAAATTAGATCCTTATATATATTAAAAATCAGATAAGATTCTTATAAAATGGATTTTAAATAAAGTCAGACGCGTCAACACCGAAAAGCACGGAAAGTTTTGTCGTTTCCGGTCGTTCAGTTATATGGAGGCTTAAATTTCATGATTCTATCTTTAAGAATCTGTAAGTTAATGGTATTCCGATCGTTCAGTTATAAGGCAGCTGTATGCCATAGGTATAGGTAAGGTATATTCTCTGCAAGGGTATAAAAAGCATGACTATGTTAAAAATATGTACCTTACGACGCCTCCGTACCTAAAAGTAAAAGCAAAATCATTATTTGCTCTAAAATACAAAACGTGCAGTAAAACTTCCTTTAAATTGGACTCCTCCTCTTGGCTGTCCTTCGACATCCTTTTAGGCCTGAGCCTCCTTTTGGAAGAGAACGGTCATTCAACGACCTTGAAAAAATAGCCAATTGGCAAAATAACCCGCAATCAGGGGAATATCCTGTCTCCAGAGCTGCTTGGCTGTGCACAGCACCAAAACTCCTCCGTCCAAGACCTCCAGGGCACCTGGAACAGGATAGTAAATTTATTGATTGGTACCGCCCGCAGCCAATTGGGCGACTACTTATCCTTAACATCAAAAACCTCCCCGAACTATCCATTGGGGCAAATGAATCCTGTACATCTCTTCTACCGTTGCGCACACCCTGAACACCTGAAATATTGACGACGGACTCCTTAAAAATAATATAAAATATCAGTAACAATATGTAAACAAAAGATGCTAACGAAACTCACCGGCACTGATGTTAACAACGCGGACTCGTCAACACCTTAGACGAATCTTCAGCACCTAAAATAAATGTTTCTCTAATTTCCTGCTTATTTTGCTATACAATACTCACCGTCAATATTTATATTTTATAACCTACGTATTTTAAAACACATTTTTCTTATTGTTACATTCATACGAGCGGTGCTGCCATAGATCAGACTCCAATCCCATTGCCAACACCAACAAACTATCGATGACATGTCTCCGGCCGCCACATGATGCTTTCCCAGGATTTTTGAAATCTCCTTTCCTGCCAGAACAGGAGAAAGGCTCTCCTTAGAAAAGACGTCCTCTGGAAACTTCCATTCCTAAAACCGGTGGAGAAAGCTCAAACAAACTTCGGGCCAAACATGAAAAATGTTTTCATGTAAATCCGCCAATTGGCACAATAAGCCGTAACCAGCTGCATACCCTTTCCCTCAAGGTCATTGGCTCGACGCAGCACCAAAACTCCTGCATCCTAGAAATCCTGGACCCGGCTACCGCAGGGGGCCGAATTGGTAACTTATCACCTGCAAAATAAACAAGCACGATTTTGTAATCAATATGCTCTCCTGTGATATGGAATCTATCCTATTTAATATGGATTATCCTCCCTCCCCGATTTTGTGGCGTTGCAGCCACCTAGGATGGAGCGTCAACACCGAAAAGCACGGAAAGTTTTGTCGTTTCCGGTTGTTCAGTTATATGGAGGCTCAAATTTCATGATTCTTTAAGAATCTGTAAGGTAATGGTATTCCGATCGTTCAGTTATAAATCAGCTGTATGCCATAGGTATAGGTAAGGTATATCCTCTGCAAGGGTATAAAAAGCATGTCTATGTTAAAAATACCTACCTTACGACGCCTCCGTACCTGAAAGTAAAAGCAACATCATTATTTGTTCTAAAATACAAAACGTGCAGTAAAACTTCCTTTAAATTGGATTCCTCCTCTTGGCTGTCCTTCGATATCCTTTTTAGGCCTGAGCCTCCTTTTGGAAGAGAACGGTCATTCAACGACCTTGAAAAAATAGCCAATTGGCAAAATAACCCGCAATCAGCGGCATATCCTTTCTCCAGAGCTGTTTGGCTGTGCACAGCACCAAATCTCCTCCGTCCAAGACCTCCAGGGCACCTGGAACAGGATAGTAAATTTATTGTCTCCAGAGCTGCTTGGCTGTGCACAGCACCAAAACTCCTCCGTCCAAGACCTCCAGGGCACCTGGAACAGGATAGTAAATTTATTGATTGGTACCGCCCGCGGCCAATTGGGCGACTACTTATCCTTAAAATCAAAAACCTCCGCGAACTATCCATTGGGGCAAATGAATCCTGTACATCTCTTCTACCGTTGCGCACACCCTGAACACCTGAAATATTGACGACGGACTCCTTAAAAATAGTATAAAATATCAGTAACACTATGTAAACAAAAGCTGCCAACCAAACTCAGCGGCACTGATGTTAACAACGCAGACTCGTCAACATCTTAGAAAAATCTTCAGCACCTAAAATAAATGTTTCTGTAATTTCCTGCTTATTTTGCTGTACAATACTCACCGTCAATCTTCATATTTTATAACCTACGTATTTTAAAACACATTTTTCTTATTGTTACATTCATACGAGCGGTGCTGCCATATATCAGACTCCAATCCCATTAGCAACACCAACAAACTATCGATGACATGTCTCCGGCCGCCACATGATGCTTTCCCAGGATTTTTGAAATATCTTTTCCTGCCAGAACAAAATGTTTTCTCACCGGGAAAATGGTTCGGGAGAAATACAAAACGTGCAGTAAAACTTCCTTTAAATTGGACTCCTCCTCTTGGCTGTCCTTCGACATCCTTTTTAGGCCTGAGCCGAAGTATGCCGGCGAAAACTTCCTCCTTTTGGGAAAGAACGGTCATTCAACGACCTTGAAAAAATAGCCTATTGGCAAAATAACCCGCAATCAGCGGCATATCCTGTCTCCAGAGCTGCTTGACTGTGCACAGCACCAAAACTCCTCCGTCCAAGAACTCCAGGGCATCTGGAACAGGATAGTAAAATTATTGATTTTTACCGTCCGCGGCCAATCGGGCGACTACTTATCCTTAAAATCAGAAACCTCCGCGAACTGTCCATTGGGCAAATAAATCCTGTGCATCTCCTCTACCGTTGCGCACACCCTGAACACCTGAAATATTGACGACGGACTCCTTAAAAATAATATAAAATATCAGTAACAATATGTAAACAAAAGCTGCCAACCAAACTCACCGGCACTGATGTTAACAACGCGGACTCGTCAACACCTTATACGAATCTTCAGCACCTAAAATAAATGTTTCTGTAATTTCCTGCTTAGTTTGCTATACAATACTCACCGTCAATATTTATATTTTATAACCTACGTATTTTAAAACACATTTTTCTTATTGTTACATTCATACGAGCGGTGCTGCCATAGATCAGACTCCAATCCCATTGCCAACACCAACAAACTATTGATGACATGTCTCCGGCCGCCACTTGATGGTTTGCCAGGATTTTTGAAATCTCCTTTCCTGCCAGAACAGGAGAAAAGACGTCCTCTGGAAACTTCCGCTCTTAAAACCGGTGGAGAAAGCTAAAACAAACTTCGGGCCAAACATGAAAAATGTTTTCATGTAAATCTGCCAATTGGCACAATAAGCCGTAACCAGCTGCATACCCTTTCCCTCAAGGTCATTGGCTCGACGCAGCACCAAAACTCCTGCATCCTAGAAATCCTGGACCCGGCTACCGCAGGGGGCCGAATTGGTAACTTATCACCTGCAAAATAAACAAGCACGATTTTGTATTCAATATGCTCTCCTGTGATATGGAATCTATCCTATTTAATATGGATTATCCTCCCTCCCCGATTTTGTGGCGATGCAGCCACCTATGATGATTCTGTATTTTCGGAAAACTGGAAATAAAAAGAAACAAGAATGGAAAGCTTACTTCAGACGGACCCGAAGCTTACATACCCTTGCAGTTACATAGCGGTATCTATTGCTTAACGATATAGCAAATAGCGGATTTAGTTAGTCGATCCTTAAATTAGATCCTTATATATATTAGAAATCAGATAAGATTCTTATCAAATGGATTTTAAATAAAGTCCGACGCGTCAACACCGAAAAGCACGGAAAGTTTTGTCGTTTCCGGTCGTTCAGTTATATGGAGGCTCAAATTTCATGATTCTATCTTTAAGAATCTGTAAGTTAATTGTATTCCGATCGTTCAGTTATAAGGCAGCTGTATGCCATAGGTATAGGTAAGGTATATCCTCTGCAAGGGTATAAAAAGCATGATTATGTTAAAAATACTTACCTTACGACGCCTCCGTACCTGAAAGTAAAAGCAACATCATTATTTGCTCTAAAATACAAAACGTGCAGTAAAACTTCCTTTAAATTGGACTCCTCCTCTTGGCTGTCCTTCCACATCCTTTTTAGGCCTGAGCCGAACTATGCCGGCGAAAACTTCCTCCTTTTGGGAAAGAACGGTCTTTCAACGACCTTGAAAAAGTAGCCAATTGGCAAAATAACCCGCAATCAGTGGCATATCCTGTCTCCAGAGCTGCTTGGCTGTGCACAGCACCAAAACTCCTCCCTCCAAGACCTCCAGGGCACCTGGAACAGGATAGTAAATTTATTGATTGGTACCGCCCGCGGCCAATTGGGCGACTACTTATCCTTAAAATCAAAAACCTCCGAGACTATCCATTGGGGCAAATGAATCCTGTACATCTCTTCTACCGTTGCGCACACCCTGAACACCTGAAATATTGACGATGGACTCCTTAAAAATAATGTAAAATATCAGTAACAATATGTACACATAAGCTGCCTACGAAACTCACCGGCACTGATGTTAACAACGCGGACTCGAAAACATCTTAGACAAATCTTCAGCACCTAAAATAAATGTTTCTGTAATTTCCTGCTTATTTTGCTATACAATACTCACCGTCAATATTTATATTTTATAACCTACGTATTTTAAAACACATTTTTCTTATTGTTACATTCATACGACCGGTGCTGCCATAGATCAGACTCCAATCCCATTGCCAACACCAACAAACTATCGATGACATGTCTCCGGCCGCCACATGATGCTTTCCCAGGATTTTTGAAATATCTTTTCCTGCCAGAACAAAAATGTTTTCTCACCGGGAAAATGGTTCGAGAGAAATACAAAACGTGCAGTAAAACTTCCTTTAAATTGGACTCCTCCTCTTGGCTGTCCTTCGACATCCTTTTTAGGCCTGAGCCGAAGTATGCCGGCGAAAATTTCCTCCTTTTGGGAAAGAACGGTCATTCAACGACCTTGAAAAAATAGCCTATTGGCAAAATAACCCGCAATCAGGGGAATATCCTGTCTCCAGAGCTGCTTGGCTGTGCACAGCACCAAAACTCCTCCGTCCAAGACCTCCAGGGCACCTGGAACAGGATAGTAAATTTATTGATTGGTACCGCCCGCGGCCAATTGGGCGACTACTTATCCTTAAAATCAAAAACCTCCGCGAACTATCCATTGGGGCAAATGAATCCTGTACATCTCTTCTACCGTTGCGCACACCCTGAACACCTGAACTATTGACGACGGACTCCTTAAAAATAAGATAAAATATCAGTAACAATATGTAAACAAAAGCTGCCAACCAAACTCACCGGCACTGATGTTAACAACGTAGACTCGTCAACATCTTAGACGAATCTTCAGCACCTAAAATTAATGTTTCTGTAATTTCCTGCTTATTTTGCTATACAATACTCACCGTCAATCTTTAAATTTTATAACCTACGTATTTTAAAACACATTTTTCTTATTGTTACATTCATACGAGCGGTGCTGCCATAGATCAGACTCCAATCCCATTGCCAACACCAACAAACTATCGATGACATGTCTCCGGCCGCCACATGATGCTTTCCCAGGATTTTTGAAATATCTTTTCCTGCCAGAACAAAAATGTTTTCTCACCGGGAAAATGGTTCGGGAGAAATACAAAACGTGCAGTAAAACTTCCTTTAAATTGGACTCCTCCTCTTGGCTGTCCTTCGACATCCTTTTTAGGCCTGAGCCGAAGTATGCCGGCGAAAACTTCCTCCTTTTGGGAAAGAACGGTCATTCAACGACCTTGAAAAAATAGCCTATTGGCAAAATAACCCGCAATCAGCGGCATATCCTGTCTCCAGAGCTGCTTGACTGTGCACAGCACCAAAACTCCTCCGTCCAAGAACTCCAGGGCATCTGGAAAAGGATAGTAAAATTATTGATTTTTACCGTCCGCGGCCAATCGGGCGACTACTTATCCTTAAAATCAGAAACCTCCGCGAACTGTCCATTGGGCAAATAAATCCTGTGCATCTCCTCTACCGTTGCGAACACCCTGAACACCTTAAATATTGACGACGGACTCCTTAAAAATAATAAAAAATATCAGTAACAATATGTAAACAAAAGCTGCCAACCAAACTCACCGGCACTGATGTTAACAACGCGGACTCGTCAACACCTTATACGAATCTTCAGCACCTAAAATAAATGTTTCTGTAATTTCCTGCTTAGTTTGCTATATAATACTCACCGTCAATATTTATATTTTATAACCTACGTATTTTTAAAACACATTTTCTTATTGTTACATTCAAACAAGCGGTGCTGCCATAGATCAGACTCCAATCCCATTGCCAACACCAACAAACTATTGATGACATGTCTCCGGCCGCCACTTGATGGTTTGCCAGGATTTTTGAAATCTCCTTTCCTGCCAGAACAGGAGAAAAGACGTCCTCTGGAAACTTCCCCTCTTAAAACCGGTGGAGAAAGCTAAAACAAACTTCGGGCCATACATGAAAAATGTTTTCATGTAAATCCGCCAATTGGCACAATAAGCCGTAACCAGCTGCATACCCTTTCCCTCAAGGTCATTGGCTCGACGCAGCACCAAAACTCCTGCATCCTAGAAATCCTGGACCCGGCTACCGCAGGGGGCCGAATTGGTAACTTATCACCTGCAAAATAAACAAGCACGATTTTGTATTCAATATGCTCTCCTGTGATATGGAATCTATCCTATTTAATATGAATTATCCTCCCTCCCCGATTTTGTGGCGATGCAGCCACCTATGATGATTCTGTATTTTCGGAAAACTGGAAATAAAAAGAAACAAGAATGGAAAGCATACTTCAGACGGACCCGAAGCTTACATACCCTTGCAGTTACATAGCGGTATCTATTGCTTAACGATATAGCAAATAGCGGATTTAGTTAGTCGATCCTTAAATTAGATCCTTATATATATTAAAAATCAGATAAGATTCTTATAAAATGGATTTTAAATAAAGTCCGACGCGTCAACACCGAAAAGCACGGAAAGTTTTGTCGTTTCCGGTCGTTCAGTTATATGGAGGCTCAAATTTCATGATTCTATCTTTAAGAATCTGTAAGTTATAGGTATTCCGATCGTTCAGTTATAAGGCAGCTGTATGCCATAGGTATAGGTAAGGTATCCTCTGCAAGGGTATAAAAAGCATGACTATGTTAAAAATACTTACCTTACGACGCCTCCGTACCTGAAAATAAAAGCAACATCATTATTTGCTCTAAAATACAAAAATCCTTTAAATTGGACTCCTCCTCTTGGCTGTCCTTCGACATCCTTTTTAGGCCAAAGCGTCCTTTTGGAAGAGAACGGTCATTCAACGAACTTGAAAAAATAGCCAATTGGCAAAATAACCCGCAATCAGTGGCATATCCTGTCTCCAGAGCTGCTTGGCTGTGCACAGCACCAAAACTCCTCCGTCCAAGACCTCCAGGGCATCTGGAACAGGATAGTAAATTTATTGATTGGTACCGTCCGCGGCCAATTGGGCGACTACTTATCCTTAAAATCAAAAACCTCCGCGAACTATCCATTGGGGCAAATGAATCCTGTACATCTCTTCTACCGTTGCGCACACCCTGAACACCTGAACTATTGACGACGGACTCCTTAAAAATAATATAAAATATCAGTAACAATATGTAAACAAAAGCTCCCAACCAAACTCACCGGCACTGATGTTAACAACGCGGACTCGTCAACACCTTAGACGAATCTTCAGCACCTAAAATAAATGTTTCTGTAATTTCCTGCTTATTTTGCTATACAATACTCACCGTCAATATTTATATTTTATAACCTACGTATTTTAAAACACATTTTTCTTATTGTTACATTCATACGAGCGGTGCTGCCATAGATCAGACTCCAATCCCATTGGCAACACCAACAAACTATCGATGACATGTCTCCGGCCGCCACATGATGCTTTCCCAGGATTTTTGAAATATCTTTTCCTGCCAGAACAAAAATGTTTTCTCACCGGGAAAATGGTTCGGGAGAAATACAAAACGTGCAGTAAAACTTCCTTTAAATTGCACTCCTCCTCTTGGCTGTCCTTCGACATCCTTTTTAGGCCTGAGCCGAAGTATGCCGGCGAAAACTTCCTCCTTTTGGGAAAGAAAGGCCATTCAACGACCTTGAAAAAATAGCCAATTGGCAAAATAACCCGCAATCAGCGGCATATCCTGTCTCCAGAGCTGCTTGGCTGTGCACAGCACCAAAACTCCTCCGTCCAAGAACTCCAGGGCATCTGGAACAAGATAGTAAAATTATTGATTTTTACCGTCCGCGGCCAATCGGGCGACTACTTATCCTTAAAATCAAGAACCTCCGCAAATGAATCCTGTACATCTCTTCTACCGTTGCGCACACCCTGAACACCTGAAATATTGACGACGGACTCCTTAAAAATAATATAAAATATCAGTAACAATATCTAAACAAAAGCTCCCAACCAAACTCACCGGCACTGATGTTAACAACGCGGACTCGTCAACACCTTAGACGAATCTTCAGCACCTAAAATAAATGTTTCTGTAATTTCCTGCTTATTTTGCTATACAATACTCACCGTCAATATTTATATTTTATAACCTACGTAACAAACTATTGATGACATGTCTCCGGCCGCCACATGATGGTTTGCCAGGATTTTTGAAATCTCCTTTCCTGCCAGAACAGGAGAAAAGACGTCCTCTGGAAACTTCCCCTCTTAAAACCGGTGGAGAAAGCTAAAACAAACTTCGGGCCATACATGAAAAATGTTTTCATGTAAATCCGCCAATTGGCACAATAAGCCGTAACCAGCTGCATACCCTTTCCCTCAAGGTCATTGGCTCGACGCAGCACCAAAACTCCTGCATCCTAGAAATCCTGGACCCGGCTACCGCAGGGGGCCGAATTGGTAACTTATCACCTGCAAAATAAACAAGCACGATTTTGTATTCAATATGCTCTCCTGTGATATGGAATCTATCCTATTTAATATGGATTATCCTCCCTCCCCGATTTTGTGGCGATGCAGCCACCTATGATGATTCTGTATTTTCGGAAAACTGGAAATAAAAAGAAACAAGAATGGAAAGCTTACTTCAGACGGAGCCGAAGCTTACATACCCTTGCAGTTACATAGCGGTATCTATTGCTTAACGATATAGCAAATAGCGGATTTAGTTAGTCGATCCTTAAATTAGATCCTTATATATATTAAAAATCGGATAAGATTCTTATAAAATGGATTTTAAATAAAGTCAGACGCGTCAACACCGAAAAGCACGGAAAGTTTTGTCGTTTCCGGTCGTTCAGTTATATGGAGGCTTAAATTTCATGATTCTATCTTTAAGAATCTGTAAGTTAATGGTATTCCGATCGTTCAGTTATAAGGCAGCTGTATACCATAGGTATAGGTAAGGTATATTCTCTGCAAGGGTATAAAAAGCATGACTATGTTAAAAATATGTACCTTACGACGCCTCCGTACCTAAAAGTAAAAGCAAAATCATTATTTGCTCTAAAATACAAAACGTGCAGTAAAACTTCCTTTAAATTGGACTCCTCCTCTTGGCTGTCCTTCGACATCCTTTTTAGGCCTGAGCCTCCTTTTGGAAGAGAACGGTCATTCAACGACCTTGAAAAATAGCCAATTGGCAAAATAACCCGCAATCAGGGGAATATCCTGTCTCCAGAGCTGCTTGGCTGTGCACAGCTCCAAAACTCCTCCGTCCAAGACCTCCAGGGCACCTGGAACAGGATAGTAAATTTATTGATTGGTACCGCCCGCGGCCAATTGGGCGACTACTTATCCTTAAAATCAAAAACCTCCGCGAACTATCCATTGGGGCAAATGAATCCTGTACATCTCTTCTACCGTTGCGCACACCCTGAACACCTGAAATATTGACGACGGACTCCTTAAAAATAAGATAAAATATCAGTAACAATATGTAAACAAAAGCTGCCAACCAAACTCACCGGCACTGATGTTAACAACGTAGACTCGTCAACATCTTAGACGAATCTTCAGCACCTAAAATTAATGTTTTTGTAATTTCCTGCTTATTTTGCTATACAATACTCACCGTCAATCTTTAAATTTTATAACCTACGTATTTTAAAACACATTTTTCTTATTGTTACATTCATACGAGCGGTGCTGCCATAGATCAGACTCCAATCCCATTGGCAACACCAACAAACTATCGATGACATGTCTCCGGCCGCCACATGATGCTTTCCCAGGATTTTTGAAATCTCCTTTCCTGCCAGAACAGGAGAAAGGCTCTCCTTAGAAAAGACGTCCTCTGGAAACTTCCCCTCTTAAAACCGGTGGAGAAAGCTAAAACAAACTTCGGGTCAAACATGAAAAATGTTTTCATGTAAATCCGCCAATTGGCACAATAAGCCGTAACCAGCTGCATACCCTTTCCCTCAAGGTCATTGGCTCGACGCAGCACCAAAACTCCTGCATCCTAGAAATCCTGGACCCGGCTACCGCAGGGGGCCGAATTAGTAACTTATCACCTGCAAAATAAACAAGCACGATTTTGTATTCAATATGCTCTCCTGTGATATGGAATCTATCCTATTTAATATGGATTATCCTCCCTCCCCGATTTTGTGGCGATGCAGCCACCTATGATGATTCTGTATTTTCGGAAAACTGGAAATAAAAAGAAACAAGAATGGAAAGCTTACTTCAGACGGAGCCGAAGCTTACATACCCTTGCAGTTACATAGCGGTAACTATTGCTTAGTTAGTCGATCCTTATATTAGATCCTTATATATATTAGAAATCAGATAAGATTCTTATAAAATGGATTTTAAATAAAGTCCGACACGTCAACACCGAAAAGCACGGAAAGTTTTGTCGTTTCCGGTCGTTCAGTTATATGGAGGCTCAAATTTCATGATTCTATCTTTAAGAATCTGTAAGTTTCAATATCAACATTTTATTGTTGATATTGACCTGCCTATTGTTTGCATTTATTAATTTTGTTTAAATTGGGTAGTCCACCACCGGAGCATGATTAAATACTAATGGTATCAAAAACAGTTTTATCCTCACATAATGGCTGAGGGGGATTACTTTGAAGGGGACAACATAAATATTGATAAATAAATTAATACTTTTTCTTGAAAATACAAAGTCACCTTACTTTTTGAACACACCTCGTATTTAATTTTTTTAATATTTCAGAATACACAACATTTTTTTTTATTTACATATGCAGTAAAATGTTTATCCTTTATGTAGGTGACAAAGAAAAATAGAAACATGGGATAATTCAGTTGGTATATATTTAAATCACCGACTGGTTTCATATTATATTATATTCATATTATATTATTATAATATGATTTAATGATATATTTCATAATATATAAATATAATATAAACTTTTGAAAAATTTATATTATATAGGTAGGTGAACACCACCTACCATATAGTAGTTATATATTTATTATATATTATATATTTTACTGCCAGCTCAAAAAAACAAAAAAATATAATAATAATTTCAATAATATTCAGTTGCAAAATTTGGAGAAACTCCTTTTAAACCCAAATCACCATGGCAAAAGTCCCCTCGTTCCCCCAAAGTGAAGCCGCCTAAAAAAAAAGGCCAACTCCACTGAGTTAAAAGGAAGTTAGACCAGTGACTCTGAACCCGGTGAGCTAAGGCGGAAGTCAGCGAAAAAAGTGGGCGACGACAAACCCAGTACCAGCGAGGCAGCTAGAGCTGCGCTATTGGCCAGGCTGAAGAGCAACTCCTTTGCCCTACTATCAGACGATGATGACGACGTAAACAATGAGGTAGGAAGTACGAAGAAGAATAAGGAACTCCGGAAAGCCTTTGCCCTCCTATCGGATGAAGAAGAATTAACCGATTCCGATGACGAACACTTAGCGGCAAAGGCCACAAAGAAGGACGTACCGAAAAAGACTCCCAAGGTTATCAAGCCACCACCGATTTTCATCCCGGACGTGATGAACATAAAGGCCCTCTCCAAAGCCATCTCTGGAGCCTTAGGTGACAAGGTAGAGGTCACATACAAGGCCGGTGAGAACAACACCATGCGAGTCATGACCCCACACAAAGACGCCTTTAGCAAACTGAAGACATTCCTCAGCGAGAACCAGAAGAGGTTCCACACGTTTCAGCCTAGAGACGAACGCGCCTACAAGGTAGTCATTAAGTGCCTTCATTACTCGACCGATTTGGAAGACATTAAAGAGGGACTCGGCCGCCAAGGACACAAGGTCAGGGATGTACATAATCCCACACAAAGGGGTACCAAGAAACCCCTTAATATCTTTTTTGCCAACCTGGAGCCTGCTAAAAATAATAAGGAGATATACCAGATAAAAAGGTTATGCAGCTCGGTAGTCACGGTTGAGCCACCACTCAAATTCAATGATGTACCGCAATGCTACCGCTGCCAGGCATTCGGTCATACGCAGAGGTACTGCCAACTAGAGCACCGATGCGTCAAATGTGGAGGGAAGCACTCAACAGCCGATTGCAAAAAGCACGCCAGCGAACCGGCTCACTGTCTGCACTGCAATGGCCCCCATGCGGCCTCTTACAAAGGTTGCGCAGCCTACAAGAAGGCGAAAAATCGTCTCGCCCCCAAGCAGGCAGCTGTCCCACGACATCAGCCGCCCCACTTCAGCCGGACTGACCCCAACTTAAGCAGGACTGATCCCAATGTCAGCTATGCCAGTGCAGCAAGGAATGCTGCCTCACAACCGGAGACCAGCTCCAACGCCAACCAAATCCCGTCAGGCAATCCACTGGACGCAATTATGGCCAGGATGGAGGCCATGTTTGAAAGGATGATCGAGAAAGTCACGGGTCAAATGACCCAAATGATTGGCGATCATTTGGGTGCAAATCACTATGCAAACGGGACTAGACGTGACAATTTGGAACGCCAACGGCCTGGTAAAAAGCAGGCCAGAAGTCGAGCTGTACTGCAAGACAAAACAAGCTGACATTCTCCTCATATCGGAAACGCACTTCACAAACCGATCGTACCTCACCATTAGAGGATACGACGTCATCGCTGCTAACCACCCGAAGGGTAGAGGTCGCGGGGGTGCGGCCATCCTCATCCGCAGCAGCGGATACGAGAGCCTGCCAGCCATCAGAGAAGACTGGGTGCAATGCGCCCAAATCCAGGTCGCCACCACCTATGGAGAAATCACCAACGCTGCCGCCTACTGCCCCCCCAGACACAACGTCAGGGATGTAGATTTTGGGTTGCTCCTGGACTCCCTCGGGCCCAAGTTCCTCATTGGCGGGGACTTTAATGCCAAGCACCCCTGGTGGGGCTCCAGAGTGAGGAACCCAAAAGGCGTGGCCATACTTAGGCAAATCCGGGCTCTTAACCTCGACTGCCATGCTACAGGCGCTCCGACTTACTGGCCAACAGATCCGTCGAAGATCCCAGATGTCCTGGACTTCGCCATCTCAGGAGGACTGGACTCCGCCGGAATCCAGGTACGAGAAGTCGCGGACCTTATATCCGACCACAGCGCACTTGCCGCCTCCTAGTATACACCAGCCATCCTAAGGTCGGCTCGGAGGAAGCTTATTTACAGAACAACGGACATCGGGAAGTTTCAGTCCTGGATGTGCTCTGCTGCGAATGCGGACATAACTTTAGAGTTCCCCGACCAGATTGAGGCGGCTGTCGAGGAATTGACTGCACAAATTCAGGCTGCGGCAGCTGAGGCAGCTCCAAGACTCTCCAACCGCCCGAGAGCCACCGACAGGGATATCCACTTTTGGAACCCTGACGTCACAGCTCTCAAGCTGGAAAAGAGGCGACTCAGGCGAGTTTGGATGTCGTTCAGAAACCCGAGAGACAAGACCAGCCTAACTCTTGGCGAATTTGAGGAAGGAAGCATTCGACGGGTTTGTCGAACAGTTGGAACCGGGTGACCCAAAAAACAATCTGTGGCGCGTCACGAAAGCCATTCGACGTCCCCTTAAGAGGATCCCACCTGTACAGCGAGCTGATGGCATGGGCAGCTGCCGCCGTCGCAAGGTGTCCCATGAGACTGCTGAAGGTGCAAGAAACTGAACGACTCTTGTCAGAGTCCGCACAAGACGACGTCCGGATTCCACCTGTGACGGAAGAAGAGACAGCTGCCCAGATATCCGTGATGAACAACAATAAGGCCCCGGGCGATGATGGCATCAGTGCAACTGCATTAAAACTGCTGCCACCTCCAAGCATCAAGCTACTGACAAAAATATACAACAGATGCTTGGAGATTGGGTACTTTCCGACCACCTGGAAATGTGCCCAGGTAGCTATGATACCTAAGCCCGGAAAACCTGAAGCCAATCTTGCCTCTTATCGTCCGATAAGTTTACTGCCAATGCTCTCAAAAATACTTGAAAGGGTGTTTTTGAGTAGAGCATTGCCAGTACTGGACGAGGCTGGTCTGATCCCTGATCACCAGTTTGGCTTCAGGCGGTCCCACGGAACTCTGGAACAATGCCAACGAGTGGTGCAGTACATCCTGGACGCCTTCGAGATAAAAAAGTACTGCCTGGCGGTAATGTTAGACGTGAAGCAAGCCTTTGACCGGCTTTGGCACACCGGTCTCCTGCTTAAACTGAAAGCAAACCTGCCCAGACCATACTACCTATTCCTAGAGTCGTTCCTGAAGAACCGCAAGTTTGCGGTCAGATGCGGAGAGCCCACATCCGGACTCAAGGAGGTCCGCGCCGGTGTCCCCCAAGGCAGCGTGCTGGGCCCATTACTATACAACGTCTACATGGCCGACCTCCCAGTCTTACGGAACACCAAAATAATGGCAGCCACCTACGCAGACGACACCGCCTTTCTGACCGCTACTGACAACGCTTATGAGGCAGCGGAAGTCATGCAGGAACAAATCGATCTTCTCGGCAATTGGCAGAGAATCCCTCCGCCCAGGAAATTGCCCTCCGGTCCGCCTCAACGGCTCCCCCATCCCGCAGGTCGACAATCCCAAATACCTGGGCTTCACGCTCGACAGGAAGCTAACTTGGAAGCTTCACCTCATAAAAAAGCGAAAGCAGTGGGAGGAGCGACTTAAAGCCTATTACTGGCTGATGGGTAGAAAATCAAAGCTGCGAACGTCTGCAAAAGTCCTTATTTACAAGGCAATTATTCGGCCAATTTGGACATACGGTATCCAACTCTGGGGCACAGCCAGCCAGTCCAATGTAAGGATAATCCAAGCATTTGAAAACAGAGCGCTCCGTGTAGCCACTGGGGCCCACATCTACCACGATAACCTAACAATCCACGAGGTGCTTGGCTTCCCCTGGGT
This sequence comes from Drosophila varians, assembly GCA_018150405.1. NCBI lineage: Eukaryota > Metazoa > Arthropoda > Insecta > Diptera > Drosophilidae > Drosophila > Drosophila varians. The sequence continues at coordinate 85,303 of JAECWK010000016.1, forward strand.
TAATGAGGAAATTGAGCGATTCAGCAGCAAATACATCCAGAGGCTACACAACCAATGGTTGTGGTTAATGGTTGTCCAACAGGGACAGTTTTAAATATATTCACCCCTGTCATAATAAAAAAAATAAAAAAAATAATGGTGAGAGTTTGTTGCCTAGACGCTAGTTGGACTTCATTGTCGGGAGGCGTTTTCTCTATTTCGAAGCTTGTCTTGCAAGTAGCGACTATTTTGTTCGCTAGCTTGGTCTTTTTCGGGAAGTAGTACTCGGAGAGTACCTGCTTCACGTTCTCTTGGGCCGATCTGTGAGCTCTTTTGTGCTCGACAGTGAGAATTTCTTGTCTTTCAGCAATTGCAAAAATGTCCGTTACTCGGTTTTTGCAGTGGCAAATTTTGCTGGCAGGGAACGGTCGAACCAATTTGTTCTGTATCACTGCTAGCATGTGCAAATCGCAATGAATGGCGTTTACACCTTTAGAACCTATGACGAACGCGAGCTCCTTAAGAAATGATTACGGAAAAGAAAGTTTTCTCACGGTCACGCTCTGCCAGGGTAATTTGGTGATAGCCAGACTTCAAATCGAGTGTCGCACAGCATTTTCGAAAATGCACTCAACTCTCATAGAGAACAGTCGTGCTTTGTCAGTCGCTGCTCAAGTCGCGATGGACTGGCAGCAATACCAGTCCAAACCTCGTCAACTAAAACGGACATGTGCCGTTTCGCCTAAGCTCCCTAAAAAGGTTCAGGCTCTAGAATCTGGACCAAGTTCTTCGACAAATCCATTGTCATCAAATTCATTTCATCTGCTGGCTGATACTATTGAAGATAATGAAGAAACTGCTGAAGTCCCTGAACGATCATCTCTTACGGAAAATGCCGATATTTCAAAGCCACCGCCAATATTTATATCTGACGTTAGCAACATAAAGGGTCTCGTAAGCTATATTACATCGAAAATAGGTTCCACTGAATTTACATATAAAACACAGCGTGACAATCAAGTAAGAGTTATGGTAAAGACAATTGAAAAGTATAGAGAGCTGCATAAGTTTATGAGAGACGACGGAGTTCAAAACCATACCTTTCAGATGAAGCATGAAACGGCTTTCAGGGTCGTAATTAAAAATATGCATTTTTCTACTCCAATTAAAATCATTAAAACAGCTGTTGAACTAAGTGGACAAAAAGTACGAAGCATTAGTAACATCAAAAGTCGTATCAATAAAGAGCCAATGAATATGTTTTTTCTAGACTTGGAGCATGAAAATAAGAATTGTGAAATCTATAAATTGAAATACATCAACAACCCCGTTATTACAATAGAACCCCCTAGGAAAGCTAGAGATATCGTACAATGCTTTAGATGCCAAGAATATGGACACACCAAAGCGTACTGCAGCAAAAAATTTAAGTGCGTTAAATGTGCCTTGCAACATCCAAGCGTAGAATGCCCTAACATTGATAATCAACCAATAAAATGTGCAAACTGTTCTGAGAACCACACTGGTAACTATAAAGGATGCAGAGTTTATCAAAACCTCATAGCTAAACGATCAGCTACTAATAACTCGCCTAGACAAGGACAACAGGAAGTAAATAAAGAATATAGTTTTATAAATGCTCAAGTACCATCAAATTCACAAAATAGCAACAGTCGACCAACTTATGCACAAGCAGTTAGAGGTGAAACAGAAAACAATGTTATTAAGGCGCTTGATAGAATCAAAAAACTTTTTGAAAAGCAATACGAACAGACAAACAACCTATTGAATATGATTCTTAAATTAGTATCAAAATTATGCAATTAGATCTACGTATAGCGCTATGGAATGCCAATGGGCTCTCCAGTCATTTAAATGAAATAATTGTCTTTCTAAAGTCGAACAATATTGACATAATGTTAATATAAAAGACCCATTTTAATAAAAAATCGTATTTTAAGATAAAAGGTTACGAAACTATTATAGCAAACCACCCTTCTAACAGAGCAAGGGGTGGTGCTGCTGTTATAATAAAGGACACGCTAAAATACATAGAACAAATTAGCGTTCAACACTGTAACATCCAATCTGCAATAATTGAAATTGAATGCATGAACACTACAATAGCTATAGCTGCGATTTATATTCCGCCCAGATCTACTCTCAAAGAATGTGACTTTAAGCATTTTTTCGAAAATCTTGGACCACGATTTCTGGTAGCGGGGGATTTTAATGCTAAACACCCGTGGTGGGGATCAAGACTAGCGAACCCGAAAGGTACGGAGCTTTATAAATGCCTCAATAATAAGAAATATTTAACTTTAAGTACTGGGAAACCAACATACTGGCCAAGTGATCCTAATAAAATACATCAACTATACATTGAAGAATGTTTCGAGCAGAGTTCTGATCATTCTCCATGTATTGTGACCTTCGGTGCTACTGTGCAACTAAAAGATATTCCATATAAAATTCTTAAAAGGCAGACCAACATCACAGCTTTTAAAACCTGGTTAAAAAATAATATTTGTACCAACTTATCTCTAAAGACAGGTGAGGAGATTGAATCAGCTATTGAAGTACTGACAAGTGCAATTCACGAAACTGCAGCTTACTGTACGCCTCAGTCTAGTACCAATCAAAATCGTAAACCATATTTGTCCTTGGAAGTGAGGCGCTTGATTAAAAACCAAAGAGAACTGCGGAAGAAAGATGAGCCGATGGCAAACCGACAAGCGGATATTTAATAAAGCCACTAAAGAACTTAATAACAAACTATGGGAAATAAAAAACGCTGCAACATCAGATTTTATTAAAAATCTTGGTCCATTTACGCCTGATCTCAGTTACAGTCTCTGGAGGGCAGCGAGATACATTAAAAAGGCCAACCAGGAGAAAGCCATCAATAGTAGACAACACAGGTGGTATTTGCAAAAGTAACAAAGCAATAGCAACAGCTTTCGCAGAACACCTACATTCGGTTTTCCAACCGAATTTGGAATATGATGCTGAAACCATGTTGGAGGTTCAGAATTTTCTTAATTCGCCATGTCAGCTAAGCTTGCCAATACGTCAAACCTCATATGCCGAAGTACAAGCTGAAATTAATAACACTAATATAAAGAAATCGCCTGGGTATGACAAAATTGACGGTTTGACTATCAAGAATCTACCTCCACAATGTGTTAAGCTTCTTACATTCATCTATAATGCTATGCTTAGGCTAGAGTACTACCCGTCTCAATGGAAATGTGCTGAAGTAATAATGCTTCCAAAACCAAACAAGCCTGAGCAAAATGTTTCGTCATATCGTCCAATTAGTTTGCTGGTGACATTCTCTAAAGTATTCGAAAAAATACTTTTGAGAAGAATGGCATTGGTTTTGGAGGACCTTAGAATCATACCCGAACATCAGTTTGGATTCAGAAGTGGGCACAGCACAATTGAACAATCCCATCGTTTTGTTGAAATAATAAAAGACGCATTTGAGAAAAATGATTATTGTACGGCTGTATTTCTGGACGTAAAACAAGCGATCGATAAAGTTTGGCATCTAGGAATGCTTTATGAAATTGAAAAATGGCTCCCTGCACCATACTTTATGATTTTTAAGTCTTACCTCTCTAACCGAAACTTCTACGTACAACAAAATGATGAATACTCAGAGATATATGCAATTAATGCTGGTGTGCCACAAGGTAGTGTACTAGGACCTGTACTCTACACGGTATATACAGCGGACCTTCCAACAACTCGTAATGTCGATGTTGCAACATATGCAGATAATACTGCGTTCATTTCAAGGAGCAAAAACCCGGCGGAAGCGTCCCAGAACTTGCAAGAGCAACTCTCTGCAATGGAAACCTGGCTAAGGAAATGGAGAATAGCAGTAAACACCCAGAAGTCGTTACAAACCACTTTTACATTAAGACGTGGAAAATGCGCAACGGTTACTCTTTACGGATCATCCATTCCAGAAGAGGAAAGCGTTAAATATCTTGGGGTACATCTTGACCGCAGACTAACTTGAAACAAACACATAAAGGCAAAACAGCAGCAGCTCAAAATAAAAACGAGAAAAATGTACTGGCTCCTAGGTCCCCGATCAGAGCTTAGCTTAGAGAATAAGGTTGTATTATACAAGGCAATACTAAAACCAGTTTGGACGTACGCAATGGAGCTATGGGGCACAGCAAGTAACTCCAACATAGAGATTTTACAACGATATCAGTCAAGCACACTAAGAAATATTGTTGGAGCACCCTGGTATGTGAGAAAACAGGTTATTCATAATGATCTCAACATTCCATTTGTTAAAGATGAAATTAAACAAAGAAGTCAAAGATAATAAGCCACCATGTAAATACACTAGCGGTAAATCTTTTGGAAAGTAGCTTAATTACCAGGCGATTAAAAAGATTTCATACATTTGATCTTCCCCATAGATTTTAAATTAACTAATTAATACTAATTAAAACAATGTTAGATTAGTATATATTGGATTCGTTCATTGGAGCGTAACCAATCCTTTTAAGTAGACTATATGCTACAACATTTGTTGAATGTCAAAAGTCAGATTGCAAATAAAACAATATAAAAAAAAATGCTCTCCTGACTGAAGGTGGTGCGTTTGAACAGTCCATTTCAGTAAAATTTACGCTGGGGCATGATTAAAATTCTAGCTTTTCTACTTCCGAGCCCCATTTGAGGTGGCCGAAAGCTGGATAAAGCGCTACCCCTGTATTAACAGGTCAAGGCCAATGATGGCATCAAAGGAGGACAAATCTGGTAAGATCTGGTAAAGTTTCTGTTTTGGTAAGCCGGGGCTTGAGATGGCTTAAGCATCCTGGACAGTGATGGGTCATGGTCCATGGGATCGGGAATGTCTCCACTGCGTGGAGCCGAGTGAACTTGCACCTTGTGTTGTTTGGTGTAGTAAGGATTTTTGCCAGTGCTTGCCTGGGCATTTGTTTGTGCAGGAGTCTGTCGGTGCTCTTGTGTGTTTTGTAATCATAAGATGGCCAACGGCTGTAAGATGGTTTGGTAGATACCAGAAGGAAGACGGTATCTGAGCTAAATTAATAAGGCCATAGGTGGCGAATAAGAGGAACGATTTTTTATATTTTTTAGTTAAGATATGTTCGTTGATGTATAAGAAGCATAATCAACTCATTAAAAGAGAAACCAAACGTGAGCCACTAGGTTCATCCCTTTACAGTTCAGAAGTGGGATATCTTGGAGTTGGTTATGCGAAAGTCAGAGGCATAGTCGGAAAACACGGAAAAAGCAGCAGGATCGTCGTCGAAAGTGGGTAATGGGAAGCAGTCCCAGAGATTACTCGTTACTTTTGCGCGGCAGACGGATTTAATATTGAAAAAGCTACAGAGTATACATACGAAAGGCTGGTGTGTGTATATGGGCGTTGTGGTGAAATTCGCTTAAAAAAAAGTTTTGATTCTGATCGAGAAAGATGGTTAAAATTGCAGAACTGAAAGTGGATCAGTTGAGGTTTTTGTTGCGAGAACGCAACCAGACTCTTGCTGGGTCCAGAGCAAAGCTAGTACAGCGACTAGTAGAATTGGAGTAGTCGGAAGACGTGGAGATGCCACAAGCCGATAGAATCTTAAGTCAGCATGAGGAATCGCTGACGTCACAAGCAGCAGCTATTTCTCAACTGCAGAAGGAAATGACGGAACTCAAAAACATGATGGTGCAGTTGGTGAGCATTCATACACAACATGCAGAGGCAGGAGAAAATCGACAGCAAAGATCAGAGGAGATCGTCGAGAACATACAAGAGGAAAGTAGTCCTATAGTACAGGCTACAAACAACGTACGTCAAGCATCGGTAAAGGAAATCGCAGACACTTTGCCAGAATTTGATCCCGGAGACGATAACGTTATATCACTTAATCAATTCATCGATCGTGTCAACAAATTGGTTGGTGCATATAATTGGGACGAGAAGTTTTTGTTGCTTCCAACACCATCCAATATAACTGAGGTGCGACAATTTTTGGGTCTCACCGGATATTTTCGTAAGTTTGTTGCCGGATATGCCATAATATCAGAGCCTTTACGCATGCTACTGCGAAAAGCACAGCCATTCAAATGGGAGCAGCGACAAGAAGACGCGTTTGCCGATATGAAGAGAAGGCTGACGTCGTATCCTGTTATCACCAGCTATAAGTTAGATGCTGAACATGAGTTACACACAGATGCCAGTGCTGTGGGATTGGCGGTACTGATGCAGAACGAGGATGGTCAATGAAACCCAATTGCATATTACAGCCGAGCTACAACTAAGTCCGAGAAAAACTACCACAGCTAAAAGCTGGAAGCTTTAGCGGTTGTCGAGTCCTTGGAGCGATTTAAGTACTATGTCTACGGAAAACAGATTCGAGTCGTCACAGATTGTAATGCGCTGAAGTCATCGATGGAGAAAAAGGAGCTAATACCCCGAATTGCAAGATGGTGGTTACGAATACAAGAATTCGATTTTGAAGTTGTGCATCGAGCCGGGCTACTGATGTGTCATGTGGATGCATTGAGTCGGGCGTCGTTCGAAGACTCTCATGAGATGGAGACTGCAAGCCTGAAGATTTCCAAAACTCTTATCGACGAAGCTGACTGGTTGTTCGCAATACAACTACAGGATGAGAAGATCCAGAAAATTGTATCTGATATGACAAAAGCAAAGAAAGATGAAAACGACGAGTACGTGATTGAGCAGGAGCGCCTATTTCGAAAACATTACGACAAGTTGTGCCGCAGCAGCTAAAATACCTCATACTACATGAATGCCATGACAAATCTGGACATATGGACACAGAGAAGACAATCCAACGCATCCTTAATTTGTTTCGGTTTCCCAAATGGGAAATTTTGTAAAAAAAAAAAAAAAAAATGTGGGGTGCGCGCTAAACAAGACAAGGTGGATGCCAGAAGGCGTCATTACGACGACATCACGCCTCCTTGTCAACCATATGGATCACCTGGGACCCTTTCCGAAAAGTTCAAAGCGGATTGAGCATATTCTCGAGGTAACCAGCTACGTGGCTACGAGATAACGACAGATATCTTGTAGATATCTTGTAGAGGATATCCCCCATGCAGAAAGAAAGCAGAGACATTATAAGTCGGTGTACGCATCCGACAAAATGAAGCGCTGATGTGAGCTTCCGGTAGATGAGCCCGATGACGGCAAGGACTGGAAGGACGACCCCTCCCCCAAATCTCGCGAGGACGCCGAGGATTAATCAGGAAAGGCCAAATGTAATCAAAAGATGGCCAACGGCTGTTAAATGGTTTGGTAGATACCAGAATAAAGACGGTATCTGCGGTAGATTAATAAGGCCAGAGGTGGCGAATAAGAGGAACGAGTTTTTTAGTTTTTAGTTTAGATATGTTCGTTGATGTATAAAGAAGCATAATCAACTCATTAAAAAGAAAACCAAACGTGAGCCATTTAGTTCATCACTTTACACAGGCATAATTGTACTAACTTTTTCAGACAGACGGACATGCTTATATCAACTCAGGAGGTGATCCTGATCCAGAATCGAGGTGTGTTCAAAAAGTAAGGTGACTTAGTATTTTCAAGAAAAACTGTTAATTTATTTATCAATTTTTAAGTTGTCCCCTTCAAAGAAATCCCCCTCATATACAATACACTTATGCCAACGGTTTTTTCCAATCATCAACGCACTTCCCATAAGCACTTTTCGGTATAGCCTTGAGCTCTTCCAGCGATGCAGTCTTTATCTCTTCAATCGTTGTCCTTTCTCTTCAGTTTTAGGAACAAGAAGCAGTCACATAGGGCCAAATCCGGTGAATATGGTGGCTGAGGCCATATTGTGGTGTTGTTTTTGGCCAAAAAATCTCTCACAAGCAAAGATAAGTGAGCAGGGGCATTATCGTGATGCAAAAGCCATGAATTGTTTTTCCACAATTCGGGACGTTGCTTTCGTATTGCTTCTCGCATACGGCGCATAACTTCCAGATAATACTGTTTATTGACCGTACGACCATATGGTAAGAACTCCTGATGCACCACGCCATGGTAATCGAAGAACTTGGCGGGCTTTTTTGGGTTTTGGCTCGCCTGGGCTCTTTCATTGGGACGATTGGGCTTTGGTTTCGATATCATAACCATATACCCATGATTCGTCACTAGTTATGACCCTTTTGACCCATTCAACAGTTCTTGGGCGATGCTCATGCGACGGTTCTTTTGGTGAAAATTCAGCAATTTTGGAACAAAATCGCCGAGCACACAAAATAACTTGTAACCTTTACGCCTCTTACAACCAAACAAATTAGGAGATTCCATTAAAACTTGATACAGATGTTAGGGAAGAATGTACCAACATAACAATAAAGAAAAATCGTTAATCGAAAATATTATATATTGCCCGCGAAATTTGAAAAGTCACCCTACTGTTTGAACACACCTCGTATATACTTTATGGTAGGACCCCAGGATCTCTCCTTCATTGCGTTGCACACTTCTGACCAAAATTAGAATACCGTCTGCAAGGCTAAAAAAGAAATTACTGCAATCAAAACAACCAAAAAAGAAGACAAGACAGCCCGCTTTATATACAAGACACTGCATACACAAAGCAGAAATTTCAACACACAAAACACCAGCTATAGAAACAAAACCACTATTAACACAACCACTACATCAAAAAAAACTCACCAGCACCAAACACTATGACCAGACAAATTATCACCTACGAAGACTCTATGAAGAACTTTTGGACACCAGTACATCAACATCATTACACCCCGCACGTTCTGAGCTTCGTGAAGTTGGGTAGAGTGAAACGTATATTTTATTAAAAAAAGGGTGCATTTAATTGCCCATTAAAAGCCTACAAATGCCCATCAATATTTTTAAATGCCCATCTCCCATTTAGAAATTAATCAAAATGAAAAATTGTCAAAAAAATTCAACTTTTGAATTTTTGAATTTTTGTTTTCTGGAATCGAAGTAGGTTTTATTGCCCACAAATGCCCACCTTTTAGAATTTTAAACAAGCGTTTACTCTTCAAAATACATGACCCAAAAGTTTTAAAAAATTTTAAATTTATGACTTGCCCATCACTGTATTCTTTCAGGAAGCTGTCGCAATGTGTTTGATCTTGTTGCATCGGGATATATTTGTTGTAAAAAACTATCAAACGCAAATTCCATATCTATGATGATATGTGCAGCAGGGTACGCATGGGAAATCATTTCCGCACCGCATACTTTGCATTTGCCTCTTTTTGATTCGAAACAATTATTAATCGTTGCTATTAGCCCGTCATGCACATCCAGACTAATAATTTGTTCAGCATCTACCAGCTCAATAAGTTCGAGGCATTTATTCCAATTGGATACCATTTTCATGCATTTTTTGTTTTTTCATACTCGGTATTCCCTCCAAGACCTTTTTTATGAATGTTCCGATGTTGGTCTTGCAGTAAACCACACAGTTACTTTCCGAGAAAAATTCTGCAGGATCCGTCCTTATTCCATCTATGGCGCATTTTTGGGAAAATAATAATATTAAATTTTCCGACTCCAGGAAGTCAATGGCCTGCTTGTAGTAGACGTTGTCCATATATGCAATCGCAACTATTTCAGCCAAAGAATCAAATGGGCAGGTGTTTTTAAAATGCATAAATTTTTGTTCAACCCATATTGGCCCAAGTGCGCCACCATTTAACAATATCTCGTCATTTTTCCTTCGATGGGGGACAAATTTGAAAATTTTTTTTAAATATTTCCCTTTAGCCTTTTGTCCATTTTTATTTTGGAGATGTAGGGTAGTTTTAGTCTTGTCCTTCCAATTATCCTTTCAAGGAGATGATCATTACTTTCATCGTCAATTATTTTTGAAATTTGTTTTTCATCTTTTTTCAAATGTTTTTCAATAAAGGCCGGGGCTTTTAATTTTTTTTCTTTTAGTGGCTGCACGTTCTAATTTGCATACTGCTTCGATGCATCGGACATATTGAGTAACAAATTTATCGGCCCGTACAGCTCATATCATATATTTTCAAATCTTTGAAATAGGCCTCCGTCATTGCAGAAGACCCAACATCATATTGCGATGAGAATTGGTTTTTCATTACGTTAGTCCACGTTAGTATTGGACCAATTTATTTAAGGGCTGGACCAATTCCGGGAGGAAGTATGGGTTTAGACGACTTTTAGTGGATTTACAATTAGATGCTTTTTTCTCTGCCGATTTCTATATTTTGTTTATAACTGCACTTATTTCTTCATTTACTTCATCCGGTTTCAATTCTACCGGTAAAGTGTTTTCATTATTTTTAAATTCGTCATCATGCTATGGTGCCGCAAACAACGCAATTTTCTCAAGAAAATTAATTTTTCTGGCTGGCCGTCTCATTGAGACCTGAGGATTCACTTAACGCCACAATAAGGATCAACTTTAACATTTTTTTGAAACTTTCCTTTTGTTTCACAAGTTGTTGTGACACCAATGCAATGTATGTAAGAATCCTTAACGTTGGGCAATTTTTTTAAGAGCATTCTTGCGACACATGTCAAGCCGAACATACGATTTTGGAATTCGACTCAATTCGCTGGGCCAGGGAAAAATCGCTTACAACTTTAGGCGGATATATGCCATATTTTGAAATAAATCTCCTCAGCCAGAATTGAATGCTCGCCGTATAATGCTTGGCCGATATCATTTGAAAAACAGAAAAAAATGTCGTCGTCGCCTTCCATAACAATCTGGTAAAGAAACACATAAATAAACCATTAGGTTTTGAAATCGTCAAAACAACACTTCCAGTGGCATCGATTAATATTTTCCTAAATCTTTTAATTTGTGCATTATAAGTTTTTATTTGAGCCGGGGTGCAGTAAATGCAGTAAAACTCGTCCAAACCAATATCTAGTATGCATCCACCTAGTTCACCTTCAAACTTTCTTATATAGAGAGCAGAGATTAGATCATATCCTCTGTTTACTCCGATTTCTGCTTTCGTTGAAAAACCATAAACCATTAGACATTTGAGAAATATTGTATATTATATTATATACATAAGGATTTGGTTTAATATAATTGAAAAAAAAAATAATTTTATTACCAAAACTGGATTTCACAACATTATCAGTTTAAAGTCACAAGCTGAACTCAACTCTTAATTCTATGTTACTATCGATCTAACTTCGGTTTTTAGCTTTTTAGAGCTTTATGAATTGGACTTTGCAGTTAGAGCTTATTGAGAGCTTTATGTACCGAAATTGCACCGATATAACTTTGGTCATGAGGATGAAGTAGAAAGATCGACTTCCTGTTGTTTATTTTATGACTGTCTAGACGGGATCAAGTGCCGTCGGTTTAATGTTGTTATCGATATTGCCATGATCTTCATGTTACAACTCTTTGTTTATAATTAGGATGTATAGAGTAGCCGTAGGGATATGGATATCTTACTCCTCTATTATTACATTTTTTTTCATGGAATTTTTGGATATAACTTAAAATTGAGTTCTATTTGATTTTGTATATATGTGTTTCTATATGTGTTTGTGTTTCCTGAATTTCTTCTTTTGGTTTTCTAAATTTAATTATTACTCCTTTGGGAATACTTTTGAACTTATAAGCTATGTACAATATGATGCTAAGTAAAGTAATAATAAATGAAATTAATGTAATTGTTTTGAAAATGTTATTGTTTTTCATGTGTGCTCCTATGATTTCCTTTGTCTGATGAAATGAAATAATTTGTTAATAATTTTTCCTTCTATAGCTATTTTACTTTAGACATAATTTTCATTGAAAAAAGGTTTTTGGTAAATTCCATGTTAGAATAATGTTAGGTTCTATTTACGTGACTTGGAAGTTTTTATATTTGTTTGTGTTTTTGCATTCTGTATTAATTTGCTTTATGATTTTAGATATACTTTGTTTTTTGAATACACTTCCTTTTTGAACATAGTATTTGTCACGAATTTCTTCTGTTAAAATTGTATTATTTTCATCAGGATATGGAATAATTTTGTAAACTGGAGTTTAATCGATATTTTTAGGGACATGAGAAATAATAAGGATTTTGTTTGGATCTGATTTAAGCCAAGTTGATGTTTTCATATTCAATAATTTTTCAGAATTAATATGCCATGATGTCACAATAATTAGCATGATGATTCTAATCAGAAGAATGTTGTATTTCCACATTCGCTCTGGAATCATATTTAGTTTCATTAAATTTATTTTTTCTTTTTAAATTTTCCTGTCTTCCTAAAAGGGTTTGTTACCTTTGATTTCACTAAAGGCGCTTGCCTAAATCGGGTGTCTATTTCAAAATAATTTCGTTTCTCATTTAGTAGCTCAATAGTTTTTATTTTATTAGTTTGGGTATTATAATTGAGTGTACCTGCGTGTATAAAAATGTCTTCGGGTGTTCAATCAGTAGTTTTGTGTCTTGTTTTATGATTGTAAGTATAAAGAATTGGTGCAAATTTTGCAAAATTGTTTTCGATTTTGTCTTCATTGGATATAATTCTTCATTTTTCGTTGACTGTTTTGTGAAGTCTTTCAATATCTGATACATCATTTTTACTTGTTGTTATAATTAATTAAACACCTTCTGAAAAGATCCAATTTTTAAGTGCACATTAATGCTGAATCTTTGTCTGCTTTAATTTCTATAGGTTTTCCCATATCGATGAATATTTTTATTATTGCCTTTTTTGTTTCAAGCCAATCTCTACTTTTGACTTCTATTAGGTTTGCGAATTTGGAATAAACATCAATGCATGATAAAAATTGTTGATTACCTACCAGATAAAAATTTATAATATATCTTTCTCTTGGATTTTGGATTTCTGGTGTAATTTCGAATATTATTTTGGTGTTTCCGTGTTCTGTTTTTACTACGTTACAAATTTCGCAATCATTAATTAGCTTTTGAATAATTTTTTAAAAATGTGGTTATTAATAATTTTTTTTAAACCAGTCTATCAATTTTCCTATTCCTGGGTGTACTAATTCTTTATGATTTTTAAGTATTAATTCTTTGAGTGAAGTATAAGTTTCTAAGTTTATGAGTTTCATGTTTGTTTTTATTGACTGCTTTACTATCTGGACTGATTATTTCAATGTAAGCGAATTGAAAAATGGAAAATTCGTCAATGGTCATCTCTTTGTATGTAATTAGAATTTTTAATTTATAAAAATAATGTATTGTTTTTGTTTGGTCAATTTCCCCTTGTTTTAATTATACTTGACGACTAAAATAGTTTAAGGGTTTGTCTGTTATAGGGATATAATTACTATTATCTTCTTGTGCGCTGTGAATTGTTGCAACTACCTTTTCTCCCAGAAAAACTTCTTATGTTTTTATCCTTGATAGGACGACAAGTGTATTCGTTGAGTAGTATTTTCCATTTTTGTGATTTCATATTTGGTTCTTTCACGTTATAAATTAATTAAATTATCGTGTGTATTAGTTGTCCCTCGCTGCAGTCGGTGACGTCACAGTGTGGGGGAGATCCTGGCGGTTGCCGAGGGAGATTCCTTCTGCAATTTACGTTGGGAGTTACTAACTCCGTTGTTACGGCCCTTGAGGCTCGGTAACTTCTTTCACAAAATGACGCTGGTTGGACGCCGGTTGGACTTCACTATGATTTTTTCGCTAATCCTGTACAGTCGGACATTTTCATATGCGCTGCCACGCATTTATAATTTTTTCATATGATATGAAAATTTTCACTACGTATAAGAATTTCTTCTGAAATTTTTAAAATTTTTTTATATATATTTATTACATATTTTTTTGCCACTTGTAAACATTTTTTAAAAATTGTATACAATTTTGTATTACTTGTACAATTTTATGTAGTTTTTTTAAGTTTCTTTCTTTTATGTTTTCATATTGTCGCG
>JAECWK010000021.1:0-35451 GCA_018150405.1 Drosophila varians
CACCATAGCCTCTGCCTATATTCCCCCTAGGCAGACAGTGCATCCGAAAGGCAGTTCGACCACCTGCTCAGTGACATGGGCGATAAGTTCGTTCTCGCAGGCGACCCTCAACGCCAAGCACACATGGTGGGGCTAGAGGGTGAGTGAACCCCAAAGAGTCCGCTCTATTCAAATGCATCCAGCGTAGAGCATACAACTGCCACTCAACCGGAGAGCCTACGCATTGGTCCCACTGAACCACAATAACTGCCTGACCTACTGGACTTCGCCATCTCGCACGGAATCAATCCGGATTCCATATCCTGTTCAGCAAATGGTGTCTTCTCGGATCACAGCGCTGCGGAACTCCTTATCAACACCCCTGTGGAGAAGAAGGTAACCCGATGTAGGATGATCACGAACACGTACTAATGTCGAGAGCTACACCGAGTGGATAGATAACGCTCTAGACATCGAGCTGACATCGATAATGCTGTACTCAACGTCACTCAGGGAGACGCACAACGCTGCTTTGATTAAGCTACACCAAGGGTTCCATGTACCAACAAAATGTTACAAAGGCACCTACACCTGTGGTTTCCAGAAGTAGCTGCTAAACGAGAAGCGACGACGCAGAAGGATCTGGTTACAAACTGGGTACCCCAGTGACAAAACATCCTATAACCAAGCGACCAAGAGGCTGTAGCAGGCTGTTGCAGAGGTTGCGCTCCTGCGCATTTGAAGAATATCTGAGACAGGTCAAGCCTGGGGACCTCCCAGCACAACTTGTGGCAACTGTCGCGTCACATAAACTGTCCCAAGCATAGGGTGGCCCAGATCAGAAAGCCAGATGGTGGGTGGTGTCGCTCGACCAAGAGAAGGCTGATGCGTTTGTTCATCTCGAAGATGCCTTTAAGCCCTTCAACACGTGCTTGAGGGAGGGCGGTGCAGAAACTGACAATTTTCTGCCTCTACCACACACGGACTTCAGCCAGTTGGAACCTGTTTTGCAGGAGGAAGTCAAGGAGGAGGTTTCAGGCCTCAACAACAAAAAAATTTTCGGGTGCTGACGGGCTAGAGGCTCTAGCTGTTAAGCTTTCCCCCATTAGGGCATACAGAGGCTTACAAGTATATTCAACGTCCTGTGAGATTTGCCACTTCCCAAATGCTGCAAACAGGCGGAAGACATACCATTCCTAAGCCAGGAGAGCCTGAAGCCGATCTTGCCTCTACAGACCGATTAGATTACGGTCTGTGGTCTTCAAAATACTTAACAAGAGAGTCGTTTGGCGAAGATTGCAGTCAGTACTGGACGAGACCGGTTTGACCCCAGATCATCAGTTTGGTTTTAGGCGCTCCCACTCCACACCCGAGCAATGCCACAGAAAAGTACAAAAGATCCTAGACAGCCTAGAAGATTGTTGTGCTCCTGGCTATCCTTTAGATGAATGCATATTTTATTCCCATTTAAAGACTTTGTTGACTTTTATAGTATTAGTTGTCTTTATTATATATAGGATGACATTAGTGCCGCATCCAGCTCTCGATGGATTCTGATTCTTACAACATTCCTTATTAGCTAAGTAAGGTCTAGGTCTCGTAGCCGCGCTTTTCTACAGCGGCAGACCGGCTTATATATTCTAGGTATATCTATATAGCTACGCCAGGAAATAAGAATATACACTTAAGTTCGGCCCGGTCTCACCGCGTCTGCGTGACAGTTTATGCTGATACTTGTAGTCGGATTTCATCCGCTTGGTCAAGAACTCCTATATTTATCGTATGTTTATGTTTATGCAACAATGTATGAAGTACAGTGTGCATTCGATAAATGTATTACATGAAGTTATTTTTATATCATAATATATTAGGGTAAAACTAAATTTTAATTATTTTTAAATACGTTTTTTTTTTTTTTATATGTGTAAATAATGTTTTTTTTTTTTTGTTTTCGTGTTTTAGTGTGTTTTAGTTTAACCAACTGAAACAAGAAGATTGACAAGAATGTTTATTTTGGTTTAAAATAAAATTTAATATATTTTAAATTTAATAAACCTTTTTCATTTTCCAATTCTTAAAGAACAACGTTCTGATAAACTCCTATCTAAAGTTTAGTTAATGAATATTTTTAATTTATCCTTATGAACTGTTTGTGTCTTACCCCTATCTCCTGATATTATAATATTATCCTGGTCTCCAATTTTAGTTACAGTATATGGGCCTATATATTTAAAATCTAGCTTATGACCTGTTTCATTTCTTAATAAAACTTGATCTCCTATTTTAAGTGATATATCTCTAGTTTTCCTATCATATAGTTCCTTATTTTGAATTTTATTATCTTCTATCACTATTCTAGCTCTTTTATAAGCTACTTCTAACCTATACTTAGATTCCTTAGCATATTCATCTACGTTATAAAGGGGTTCTATTTTATCTACAGTATTAAAATGTATTGGTAAGTTTGAGGCTTTACCAAATACTAGTTCATATGGACAATACTCATGTGTCATAGAAGGTGTCGTATTGAAACAGTTATACGAAATATTGTAGCCTGGTGTTCAGTACATGTTATGTTTTTGATGTTTAAAGTTCTACATAGTTCATCTATTATTGAATTTTTGTATTCTGTTCCCATGTCTGTAATGAACGTCTTCATTTAACCGGTGTTGCGACGAGGTATTTTGTTAAGTCGCATATTAGAGTAATAGTATACTCGTTGCCTTGTTCTGATTTGGGTAGTGGACTGATCGTATCCACAATTACCCTGTTATAGCGTTTCTGTTAAAGTCATTGGGGTCTTTGTATTTTTAGGACATTTTCTTATATAATTGGATATTTGTCTTGTCATATTTTTCCAATGATAATGTCTTTTTAATTTTGCTAATGTTCTAGCTGCTCCTCCTTGTATTGGACCATCATGGAATGTAAACAGTATTGCTTCTATTTCTTAATCATTATTTGATAATAGGGTCGCCGGCTTGAGTAGCGCTACTCTTAGAGATTCTAATATTTTATTGCCCATTATTTTGAAAGATTCTATTTAGATAGTGTCAAAGATCTTTTCGCTCGGTGCCACTTTGAATTGGCTGATATTAAGTATACCGGCTTCTTTTTCAAGCCTTTGGAAGAATTGACCTAAGTCGAGAATTCCATTGGTGTACAAATCGCTAACATCAATTCCTGCTATAACTTTCATTCCATGTTTTAATAAACATAGTGGGTTTGTTATTCGCAAGGTCACTACTTTTCGTACCTCATCATTTGTAATGACTTCGTATACGTTGGGCTTAGAAGCTTTATTAAGAGTTTGCTTATGCAAATCTACTTTTTCTTTTTTTGCTTCCTGCGCAGGAATTTTTCTGTTTACTTTGAAATGACTTTTAAGACATTTCCGGTTATTTCTTTTAGTTGCTCATTTGTTATTCTTGATAACGCATCAGCAACGTAATTGTCCTTACCCTTTAGATACTCTACTGAAAAATTATATTCCTCTAATTCAATCAGTATTCGTGTTAATTTTGAATTTGGATTTCTCATCGAAAATAGGTAGTTAAGTGGTCTGTGATCTGTTCTGACAGTAAAATGTCTGCCATAAATGTATGGTCTAAATAACTCTTGTTCCGTTGTGCTTTTATTACTTTCTCCTTTAGTAAATAATCTTGATGCATATGCAACTGGAAGTTGGAGTCCGTTTTTGTGTTGAGTAAACACTGCTCTGCATGCTTGCTTACTTGCATCTGTTATTATGCAAACTTCTTTCCTGAAATCTGGATATTGCAATAAATTTGGATTTATTAGTGCCGATTTAAGGTGTTCGAATGCATTCGGACAGTCTTCTGTCCATTTGAATACAACACCGTTTTTACATAATCTCGTTATCTGACGGGAATAATCGGCGAAATTTTTTATAAAAAATGATTGGGAATTAGTACGCTATCTTCATCTGACGATAGGTGAATTTTTCGGACGACTTGAGATCTTGCTGGCAGAATTAAAGAGTTGTTACTAGAAGTGTATGTTACTGGAACATAAATCGGAAAATTTAAATTGTTTTGTCTAATTATAAGCCAGTCTTCAGATTGATTAAGATTGCAATTAAATTTTTTCATAAAATCAAGTCCTAATATTCCATTACAAGGGATACTGAATTTTGAGTTTACTATATGGAAGTCACGTGGAATTATGTATTTAGAAGTCTGTATTTCTATAGAGATCAATCCTTTTGATTGGGTAACCTCTTGGCTTATGCCTTATATGTTTATTATATCGTCTGTTTGTATATGTTTATTCCTTTATTTTTCCAGAATTATTCCAGAATTTTCCTTTAATAGGGAAACTTCTGCACCTGTGTCTATTAAGAAAAATAATTTATTTCCTGTTTCTACGTTAATAAAAGATGCGAATATGTTTTGAGTGAGATTGATGGTGCAAATTTTAACGTTTTGTTCTGTAGAGTATCTAAGAATCTTTATTAGTTTTCCGGCGGATTTTGTGCTATTCTTACATTGATTGAATTGTGGTTATTACCTCTACCTCCACGACCTCTAGTTGAGTTATTGGTCTGGTTGTTATAGTATCGATTATTACCGTTGTTTCGATAAAAACCTGCGTTTTGGTAATTAACCCGACTACTACCTCTACCACGAAAATTACCTCTGTAATTGTTGCCACGATAGTTTTGTTGTCTTCGGGCATACAATATTGTGTTGGCATTGCCAGTCATTTCAGTACTGCATTAAATGTACTTCGTGACTGCTTCATTCATGGTGCTGAAGCTACCAGCCTCTAGTATTGTTTTTAGACTGCCATGCCGACTGTTTTTTCCTTTTTGGAGTGTTTTGGCCATTTTAGCCTTAACAACATCAGATGTTTCACCTACAATTGTGTCTTGAAGTTTCTTCACAATTGCTTCGATTGCTGTCTCATTTTGTACTCTATAAAGAGTTGACCCAATTATTTTAGATTTAATTACCTCAACGGCTAGTTCTTCGAATGTGCCTTTTGTGAGGTTTACTAATTTCAACGCAGTAATGAATCTTTGGAGATGGATTTTCTGTCCATCAAATTCAGGAATGGCTTTTGAAATGTCCTTTATGTAGGATCTTTGTGCGACTGCGGTCTGCCATGGTGGTATTATATTTAAGTCTATTCTCTATTATACTTGAATTAGAATCTGAATCTATATTATCATCCAGATCAGAATTTAAAACTGCTGGAATAGTGAGGTTATTATAATCTGTTTCCTCGATTTTTGGATTCAATTCTAATTCACCTGACTCTTAATCGAATTCGGACTCTTCCGACTCCACTTGCTCCACTTCAGTTGGTGCTTCTGATTTTCGATTATTATCAGCTTTAACTGTTAAAGAGGTGTTAAGTATAGTCGGTATTAATATATGTAAGTCAAATTTTTGCTTAATTAATATTAAGTTTCCTCAAAGTCTAATTAAAAATTTTGATACTATGGACCAATGATCTTGATTAAGTTTTTCTCTTTGGCCATGTTAAAGCACTTTACTAATATTTCTGCATGCGTCCTAACGGTGTTGCTTTAAATTGGTCTATTTTGTGTTAATGATTTGTATGATTTACCAAATTCCATTTTTATTCATTATTTTATTTTTTTTTATTCCTTTTATTATATCTTTTTAACCTTTTTTCTTTTTTCCACTGTCTTAAAATCTGCTGGTCCCATTTTGGGATTATGTATACTTAATTTATAAATATAGTTTTCATTTGAATCAACCGTACTTATTGAATTATTTATCATTTAATTTACAGCTTTTTCTGCCTGTTGTTTCGTATAGCTTTACAGGCTATACTTCTAATTGGGCAAAATTTTTCGCTCAATTTTACATTTGATATTTATAATATATTAAAAAAAATATGCATCGCAGTGCAATAGTAAAAAAATTGTTGCAACGCAGTGCAACGGATTAAATAATTTTTGCGCTCTTTGTAGCTGTCGGTTCGCTTTTCCTCGGTCTGGCTTGGTACGCCAGCTTGGGGCCAATGCTGGCTGCACAGGCAGTTTACTTCAATCCGGTTGTGGTCCGGCGAGTATAGAGGTCCAGGGCAGTCCTTGGGGCAGCTCTTCTGTTTTTTCGGCAATGGTCAGACTTTTCGATTTCTCCGTGCTGGTAGGCCATTGGTTTTATAATTTTCTGTTGCTGGTGCTGTTGCTGCTTTTCCTTTTTCCCCGTCTTGGGTCGTTGTTGAAGCTTTTTTTGTTGTTGTTGACCTTATTGTCACGGTCGCCAAGTTGTGCTCCTAATTATCATTTAGATGAATGTATATTCTATTCTCATTTAAAGACTTTGGTTGGCTTATATAGTATTGGGTGTCTTTATTATATAGGTGGCGGCAGTGGTGCCGCGTCCAGCTCTCAGAATCAGAATCAGAATCCAAGTACCCGCGGTCTGCATGTGACAGTTTATGCTGACACTTGCAGCCGGCTCGGATTTTATCCGCTTGGTCAAGAACTCCTATATTTATCGTTTGTTTATGTTTATGCAACAATGTATGAAGTACAGTGTGCATTCGATAAATGTGCATATTACAAGATAAAATATACTGCTGCGCTGTTTTCCTTGACGTCAAGCAGGCATTTGACAGGGTCTGGCACCCCGGGTTAAAAACGAAAATTAAGAGGAGCGTACCACACAAATATTATGCATTCCTCAATTCGTATCTGAGCGACAGGACATTCAGGGTCAGAAGTGCAGATGCTAGGTCTACTTACAGGCCCATTAAAGCTGAAGTCCCACAGGGAAGCGTTCTTGGCCCTATCCTCTATTCGATATACACAGCCGACATGTCAGTTGCTGAAGAGGAATATCTACTAGCTGCCACATACATATGTCGACGACACTGCATTTGTGGCCTCCGCTATCTTGAAAGACGATGCTTCTGTCTGCCTCCGACGCCAGCTCAACACTCTCGATCCATGGCTTCGTAGGTGGAATATTGGACAAGTCAGTCCAAACGACCTTCACTTTAAGGAGAGGCGATTGTCCGCAAGTCAGTCTTGGTGGCACTCTCATACCAATAAACCCTACACCCAAATATCTGGGAATGACATTGGACAGGAGACTTACCTGGAAAACTCACTTGCTGCGAAAACGATGGCAAATCCAAGACAAGCTGCGATAGCTATACTGGCTGGTTGGAAGAAGATCCATGCTGAAGATGCGCGAAAAACTCCTCATCTGCAAATTCATAGTGAAGCCAGTATGGACCTACGGCATACAGCTATGGGGGACGGCGAGTCCAACCAATCGAAAGATCATACAGATTGCCCAAAACAGGGCCCACAGGGAAAAACAGGATTATTGCTGGAGCTCACCCGTTCCACGACAATGTGACCATCCACAACCAACTGGGCGTCCCAACTGTAAACGCTGAGGTTCAGCGATTCGCCGCTAGGTACGTGCTAGATAAAGTCAGTGTAGATGACATCTGTTTGAAGGTCATTCTGTTTTTGGTGGCGGAGCGACGCCTAATAAAACCATGCTGGCATGGACAAATGCTTGAGCTACAGAGGTGTTGCTAATGGGGAATAATTTTTTCAAAAAGCTTTGGAATTTCTGACAATTTGGAGATGCATCTATAATTGGTAGCATCAGATTTTTCCTTTGTTTATACTCTTGCAGAGGGTATTATAATTTTGCTCAGAAGTGTGCAACGTAGTGAAGGAGACATCCTGGACCCCATAAAGTATATATATTCTGAATCAGGATCACCTCCTGAGTCGATATAAGCCCGTCTGTCCGTCTGTCTGTTTCTACCAAACTAGTATCTCAGTTTTTGAGCTATCGTCTTGAAACTTTGCACACACCCTTCCTTCCTTTGCACGCAGTATATAAGTCGAAACGGCCGGGATCGGCCGACTATATCCTATAGCTTCCATATAACTGATTGATCGGAAATGCTAAAACTTCAATGTTATTAAAGATAGAAACTTGAAATTTGCACAGATTTTTTTTGTGGGAATCTAAACCGATCTAGAAAATTTGATACGGATTGGCCGACTATATCATGCTACATAACTAAACGATCGGAAATGCCACAACTTTCGTGTTTTTGGGCGTAGAAGCGACGAACTTCTTTTAAAATTCACTTTATACGAATCTAAGCTTGTTTTCAATGTTTTTGTAAAGATCGGCTAACTATATCCAATTTTTACTATATCTTTAATCAATAGAAGCCGCTATTTAACTGCAAGGGTATATAAGCATCGGCTCCGTCTAAAGTTAGCTTTCCATTCTCGTTTATTATAAAGGATTCCTTCCACATATGGCGACGTTTCTAGAGATAAGTTGAAAAATTTTAAAAGAGGTTTCCACAACGACTCGGAGCAATTCTTTTACTCCGTCGGGACCTGGTGAAAAAAACGGTTTAACTTTCAAAAGCTCCGATAACAAACTTCGCTCGAAGGTAGATGGACAAAAATAAGATTTGCTGAATGAATTGCAATGGCCTGTTCCGTATTCGCTGAAGAATTATCAAACGAAAGCAAGGGAGGTGCTTTGGGTTTACAAAATTATAAAAGTGCTTCGACAACGGCGAATGTTGTGATGTTCGACAGAGCTACTAAGTACCTTGAAAAAATTAAACTCCAGCCAGTTATTTTAATTTAGTTTAAAAGTATATTTTTATTATTTTTATCATTAATTAGGCCGCCTAGCAAACCAAAGTAGGCCGCCTAGTAAACCATGGTTGGCCAGACGAAGTTTTCCATGGCACACCTATGTCAAAAAAACTATTTCAACTTCTATGAAAATGTTTAAAGGCGATATTTATATCGTTGCATCAGACCAACCATTAGAAATTTTAGTTAGTGAGCTTTTTAAAATTAGCGCTACTAAAGAAGCGAATTAATAGGCTACGTTTAAAGGCCTCTCAAAGTTAATAATTTTAATTGAAACCTCCAATTTCTCCAGCGTAGGATGATATGGATCTTCGAGTTCACCATAAGCAGGGCTCCGAAAAAGGTGATTCCATCTAGATCAGGTACAAAAGATAGGCCTAGGAGCCGACATAAAGAACTTCTGACGCGGTTAGTTTGGCTTTAATACATGCCAAACATGCCAGCAGTAAAATCAAGGTGTGACGAAAGTGATCGATATTTGACCAAGTGAGTTCACGTATGTCAAAGTCACCCAGAACCACCAGTTGGTCGCTATCGGACATAAGATTGAAAACCGACTGGATAGGAGACAAACGATGCCAATAAGAAGGCGGTTCGGATGAAGGCGGTATATAAGAACAGGTAATAATCAGCGATTGATCAGACAAAGTGGTCTTACCGCAAAGAAATTCTAAACCACCAAACTTTTGCAACTTGCAACCTCTTCAGAAAACAAAGAGGAGTCGTCTACTGAGATTAGAAATCTCCTCATTGGTGAGGTCGGTCACGTTTGAAAATGGTATTCCTATCTGGGAAAACATAGGAGCTAAGGATCTGCGGGTTTAAAGACAAAAACCTGAGATGAAAAAGATATAAGTATAGTCTAGGGAGCTTACGTCTTGAATAAATATGTTCTCTGGCAAAGTCAGGAAACACCCCCGGTTGTCAGGAAAACCCCCTGCAAAGGCAGAAATATCTTGAAGGATGAGTGGTAAAATTTAAATTTTACCGTGTCTTTTCACTTTAACCACAGCCTTTATTTGGCTTTGGGTTGATGATCAAGGGTTAAGGGATGGTCGACAGTGAGGACAGAGGATTCGCCGATGCACACGGCTCAGCTACGGTAGATTTTTTGCGCTTAGGATTTTTTGCGCAATGTAACTGTGTGCTGCTAAATTAATCGTCAAGCATATTGAACTGGTCGCAGATTTTACGAAAACCAACTTTGAAATCATTAAATGCATTCCTCGTGCTCTGGGACAAAGTTATAGTCTTGTTGCAAGTTTTAATGGCACAGACAATTTTAAATTTTAGCTTTCCATTCTTGTTTTTTTTTTATAAGAGTTAGACTTAAGGTTAAGCTTGGAGATAAGAAACTCCAAAAGAGAATAGCAAAAAGAGCAACCAAAAGTGCGCAGAGCGCCAAAAAAAAAACTCTTGTTCGCTTTGAAAGGCAAAAGATATATGATCGACGATATTTGATTACAAAACATAATATTTCAATTTAATGTACGTTTTTGTTTATTTTAGTCATATTGAAGTTGGCAAACAAATATTTTGTTCCCAATACTTATAATTGCATTTACAAACATTTTTGTTTCTCCTTAGAAAAAACATCTTAGATATTTGTGTTAAAAATTATATTAAAATCTTTAAGACTAATTTTCAAAAAAGGAAGGAAGTGAAATTATTTGTTTACAAAGAATGCTGAATTTGGTGACAAGTTCGGTGACATCGCCATCATATTTCCCTGTTGATGCATCTGTTGTTGCTGACTTCTAGTATTTGTGGCGTAAAGTTGTTGTTGAAAACTATGATATTGCTGTGCATATTTTAAATCATTTGACGAGGGTCCAACAAAATTTACACTGGAAACACCGTTTACAGTCCCATTATTTCCTGTAGGCGTCATAAGATTATTATTGCCGGGACCCATTAGATTGTGTAACTGTCCTTGACCCTGTGGTGTGATAGGCCCTCCCATACTTGTCGGATTTTGGCAAATTCCACTGGACATGGTCTTTAAGTGAGGGGGTTTAGTCGGATTTGATTGTAGTGACGCTGAAAACAAGGTTGGTGAGGCATTGTTGCAAGCAGAACTACTGAAAATAGCTGTAGCATCTTGGATGCAATCTAGACTTTCCGCATTATGTGGAAATTGAGTTTGCCTATTTACTGCAGATTGCATACGAGGAGCCGTTATATGCGGCCGCAAGCCATGTGGCCGCATACCACGTATTATTGACTGCTGATTAATTCCCATACTGACATCATGGCCTGCTAGGCCTTCTTCTTCAACCATACCCAGTTGATTACAATTTTGATAAAAGTTTATGTTATTCCCCGAACCCGGATTGGAAATCTTGTTTTGCTGATCGATAGGAGAGGTCACGATCATGGAGCCTGGTCCATGTCCAACCAATATACCGCCGCCACCGTCCGCCACGGGCAATGGTGGGCCATTGCCAACAGAAGCCATTTGGGGATTTGCATATCTCTGCAAAAATTCAAGACTTGGTGGCATTCGCACATTGCTTACTCCATTATTATTAATAGAAGAATTCTGTGGCCTAACGGGCATGTATTGTATAGTATTTGGTGTACTAGCCTTTACCTGTATATTAGGGTTAAAGTTTGAACCAAAATTAAGTGGAACACGGCCCATTAATCGAGCAACCGGAGGCATAACGCTTTGCAAATTAGGCGAGCTAGGTGGACCTGAGATAGGACTAGAACCGAAGTCTCTTATAACTCCGTTTGGAGAATTGGCGTTAAAAGAAGGTGGAGCACCTGGCACACCCGGAGCACACATTTTCGGGTTTAGCATTCGCTGACCTATTGAATTCATCATGGGGTTTATAGAATGACAGTTGTTCTGATTAATAACATCCATGGCAGTAGCATCTAAGCCTGAAATCATGCCTTGATCCATATTAATGTCTGATGATCCGGATCCACTTATCATGTTTATTCCACCAGTTCCAACCGGACTTCCAACACCAGAGACACAACTAGTTAATTGTTGGGACATCTGCGCCAGTGATGAGATGGGATCAAAGCTCTGGACCATCTTGTTCGTTGTAGTCCGATTTCCATTGGGGTTAAGTGGAATATTGTCAGAACGTCGATTAAACTGTACAGAACCGACAAGACCAGAAGATTGACGCTGAAACAAAAATTTTCATTTAAAAGCAATTAATGGACTATTACATAATATTACCTCCAATGGTATATTAGGGTTCGGCATTTTATACGCATTCAACGGTGAATTGTTGTTCATATGGGAATGATGGTTAAATATAAGACCAGGACTAGAGGCAGCGAACCTTGACTCATGATTTGCTTCGATTGATCCAGGCGATCGCGGCCCATGTGAGCTAGGCCTCCTGTTTTTTAAGTTATCTCCTGCAATGTATGTGTTATTTAAAGAATAAGAATTTTAAATTAGTTGTCGAGTTTAACTTTAAACCAGAGGTCGTAAATAAAAGTCGACCGTTTTTCTGTGCTCTCGTTGCAAGCACAACCGAAAAAGTTCATACTCTCTTGGCCTCCCTCTGAGCAAGAGACTCTTGCAGTCTTCATTTATGAGCGCTTTTCGTTGAGCTCTTTGTATGTCGATCTTTCAATGAGCAGTGCGCAAAGAGCATTTATTTTCCAATATTTTATATATTATTTATATATAAAAAGTAAACCAATAAAAACAAAACATTTTTTAACGTGTTGAAAACGTATTTATTCGTCTCAAAGATGTGTGCAGAGGAACAATGCCAAGAAGAGGTCGTGTTACTGGATTTAAGTTTCTTGGATAAATTTCTGTCAACAAAACCAGGGGGCAAGGCTCATCTTCAAATTCTAGCTGCAGCCTGACTTTTACTTGCTTCAAAACTTCGGGAACCAAGTTGTCGAGCTCTCTCAGTAGACTTATTGGTTATATATACGGACAACAGAATATTCAAAGACGACTTAATTAGGAGCTGTGTGTTATAAGGTTGGGATTTTTCATCCGTAACTCCTCTGGATTTCATTGAGCAATTAATTGTGCGTCTGCTTCCAAGTAAAAAAAATTTGCAAGATGTTTGTATAGAAAAAGTTAGACGACACATACAGACCCTATCATTAGCCGCAAATGAACATCAATTTACAACATAATCTGCAAGCACTATAGCTGCTTCAAGCATAGCTACTTCAATGCATGGCTTAAAATTGCACGTGCGCTCGGGACACAATTTACATTTTTTATTAAGCCACTTGATCGTCATATCGAAAGTACAGCAAGCTCAGCTAAAGGAATGTATGCTACATATGGAAGATATTTTTAACGAGCATAGGCGAAACATGTAACATTTTTTTATGGATATTCAGCATTCACAAACCTCGCCAATATATCTACAGGGTCATTTTCATGTCCAACATGTCCCGAACACATTCAGGAGTATGCCCCGCAGCAAAAGACATTTTGCTGCACTAAACACGACAAAACACGATCAATGCCTTGATCTTGGAAACTATTCATTTACTTTTTGTACAGTAAAAATTTTTAAATTGTATTTTTAATAATATGAGTTATTATTATGATAGCAATTGAAATAATGATAAATCCTATTTTTTTTTAACAAAAAAATCATGTACTTAGAATAGGCATACAACAAAAAAACATATATAATTTTAATCCTTTTTCGTCGATCTACGAATTTCCGTGAGGATTCTTCAAATTTCGATTTTTTTTATTTTCTTCACGGGTAATGATTATTTTTGAGCGATTTCATAAGTAATCAACAATAATTATTATTTTTGAGAAAAAAAAAGTCCTCAAATAATGATTATTTATGAGTTTTATTTTTTTTGCTCAAAATAAAACTCATTTAAGGATTACAGGCTTCGTAGAAGGATTTTGACCATTTTTTTTGTATTTCCTTGAAGAGTATCTCTGAAGGAACAAAACTATGATCCTTCTTTTCACCACGCCCCTCCCGCCCTCTTACTATAAGAAAGGTTGGCAAAAAAGTCTTGCGGTATTTCCGAAAGTTGTCTTTGCAAGCTCGTAGTTCTAGTTCTATTTATCGATTCGTTTATGCTATATCTTTTTGGAAAGCTCTTTTCCCGCGCTAACACGTGTTTGATTTATTATTGTTTGTCTTGAGTCGTTCGTGAGTTATAGCGTCACAAACATGGAGCAAAA
Source organism: Drosophila varians (assembly GCA_018150405.1). Classification (NCBI taxonomy): domain Eukaryota; kingdom Metazoa; phylum Arthropoda; class Insecta; order Diptera; family Drosophilidae; genus Drosophila; species Drosophila varians. The sequence goes on from JAECWK010000021.1 coordinate 13,791, forward strand.
TAAAGAGAAAATACGGCATATTTTACAGTACTACTTCGATAAAGGCAAAAATGCAACCCGTAGCAGCTAAGAGCTGGGCATGAGTCATCAAACCGTTTTAAACCATTTGAAGAAGCTTGGATTAAAAAAAAAGCTAGATGTATGGGTGCCACACGACTTGACGCAAAAAAACATTTTTGACCGTATGGATGCATGCGAATCGCTTTTGAATCGCAACAAAATCGACCCGTTTTTGAAGCGTATGGTGACTGGCTATGAAAAGTGGATCACTTACGATAACGTGAAGCGCAAACGGTCGTGGTCGAAAAGCGGTGAAGCTGCCCAGACGGTGGCCAAGCTTGGATTGACGGCCAGGAAGGTTCTTCTGTGTGTTTGGTGGGATTGGCAGGGAATCATCCATTATGAGCTGCTCTCCTATGGCCCAACGCTCAATTCGGACCTGTACTGCCAACAACTGGACCGCTTGAATGCAGCACTCAAGCAGAAGAGGCCATCTTTGATCAACAGAGGGCAAATTGTCTTCTATCAGGACTACGCCAGGCCACACACATCTTTGGTGACGCGCCAGAAGCTCCGGGAGCTCGGATGGGAGGTTCTTTTGCATCCACCGTATAGTCCGGATCTCGCACCAAGTGCTTACCACCTATTTCTGTCCATGGCCAACGAGCTTGGTAGTCGGAAGTTGGCCACAAGAGAATCCTGTGAAAATTGGCTCTCCGAGTTTTTTGCCAATAGGGAAGCGAGCTTCTATAAGAGGGGCACTATGAAGTTGGCATCTCGTTGGGAACTCGTCATCGAACAAAACGGCGCATATTTGACTTAAATCGCATTATTATAAACAATTTTATGAACAATTGAAAATTCAATAAAAATACCGCAAGACTTTTTTGCCAACCTTATATAACGAGTTTTTCGGCAAACAAATCAAATCAAATCAATCAGATGAAGAAGTCGAGGATGATGCGAATATGATACTTTTGCGAAAAGGATATTCGGAAATTGACAACTATACCCCAAAACCAGTAAGTCTAAAAAAAAATTTAATGGAATATTGGAAGGAAAAGCAATTCCAATATCCCCATTTGTTTCAGCTAGCAAAGGTTGTGCACTGTGTACCTGCAACGCAAGTAAGTGTCGAAAGGTAATTTTCGGCACTGAAATTGCTCTTAACAGACCAAAGATGCAACCTTTCAAGCGACTCCTTATCAAAATAACTTATTTAAACTTTTTTTTAACTTTGTTAAACTGAATAAATAATAAAACATACAACGTCTTCTTACTATGTATAAACTTTTTTTTATTAAGGGGGAGGAGGGGATGGTGGATTTATACATAAAATGCATAATTATTACTTAAAATATACAATAGTACTTAAAAGCTGATACTGTTGGTCCATTGCTAATAAAGGTTTGCCGAAAAAGTCGTTGTATTTAAATTTTTCTTATAGTAAAAGGACGGGAGGGGCGTTTTGTTCTTTCAGAGATACTCTTCAAGGAAATGCAAAAAAAAATGGTCAAAATCCAAAAAAAGCTAAAATCCCAAAAAAATAAAACTCATAAATAATCATTATTTGAGGATTTTTTTTTTTCGCTCAAAAACAATAATAATTGTTGATTACTTATGAAATTGTTTAAAAATAATAATTATTTTAATCTTAACCTACTGATTTTAAAAATAAAACTTATAATGATTACTGTCCCTGGTCCAAATATTTTATGAAAATATCTTCAAATCATATCATATTCTTCTTTATACCCTTGCAGAGGGTATTATAGTTTTGGTCAGGAGTGTGCAACGCAGTGAAGGCGACACCTTCGACTCTTAAAAGCATATATACATATGTCGTAGACTGGTTAGTTTGCCCATTGTACGTGTGCGTACAGCTGTGGTAGAGTGGCTAGTTTGCCCATTGTACGTGTGCGTACAGCTTTGAGTGGCGACACACTGTCGCTAGTAGTTTTAAAATGTACAGTAGCTGAGAAAAAGGGACACTCTGCTGCTGAGCATGGTCTGATCTTAGAGCGCAGTCTGAATGAGAGAAACGGAGAGGGCAAAAGACTTTGCAGAAATGATGAAGGCAGTGCTGGAGCGGATGCCTCCTCTTGGTGTTCAACAGTTGATCTAATTTTTGCGGATAACGTGCTAGAGGGTAGCAACTTGGTGATCGCCCTAAGCAAGGCACTGGAAGGCTGCGCATCACAGTGGCTTTCCCAAATTTGCTTTGCCGGCATCACTTGGGCGCAGTTCAAGGAGCTGTTTATACAACGCTTTGTTGGAATTGAGACTTCTGCCGCCATGCTATTAAATGTTCTGAATGGTCGACCAAAGCCGGAGGAGGGCTTCGCTGAATACGGTAGCCGTATTATGACGCTACTTATGTCAAAATGGAAAGCCAAGGATTTGGAAGAAATAGCGGTATCTGTGACTCTGGCTCACATGGCGCAAATATACAAGTTGATGCACTGGGTTTTTACAAACAACGTGAAAACTCGCAATGAGCTACAACAACAGTTACACGCACACTCTTTTTTAAAAGCGCAGTATAGACGACGATTCAATAGGCTCGGAGCGCAAGAAGTTCAAGTTTTCGACACCGATGAAATGCAATTACTGTGTAAAGGCTTGCCACAAATACGCCGAATGTCGTGCTGGCTTGGAGAAGAGCCAGAGCAAAGGCAGAATCCACAGCCGCAGCAACATGACTGGACCGAAGGATCGGTCAAGTGTTAAGTGATTTAAGTGTGACGAAATAGGACATTTTGCATCTGCTTGTCCAAAAGGACAAACGTATGAGAAGCGGGTAGATATCTGCACAGTAGCTCCACCGACTGGAATAATAAGGGCATTCGGTGAGTCTATTCCATTTTGTTTTGATTCGGGTGCTGACTGCTCCTTAGTGAAGGAAAGCGTCGTGGATAAATTTAAGGGAAAAAGAATAAATAACATTGTAAGACTTAACGGTATAAGTAATGATGCCATTTGTAGTACTCAGATAGTATTATGTAATATAAATATTGAACAATACTGCTTTGAAATTTTGTTACACGTAATATGGATAAGTATCAGAAATACGATGTGTTGGTTGGTCGTGAAATCCTTAGCCAGGGCTTTGGAGTAACAATAGACGCCGAAAAATTCCAAATTTATAAAACAACGAGAATGGAAAGCTAACTTCGGACGGAGCCGAAGCTTATATACCCTTGCAGTTAAATAGCGGCTTCTATTAATTAAAGATATAGTAAGTATCGGATATAGTTAGTCGATCTTTACAAAAACATTCATAACAAGCTTAGATTCGTATAAAATGAATTTTAAAAGAAGTCCGACGCTTCTACGGCCAAAAACACGCAAGTTGTTGCATTTCCGATCGTTCAGTTATATGGCAGCTATAGGATATAGTCGGCCGATCCGTATGAAATTTTCCAGATCGGCCTAAAATCCTCTAATAGTCAATCTGTGCAAATTTCTTTTGCATCCACCGTATAGTCCGGATCTCGCACCAAGTGCTTACCACCTATTTCTGTCCATGGCCAACGAGCTTGGTAGTCGGAAGTTGGCCACAAGAGAATCCTGTGAAAATTGGCTCTCCGAGTTTTTTGCCAATAGGGAAGCGAGCTTCTATAAGAGGGGGCACTATGAAGTTGGCATCTCGTTGGGAACTCGTCATCGAACAAAACGGCGCATATTTGACTTAAATCGCATTATTATAAACAATTTTATGAACAATTGAAAATTCAATAAAAATACCGCAAGACTTTTTTGCCAACCTTATATAACGAGTTTTTCGGCAAACAAATCAAATCAAATCAATCAGATGAAGAAGTCGAGGATGATGCGAATATGATACTTTTGCGAAAAGGATATTCGGAAATTGACAACTATACCCCAAAACCAGTAAGTCTAAAAAAAAATTTAATGGAATATTGGAAGGAAAAGCAATTTCAATACCCCCATTTGTTTCAGCTAGCAAAGGTTGTGCACTGTGTACCTGCAACGCAAGTAAGTGTTGAAAGGTAATTTTCGGCACTGAAATTGCTCTTAACAGACCAAAGATGCAACCTTTCAAGCGACTCCTTATCAAAATAACTTATTTAAACTTTTTTTAACTTTGTTAAACTGAATAAATAATAAAACATACAACGTCTTCTTACTATGTATAAACTTTTTTTATTAAGGGGAGGAGGGGATGGTGGATCTATACATAAAATGCATAATTATTACTTAAAATATACAATAGTACTTAAAAGCTGATACTGTTGGTCCATTGCTAATAAAGGTTTGCCGAAAAAGTCTTGTATTTAAATTTTTCTTATAGTAAAAAGGACGGGAGGGGCGTTTTGTTCTTTCAGAGATACTCTTCAAGGAAATGCAAAAAAAAATGGTCAAAATCCAAAAAAAGCTAAAATCCCAAAAAAAATAAAACTCATAAATAATCATTATTTGAGGATTTTTTTTTTTCGCTCAAAAACAATAATAATTGTTGATTACTTATGAAATTGTTTAAAAATAATAATTATTTTAATCTTAACCTACTGATTTTAAAAATAAAACTTATAATGATTACTGTCCCTGGTCCAAATATTTTATGAAAATATCTTCAAATCATATCATATTCTTCTTTATACCCTTGCAGTTTGGTCAGGAGTGTGCAACGCAGTGAAGGCGACACCTTCGACTCTTAAAAGCATATATACATATGTGTAGACTGGTTAGTTTGCCCATTGTACGTGTGCGTACAGCTGTGGTAGAGTGGCTAGTTTGCCCATTGTACGTGTGCGTACAGCTTTGGAGTGGCGACACACTGTCGCTAGTAGTTTTAAAATGTACAGTAGCTGAGAAAAAGGGACACTCTGCTGCTGAGCATGGTCTGATCTTAGAGCGCAGTCTGAATGAGAGAAACGGAGAGGGCAAAAGACTTTGCAGAAATGATGAAGGCAGTGCTGGAGCGGATGCCTCCTCTTGGTGTTCAACAGTTGATCTAATTTTTGCGGATAACGTGCTAGAGGGTAGCAACTTGGTGATCGCCCTAAGCAAGGCACTGGAAGGCTGCGCATCACAGTGGCTTTCCCAAATTTGCTTTGCCGGCATCACTTGGGCGCAGTTCAAGGAGCTGTTTATACAACGCTTTGTTGGAATTGAGACTTCTGCCGCCATGCTATTAAATGTTCTGAATGGTCGACCAAAGCCGGAGGAGGGCTTCGCTGAATACGGTAGCCGTATTATGACGCTACTTATGTCAAAATGGAAAGCCAAGGATTTGGAAGAAATAGCGGTATCTGTGACTCTGGCTCACATGGCGCAAATATACAAGTTGATGCACTGGGTTTTTACAAACAACGTGAAAACTCGCAATGAGCTACAACAACAGTTACACGCACACTCTTTTTAAAAGCGCAGTATAGACGACGATTCAATAGGCTCGGAGCGCAAGAAGTTCAAGTTTTCGACACCGATGAAATGCAATTACTGTGTAAAGGCTTGCCACAAATACGCCGAATGTCGTGCTGGCTTGGAGAAGAGCCAGAGCAAAGGCAGAATCCACAGCCGCAGCAACATGACTGGACCGAAGGATCGGTCAAGTGTTAAGTGATTTAAGTGTGACGAAATAGGACATTTTGCATCTGCTTGTCAAACGTATGAGAAGCGGGTAGATATCTGCACAGTAGCTCCACCGGACTTAAAAATAAGGGCATTCGGTGAGTCTATTCCATTTTGTTTTGTTTATTCGGGTGCTGACTGCTCCTTAGTGAAGGAAAGCGTCGTGGATAAATTTAAGGGAAAAAGAATAAATAACATTGTAAGACTTAACGGTATAAGTAATGATGCCATTTGTAGTACTCAGATAGTATTATGTAATATAAATATTGAACAATACTGCTTTGAAATTTTGTTACACGTAATATGGATAAGTATCAAATACGATGTGTTGGTTGGTCGTGGAAATCCTTAGCCAGGGCTTTGGAGTAACAATAGACGCCGAAAATTCCAAATTTATAAAACAACGAGAATGGAAAGCTAACCGGACGGAGCCGAAGCTTATATACCCTTGCAGTTAAATAGCGGCTTCTATTAATTAAAGATATAGTAAGTATCGGATATAGTTAGTCGATCTTTACAAAAACATTCATAACAAGCTTAGATTCGTATAAAATGAATTTTAAAAGAAGTCCGACGCTTCTACGGCCAAAAACACGCAAGTTGTTGCATTTCCGATCGTTCAGTTATATGGCAGCTATAGGATATAGTCGGCCGATCCGTATGAAATTTTCCAGATCGGCCTAAAATCCTCTAATAGTCAATCTGTGCAAATTTCTTTTGCATCCACCGTATAGTCCGGATCTCGCACCAAGTGCTTACCACCTATTTCTGTCCATGGCCAACGAGCTTGGTAGTCGGAAGTTGGCCACAAGAGAATCCTGTGAAAATTGGCTCTCGAGTTTTTTGCCAATAGGGAAGCGAGCTTCTATAAGAGGGGCACTATGAAGTTGGCATCTCGTTGGGAACTCGTCATCGAACAAAACGGCGCATATTTGACTTAAATCGCATTGATTATAAACAATTTTATGAACAATTGAAAATTCAATAAAAATACCGCAAGACTTTTTTGCCAACCTTATATAACGAGTTTTTCGGCAAACAAATCAAATCAAATCAATCAGATGAAGAAGTCGAGGATGATGCGAATATGATACTTTTGCGAAAAGGATATTCGGAAATTGACAACTATACCCCAAAAACCAGTAAGTCTAAAAAAAATTTAATGGAATATTGGAAGGAAAAAGCAATTTCAATACCCCCATTTGTTTCAGCTAGCAAAGGTTGTGCACTGTGTACCTGCAACGCAAGTAAGTGTTGAAAGGTAATTTTCGGCACTGAAATTGCTCTTAACAGACCAAAGATGCAACCTTTCAAGCGACTCCTTATCAAAATAACTTATTTAAACTTTTTTAACTTTGTTAAACTGAATAAATAATAAAACATACAACGTCTTCTTACTATGTATAAACTTTTTTTATTAAGGGGGAGGAGGGATGGTGGATCTATACATAAAATGCATAATTATTACTTAAAATATACAATAGTACTTAAAAGCTGATACTGTTGGTCCATTGCTAATAAAGGTTTGCCGAAAAAGTCGTATTTAAATTTTTCTTATAGTAAAAGGACGGGAGGGGCGTTTTGTTCTTTCAGAGATACTCTTCAAGGAAATGCAAAAAAAAATGGTCAAAATCCAAAAAAGCTAAAATCCCAAAAAAAATAAAACTCATAAATAATCATTATTTGAGGATTTTTTTTTCGCTCAAAAACAATAATAATTGTTGATTACTTATGAAATTGTTTAAAAATAATAATTATTTTAATCTTAACCTACTGATTTTAAAAATAAAACTTATAATGATTACTGTCCTGGTCCAAATATTTTATGAAAATATCTTCAAATCATATCATATTCTTCTTTATACCCTTGCAGTTTGGTCAGGAGTGTAAACGCAGTGAAGGCGACACCTTCGACTCTTAAAAGCATATATACATGTGTAGACTGGTTAGTTTGCCCATTGTACGTGTGCGTACAGCTGTGGTAGAGTGGCTAGTTTGCCCATTGTACGTGTGTGTACAGCTTTGAGTGGCGACACACTGTCGCTAGTAGTTTTAAAATGTACAGTAGCTGAGAAAAAGGGACACTCTGCTGCTGAGCATGGTCTGATCTTAGAGCGCAGTCTGAATGAGAGAAACGGAGAGGGCAAAAGACTTTGCAGAAATGATGAAGGCAGTGCTGGAGCGGATGCCTCCTCTTGGTGTTCAACAGTTGATCTAATTTTGCGGATAACGTGCTAGGGGTAGCAACTTGGTGATCGCCCTAAGCAAGGCACTGGAAGGCTGCGCATCACAGTGGCTTTCCCAAATTTGCTTTGCCGGCATCACTTGGGCGCAGTTCAAGGAGCTGTTTATACAACGCTTTGTTGGAATTGAGACTTCTGCCGCCATGCTATTAAATGTTCTGAATGGTCGACCAAAGCCGGAGGAGGGCTTCGCTGAATACGGTAGCCGTATTATGACGCTACTTATGTCAAAATGGAAAGCCAAGGATTTGGAAGAAATAGCGGTATCTGTGACTCTGGCTCACATGGCGCAAATATACAAGTTGATGCACTGGGTTTTTACAAACAACGTGAAAACTCGCAATGAGCTACAACAACAGTTACACGCACACTCTTTTTAAAAGCGCAGTATAGACGACGATTCAATAGGCTCGGAGCGCAAGAAGTTCAAGTTTTCGACACCGATGAAATGCAATTACTGTGTAAAGGCTTGCCACAAATACGCCGAATGTCGTGCTGGCTTGGAGAAGAGCCAGAGCAAAGGCAGAATCCACAGCCGCAGCAACATGACTGGACCGAAGGATCGGTCAAGTGTTAAGTGATTTAAGTGTGACGAAATAGGACATTTGCATCTGCTTGTCCAAAAGGACAAACGTATGAGAAGCGGGTAGTGGATATTCGGAAATTGACAACTATACCCCCAAAACCAGTAAGTCTAAAAAAAATTTAATGGAATATTGGAAGGAAAGCAATTTCAATACCCCCATTTGTTTCAGCTAGCAAAGGTTGTGCACTGTGTACCTGCAACGCAAGTAAGTGTTGAAAGGTAATTTTCGGCACTGAAATTGCTCTTAACAGACCAAAGATGCAACCTTTTAAGCGACTCCTTATCAAAATAACTTATTTAAACTTTTTTTAACTTTGTTAAACTGAATAAATAATAAAACATACAACGTCTTCTTACTATGTATAAACTTTTTTTATTAAGGGGAAGGAGGGGATGGTGGATCTATACATAAAATGCATAATTATTACTTAAAATATACAATAGTACTTAAAAGCTGATACTGTTGGTCCATTGCTAATAAAGGTTTGCCGAAAAAGTCGTTGTATTTAAATTTTTCTTATAGTAAAAGGACGGGAGGGGCGTTTTGTTCTTTCAGAGATACTCTTCAAGGAAATGCAAAAAAAAATGGTCAAAATCCAAAAAAAGCTAAAATCCCAAAAAAATAAAACTCATAAATAATCATTATTTGAGGATTTTTTTTTCGCTCAAAAACAATAATAATTGTTGATTACTTATGAAATTGTTTAAAAATAATAATTATTTTAATCTTAACCTACTGATTTTAAAAATAAAACTTATAATGATTACTGTCCCTGGTCCAAATATTTTATGAAAATATCTTCAAATCATATCATATTCTTCTTTATACCCTTGCAGAGGGTATTATAGTTTTGGTCAGGAGTGTGCAACGCAGTGAAGGCGACACCTTCGACTCTTAAAAGCATATATACATATGTCGTAGACTGGTTAGTTTGCCCATTGTACGTGTGCGTACAGCTGTGGTAGAGTGGCTAGTTTGCCCATTGTACGTGTGCGTACAGCTTTGGAGTGGCGACACACTGTCGCTAGTAGTTTTAAAATGTACAGTAGCTGAGAAAAAGGGACACTCTGCTGCTGAGCATGGTCTGATCTTAGAGCGCAGTCTGAATGAGAGAAACGGAGAGGGCAAAAGACTTTGCAGAAATGATGAAGGCAGTGCTGGAGCGGATGCCTCCTCTTGGTGTTCAACAGTTGATCTAATTTTTGCGGATAACGTGCTAGAGGGTAGCAACTTGGTGATCGCCCTAAGCAAGGCACTGGAAGGCTGCGCATCACAGTGGCTTTCCCAAATTTGCTTTGCCGGCATCACTTGGGCGCAGTTCAAGGAGCTGTTTATACAACGCTTTGTTGGAATTGAGACTTCTGCCGCCATGCTATTAAATGTTCTGAATGGTCGACCAAAGCCGGAGGAGGGCTTCGCTGAATACGGTAGCCGTATTATGACGCTACTTATGTCAAAATGGAAAGCCAAGGATTTGGAAGAAATAGCGGTATCTGTGACTCTGGCTCACATGGCGCAAATATACAAGTTGATGCACTGGGTTTTTACAAACAACGTGAAAACTCGCAATGAGCTACAACAACAGTTACACGCACACTCTTTTAAAAGCGCAGTATAGACGACGATTCAATAGGCTCGGAGCGCAAGAAGTTCAAGTTTTCGACACCGATGAAATGCAATTACTGTGTAAAGGCTTGCCACAAATACGCCGAATGTCGTGCTGGCTTGGAGAAGAGCCAGAGCAAAGGCAGAATCCACAGCCGCAGCAACATGACTGGACCGAAGGATCGGTCAAGTGTTAAGTGATTTAAGTGTGACGAAATAGGACATTTTGCATCTGCTTGTCCAAAAGGACAAACGTATGAGAAGCGGGTAGATATCTGCACAGTAGCTCCACCGACTGGAATAATAAGGGCATTCGGTGAGTCTATTCCATTTTGTTTTGATTCGGGTGCTGACTGCTCCTTAGTGAAGGAAAGCGTCGTGGATAAATTTAAGGGAAAAAGAATAAATAACATTGTAAGACTTAACGGTATAAGTAATGATGCCATTTGTAGTACTCAGATAGTATTATGTAATATAAATATTGAACAATACTGCTTTGAAATTTTGTTACACGTAATATGGATAAGTATCAGAAATACGATGTGTTGGTTGGTCGTGAAATCCTTAGCCAGGGCTTTGGAGTAACAATAGACGCCGAAAAATTCCAAATTTATAAAACAACGAGAATGGAAAGCTAACTTCGGACGGAGCCGAAGCTTATATACCCTTGCAGTTAAATAGCGGCTTCTATTAATTAAAGATATAGTAAGTATCGGATATAGTTAGTCGATCTTTACAAAAACATTCATAACAAGCTTAGATTCGTATAAAATGAATTTTAAAAGAAGTCCGACGCTTCTACGGCCAAAAACACGCAAGTTGTTGCATTTCCGATCGTTCAGTTATATGGCAGCTATAGGATATAGTCGGCCGATCCGTATGAAATTTTCCAGATCGGCTTAAAATCCTCTAATAGTCAATCTGTGCAAATTTCAAGTTTCTATCTTCAATAAAATGGAAGTTATAGCATTTCCGATCAATCAGATATATGGCAGCTATAGGATATAGTCGGCCGATCCCGGCCGTTCCGACTTATATACTGCGTGCAAAGGAAAGAAGGGTGTGTGCAAAGTTTCAAGACGATAGCTCAAAAACTGAGAGACTAGTTTGCGTAGAAACAGACAGACGAACAGACGGACAGACGGACATGCTTATATCGACTATGAATTACGTAAAGGTATTCTGCATAGAAAAATACAGCGAAATGGTAAAACTAAATGTCTACCGATAATTCCAAGGTCATTTAGGTGGGCAATTATCAATCATGTCCACGAATCAATAATGCATTTGGGATGGGAAAAGACATTGGATAGGGTTTATAGCTATTATTGGTTTGAAAACATGTCAAAATATGTGCGTCGGTTCGTAGAAAACTGCATCACTTGTAAATTGTCGAAGTGCAGGCAGAGTTACATTCTATTTCCAAGATAGATATACCGTGGCACACGGTACATATTGACATAACAGGAAAATTGAGAGGTAAAAACGACTTAAAAGAATATGTTATTGTCTTAATAGACGCATTTACAAAATTTGTTTATTTTTACCACACTTTGAAAATAGATACGGAAAGTTGTGGTAAGGCCGTAAGATCAGTTTTTCTTTATTTGGCTTGCCTACCCGAATTATAGCGGATCAAGCGGTCGTTGTTTTGCAAGTTCAGATTTTCGTGAGTTTTGTTCTTCTCAAAAAATTAATTTTGAGAAGAGTAGGGCTAACGGTCAGGTCGAGCGAGTAATGAGCACACTCAAAAGTATGTTGTCGGCTGTGGAAACCGTTCAGAGATTGGGTAGGATGCGTTGGTCGAGGTGCAATTGGCAATGAATTGTACAGCGATTAGAGTAACTAAGTTTAGCCCATTAGAATTGTTAATTGGTTAGGAAGCTAGACCTTTTGGCTTACTACCAATAGATGAAGAAGTTGATGGCAAAATAGACAGAGAAAATCTAAGAAAACAAGCCAAACAAAATATGGAAGACGGCGCACGATATGATAAGCGCAGGTTTGATAGTAATAAGGCGAAAATTGTTAAACATAGTTTAGGCGATCATGTTTTGCTTAAAAACGAGGAGCGTCATCAATCTAAGCTTGGCCCTAAATTTAAAGGGCCGTTTGAGATTGTCAAAATACTAAATGAAGATAGATATCTGTTGAAGTCCTTAACAAGAAAGCGATCTTACAAATATTCCCATGAATTCTTAAGAGCTTTGCCGAATAATCAGCTAATACGCGAAAATAGAGACGGCATGATGGAAAATGCGTCTGGCGAACAAGAAAGAGATTCATAAAAAAACGAGAATGGAAAGCTAACTTCGGACGGAGCCGAAGCTTATATACCCTTGCAGTTAAATAGCGGCTTCTATTAATTAAAGATATAGTAAGTATCGGATATAGTTAGCCGATCTTTACAAAAACATTCACAACAAGCTTAGATTCGTATAAAATGAATTTTAAAAGAAGTCCGACGCTTCTACGGCCAAAAACACGCAAGTTGTTGCATTTCCGATCGTTCAGTTATATGGCAGCTATAGGATATAGACGGCCGATCCGTATGAAATTTTCCAGATCGGCTTAGATACCCATAAAAGGAAATTTTTGCAAGTTTCTATCTTCAAAAACGTGGAAGTTATAGCATTTCCGATCAATCATATGGCAGCTATAGGATACAGTCGGCCGATCCGTATGATCTGTGCAAATTTCAAGTTTCTATCTTCAATAAAATGGAAGTTATAGCATTTCCGATCAATCAGATATATGGCAGCTATAGGATATAGTCGGCCGATCCCGGCCGTTCCGACTTATATACTGCGTGCAAAGGAAAGAAGGGTGTGTGCAAAGTTTCAAGACGATAGCTCAAAAACTGAGAGACTAGTTTGCGTAGAAACAGACAGACGGACCGACGGACAGACGGACATGCTTATATCGACTCAGGAGGTGATCCTGATCCAGAATATATATACTTTATGGGGTCCTGGATGTCTCCTTCATTGCGTTGCACACTTCTGACCAAAATTATAATACCCTCTGCAAGGGTATAAAAAAAAATAAAAAGGGGTGGCATAAAATAATGTAAAGAGATATTCGAAAAAGAATCTAATGTTATTTTAATGTGTTAAAGCAACTACACTTATGTTATATTGTAAGACGTATTAAAGGAATTTCACAATTGCTAAAATGTGCTAAAGGAAATGCACAAATGTTTTATTTTACAAAAAAGACTAAATGAATTAATAAGATTATGTTTAATGTTTAAAAATAAAGAAAAGTTTAAAGTGAAATTGAGTCTCGTGGTATTAATAACAAAACACACGAGGACGTGTGTGTTGTCAGGAAGGCCGTGTCGTAGAATGGCTAGTTTGCCCATTGTACGTGTGCGTACAGCTGTGATAGAATGGCTAGTTTGCCCATTGTACGTGTGCGTGCAACTTTGGAGTGGCGACACATTGTCGCTAGTAGTTTTAAAAGGTGCAGTAGCTGAGAAAAAGGGACACTCTGCTGCTGAGCATGGTCTGATCTTAGAGCGCAATCTGAATGAGAGAAACGGAGAGGGCAAAAGACTTTGCAGAAATGATGAAGGCAGTGCTGGAGCGGATGCCTCCTCTTGGTGTTCAACAGTTGATCTAATTTTTGCGGATAACGTGCTAGAGGGTAGCAACTTGGTGATCGCCCTAAGCAAGGCACTGGAAGGCTGCGCATCACAGTGGCTTTTCCAAATTTGCTTTGCCGGCATCACTTGGGCGCAGTTCAAGGAGCTGTTTATACAACGCTTTGTTGGAATTGAGACTTCTGCCGCCATGCTATTAAATGTTCTGAATGGTCGACCAAAGCCGGAGGAGGGCTTCGCTGAATACGGTAGCCGTATTATGACGCTACTTATGGCAAAATGGAAAGCCAAGGATTTGGAAGAAATAGCGGTATCTGTGACTCTGGCTCACATGGCGCAAATATACAAGTTGATGCACTGGGTTTTTACAAACAACGTGAAAACTCGCAATGAGCTACAACAACAGTTACACGCACACTCTTTTTAAAAGCGCAGTATAGACGACGATTCAATAGGCTCGGAGCGCAAGAAGTTCAAGTTTTCGACACCGATGAAATGCAATTACTGTGTAAAGGCTTGCCACAAATACGCCGAATGTCGTGCTGGCTTGGAGAAGAGCCAGAGCAAAGGCAGAATCCACAGCCGCAGCAACATGACTGGACCGAAGGATCGGTCAAGTGTTAAGTGATTTAAGTGTGACGAAATAGGACATTTGCATCTGCTTGTCCAAAAGGACAAACGTATGAGAAGCGGGTAGATATCTGCACAGTAGCTCCACCGACTGGAATAATAAGGGCATTCGGTGAGTCTATTCCATTTTGTTTTGATTCGGGTGCTGACTGCTCCTTAGTGAAGGAAAGCGTCGTGGATAAATTTAAGGGAAAAAGAATAAATAACATTGTAAGACTTAACGGTATAAGTAAAGATGCCATTTGTAGTACTCAGATAGTATTATGTAATATAAATATTGAACAATACTGCTTTGAAATTTTGTTACACGTAATATGGATAAGTATCAGAAATACGATGTGTTGGTTGGTCGTGAAATCCTTAGCCAGGGCTTTGGAGTAACAATAGACGCCGAAAAATTCCAAATTTATAAAACAACGAGAATGGAAAGCTAACTTCGGACGGAGCCGAAGCTTATATACCCTTGCAGTTAAATAGCGGCTTCTATTAATTAAAGATATAGTAAGTATCGGATATAGTTAGTCGATCTTTACAAAAACATTCATAACAAGCTTAGATTCGTATAAAATGAATTTTAAAAGAAGTCCGACGCTTCTACGGCCAAAAACACGCAAGTTGTTGCATTTCCGATCGTTCAGTTATATGGCAGCTATAGGATATAGTCGGCCGATCCGTATGAAATTTTCCAGATCGGCCTAAAATCCTCTAATAGTCAATCTGTGCAAATTTCAAGTTTCTATCTTCAATAAAATGGAAGTTATAGCATTTCCGATCAATCAGATATATGGCAGCTATAGGATATAGTCGGCCGATCCCGGCCGTTCCGACTTATATACTGCGTGCAAAGGAAAGAAGGGTGTGTGCAAAGTTTCAAGACGATAGCTCAAAAACTGAGAGACTAGTTTGCGTAGAAACAGACAGACGAACAGACGGACAGACGGACATGCTTATATCGACTATGAATTACGTAAAGGTATTCTGCATAGAAAAATACAGCGAAATGGTAAAACTAAATGTCTACCGATAATTCCAAGGTCATTTAGGTGGGCAATTATCAATCATGTCCACGAATCAATAATGCATTTGGGATGGGAAAAGACATTGGATAGGGTTTATAGCTATTATTGGTTTGAAAACATGTCAAAATATGTGCGTCGGTTCGTAGAAAACTGCATCACTTGTAAATTGTCGAAGTGCAGGCAGAGTTACATTCTATTTCCAAGATAGATATACCGTGGCACACGGTACATATTGACATAACAGGAAAATTGAGAGGTAAAAACGACTTAAAAGAATATGTTATTGTCTTAATAGACGCATTTACAAAATTTGTTTATTTTTACCACACTTTGAAAATAGATACGGAAAGTTGTGGTAAGGCCGTAAGATCAGTTTTTTTCTTTATTTGGCTTGCCTACCCGAATTATAGCGGATCAAGCGGTCGTTGTTTTGCAAGTTCAGATTTTCGTGAGTTTTGTTCTTCTCAAAAAATTAATTTTGAGAAGAGTAGGGCCAACGGTCAGGTCGAGCGAGTAATGAGCACACTCAAAAGTATGTTGTCGGCTGTGGAAACCGTTCAGAGATTGGGTAGGATGCGTTGGTCGAGGTGCAATTGGCAATGAATTGTACAGCGATTAGAGTAACTAAGTTTAGCCCATTAGAATTGTTAATTGGTTAGGAAGCTAGACCTTTTGGCTTACTACCAATAGATGAAGAAGTTGATGGCAAAATAGACAGAGAAAATCTAAGAAAACAAGCCAAACAAAATATGGAAGACGGCGCACGATATGATAAGCGCAGGTTTGATAGTAATAAGGCGAAAATTGTTAAACATAGTTTAGGCGATCATGTTTTGCTTAAAAACGAGGAGCGTCATCAATCTAAGCTTGGCCCTAAATTTAAAGGGCCGTTTGAGATTGTCAAAATACTAAATGAAGATAGATATCTGTTGAAGTCCTTAACAAGAAAGCGATCTTACAAATATTCCCATGAATTCTTAAGAGCTTTGCCGAATAATCAGCTAATACGCGAAAATAGAGACGGCATGATGGAAAATGCGTCTGGCGAACAAGAAAGAGATTCATAAAAAAACGAGAATGGAAAGCTAACTTCGGACGGAGCCGAAGCTTATATACCCTTGCAGTTAAATAGCGGCTTCTATTAATTAAAGATATAGTAAGTATCGGATATAGTTAGCCGATCTTTACAAAAACATTCATAACAAGCTTAGATTCGTATATAATGAATTTTAAAAGAAGTCCGACGCTTCTACGCCCAAAAACACGCAAGTTGTGTCATTTCCGATCGTTCAGTTATATGGCAGCTATAGGATATAGTCGGCCGATCCGTATGAAATTTTCCAAATCGGCCTAAATTCCCACAAAAGGGAATTTGTGCAAATTTCAAGTTTCTATCTTCAAAAACGTGGAAGTTATAGCATTTCCGATCAATCATATAGCAGCTATAGGATATAGTCGGCCGATCCGTATGAAATTTTCCAGATCGGCCTAAATTCCCGTTATAGTCTATCTGTGCAAATTTCAAGTTTCTATCTTCAAAAACGTGGAAGTTACAGCATTTCCGATCAATCAGATATATGGCAGCTATAGGATATAGTCGGCCATTCCCGGCCGTTCCGACTTATATACTGCGTGCAAAGGAAAGAAGGGTGTGTGCAAAGTTTCAAGACGATAGCTCAAAAACTGAGAGACTAGTTTGCGTAGAAACAGACAGACGGACAGACGGACATGCTTATATCGACTCAGGAGGTGATCCTGATCCAGAATATATATACTTTATGGGGTCCTGGATGTCTCCTTCATTGCGTTGCACACTTCTGACCAAAATTATAATACCCTCTGCAAGGGTATAAAAAAAAATAAAAAGGGGTGGCATAAAATAATGTAAAGAGATATTCGAAAAAGAATCTAATGTTATTTTAATGTGTTAAAGCAACTACACTTATGTTATATTGTAAGACGTATTAAAGGAATTTCACAATTGCTAAAATGTGCTAAAGGAAATGCACAAATGTTTTATTTTACAAAAAAGACTAAATGAATTAATAAGATTATGTTTAATGTTTAAAAATAAAGAAAAGTTTAAAGTGAAATTGAGTCTCGTGGTATTAATAACAAAACACACGAGGACGTGTGTGTTGTCAGGAAGGCCGTGTCGTAGAATGGCTAGTTTGCCCATTGTACGTGTGCGTACAGCTGTGATAGAATGGCTAGTTTGCCCATTGTACGTGTGCGTGCAACTTTGGAGTGGCGACACATTGTCGCTAGTAGTTTTAAAAGGTGCAGTAGCTGAGAAAAAGGGACACTCTGCTGCTGAGCATGGTCTGATCTTAGAGCGCAATCTGAATGAGAGAAACGGAGAGGGCAAAAGACTTTGCAGAAATGATGAAGGCAGTGCTGGAGCGGATGCCTCCTCTTGGTGTTCAACAGTTGATCTAATTTTTGCGGATAACGTGCTAGAGGGTAGCAACTTGGTGATCGCCTAAGCTAGGCACTGGAAGGCTGCGCATCACAGTGGCTTTCCCAAATTTGCTTTGCCGGCATCACTTGGGCGCAGTTCTAGGAGCTGTTTATACAACGCTTTGTTGGAATTGAGACTTCTGCCGCCATGCTATTAAATGTTCTGAATGGTCGACCAAAGCCGGAGGAGGGCTTCGCTGAATACGGTAGCCGTATTATGACGCTACTTATGTCAAAATGGAAAGCCAAGGATTTGGAAGAAATAGCGGT
This sequence comes from Drosophila varians, assembly GCA_018150405.1. Lineage (NCBI taxonomy): Eukaryota > Metazoa > Arthropoda > Insecta > Diptera > Drosophilidae > Drosophila > Drosophila varians. The sequence goes on from JAECWK010000021.1 coordinate 31,807, forward strand.
ATCTGTGACTCTGGCTCACATGGCGCAAATATACAAGTTGATGCACTGGGTTTTTACAAACAACGTGAAAACTCGCAATGAGCTACAACAACAGTTACACGCACACTCTTTTTAAAAGCGCAGTATAGACGACGATTCAATAGGCTCGGAGCGCAAGAAGTTCAAGTTTTCGACACCGATGAAATGCAATTACTGTGAAAAGGCTTGCCACAAATACGCCGAATGCCGTGCTGGCTTGGAGAAGAGCCAGAGCAAAGGCAGAATCCACAGCCGCAGCAACATGACTGGACCGAAGGATCGGTCAAGTGTTTAGTGATTTAAGTGTGACGAAATAGGACATTTTGCATCTGCTTGTCCAAAAGGACAAACGTATGAGAAGCGGGTAGATATCTGCACAGTAGCTCCACCGACTGGAATAATAAGGGCATTCGGTGAGTTTATTCCATTTTGTTTTGATTCGGGTGCTGACTGCTCCTTAGTGAAGGAAAGCGTCGTGGATAAATTTAAGGGAAAAAGAATAAATAACATTGTAAGACTTAACGGTATAAGTAATGATGCCATTTGTAGTACTCAGATAGTATTATGTAATATAAATATTGAACAATACTGCTTTGAAATTTTGTTACACGTAATATGGATAAGTATCAGAAATACGATGTGTTGGTTGGTCGTGAAATCCTTAGCCAGGGCTTTGGAGTAACAATAGACGCCGAAAAATTCCAAATTTATAAAACAAAAAGGGTAGATGTTTTGACTGTAACTGATTACAAAGATATTTTGAATGCTGATATAGATTTAGTCGAATGCGATAAAATGGCCTTAACAAATATCCTAAAGGGTTACTCTGATTGGTTTATCAGCGGTATTTCAAAAACTCGAGTCTTGACAGGGCAGTTAGAAATTAATTTAATAGATCCTCTAAAGACAGTGCAACGACATCCTTACAGGCTAAGCGAGGAAGAAAAAAACCATGTGCCCTGTAAAATTGATGAATTATTGAAAGCAAATGTTATATAAATAGGTATGCGTTGCCTCTTATCGCAGACCAGATTGTCAGGCTTCGTGGTGCCAAATATTTCTCTAGCTTAGATATGGCTAGTGGTTTCTACCAAATTCCAGTACATGAAAATTCAATTGAGCGAACCGCGTTTGTAACGCCAGAAGGGCAGTACGAGTTTTTGACCATGCCTTTTGGCTTGAAAAATTCACCTTCTGTGTTCCAGTGGGCCATAATAAGAGCATTAGGAACTCTAGCACACACATATGCTGTCGTTTATATTGATGATGTGTTGTTTATAGCCGAAACCAAAAGAAGAGGCGTTGGAACGGTTACGTACTGTACTAGAAACATTAGGGCAGGATTTTCGTTTAATGCTCCTTTCTTAAAACTCGTATAGAGTATCTGGGGTTCGAAATAAGCAACAGGGATATTAGGCCAAACGCACGTAAGATAAAAGCATTCATTGATTTGCCGCCTCCACAATCTGTGTCGCAGTTACGACAATTTATTGGATTGGCCTCATATTTCAGACAGTTCGTTCCAAAATTTTCGGAGACGCTTAAGCCTTTGTGTCACCTAACGTCAAAGAAAATTGCAATTTTCGCTTGGCAACCAGATCACGAGCAGATCACAGGCTCCCGTTTTGGTCATATTCGACCCGCAACACGCAATAGAGTTGCACACTGACGCCAGTTTAATCGGCTATGGAGCTATATTATTGCACAAAATTGATAACAAACCCCATGTCGTTGAGTATTATAGTAAATGCACGTCTCCTGCCGAGTCTAAATATCATTCTTATGAATTAGAGACGCTAGCGGTAGTTAACGGTGTCCGACATTTCCGCCATTACTTGCAGGGGCTTAAATTTGTCGTATATACAGACTGCAATTCTTTGAAGGCTAGTCGCACTAAACTCGACTCAACGCCGAGGGGGGCATTTTTGCAATCGTTTGACTTCGACTTAGAGTACAGAAAGGCGCACGTAGACTGCCTATCTCGGAATCCAGTGCCTGAGAAAAATAATGATCAAAATAAAATACCTGAGGAAAATAGTGGTCAGATTAGAATACCTGAGAAGCGAATAAATCTAACTGAGGTAACTGACAACTAGTTAATTTCGGAGCAACAGCGTGATAGTGGAGATTTTAGAAATTTCAACTAAATTAAGAAATAATGAATTACCAGATAATTTAGATAAAACCTATGAATTACGTAAAGGTATTCTGCATAGAAAAATACAGCGAAATGGTAAAACTAAATGTCTACCGATAATTCCAAGGTCATTTAGGTGGGCAATTATCAATCATGTCCACGAATCAATAATGCATTTGGGATGGGAAAAGACATTGGATAGGGTTTATAGCTATTATTGGTTTGAAAACATGTCAAAATATGTGCGTCGGTTCGTAGAAAACTGCATCACTTGTAAATTGTCGACGTGCAGGCAGAGTTACATTCTATTTCAAGATAGATATACCGTGGCACACGGTACATATTGACATAACAGGAAAATTGAGAGGTAAAAACGACTTAAAAAGAATATGTTATTGTCTTAATAGACGCATTTACAAAATTTGTTTATTTTTACCACACTTTGAAAATAGATACGGAAAGTTGTGGTAAGGCCGTAAGATCAGTTTTTTTCTTTATTTGGCTTGCCTACCCGAATTATAGCGGATCAAGCGGTCGTTGTTTTGCAAGTTCAGATTTACGTGAGTTTTGTTCTTCTCAAAAAATTAATTTTAAGAAGAGTAGGGCCAACGGTCTGGTCGAGGGAGTAATGAGCACACTCAAAAGTATGTTGACGGCTGTGGAAACCGTTCAGAGATCGCGGCAGGATGCGTTGGCCGAGGTGCAATTGGCAATGAATTGTACAGCGATTAGAGTAACTAAGTTTAGCCCATTAGAATTGTTAATTGGTAAGGAAGCTAGACCTTTTGGCTTACTACCAATAGATGAAGAAGTTGATGGCAAAATAGACAGAGAAAATCTAAGAAAACAAGCCAAACAAAATATGGAAGACGGCGCACGATATGATAAGCGCAGGTTTAATAGTAATAAGGCGAAAATTGTTAAACATAGTTTAGGCGATCATGTTTTGCTTAAAAACGAGGAGCGTCATCAATCTAAGCTTGGCCCTAAATTTAAAGGGCCGTTTGAGATTGTCAAAATACTAAATGAAGATAGATATCTGTTGAAGTCCTTAACAAGAAAGCGATCTTACAAATATTCCCATGAATTCTTAAGAGCTTTGCCGAATAATCAGCTAATACGCAAAAATATAGACGGCATGATGGAAAATGCGTCTGGCGAACAAGAAAGAGATTCATAAAAAAAAATAAATAAAAAGGGGTGGCATAAAATAATGTAAGGAGATATTTCGAAAAAGAATCTAATGTTATTTTAATGTGTTAAAGCAACTACACTTATGTTATATTGTAAGACGTATTAAAGGAATTTCACAATTGCTAAAATGTGCTAAAGGAAATGCACAAATGTTTTATTTTACAAAAAGACTAAATGAATTAATAAGATTATGTTTAATGTTTAAAAATAAAGAAAAGTTTAAAGTGAAATTGAGTCTCGTGGTATTAATAACAAAACACACGAGGACGTGTGTTGTCAGGAAGGCCGTGTCGTAG
>JAECWK010000022.1:0-47041 GCA_018150405.1 Drosophila varians
TTTCACACGGATCGACCTATATCCTATAACTGCCATATAACTGAACGATCGGAAATGCCACAACTTGCGTGTTTTTTGGGCGTAGAAGCGTCGAACTTCTTTTAAAATCAATTTTATACGAATCTTAGCTTGTTATGAATTTTTGTAAATATCGGCTAACTATATCCGATATTTACTATATCTTTTATCAATCGAAGCCGCTATTTAACTGCGAGGATATATAAGCTTCGGCTCCGTCCGACGTTAGCTTTCTATTCTCGTATATATTATTGTTTTTGTATTGTAATAATTATTTATTTTTATACCCTTGCAGAGGGTATTATAATTTTGGTCAGAAGTGTGCAACGCAGTGATGGAGACATCCAGGACCCCCATAAAGTATATATATTCTGTATCAGGATCACCTTCTGAGTCGATATAAGCATGTCCGTCCTTCCGTCTGTCCGTCTGTCCGTCGGACCGTCTGTCCGTCTGTCTCTTTCTACGCAAACTAGTCTTTCAGTTTTTGAGCTATCGTCTTGAAACTTTGCACACACCCTTCTTACCTTTGCACGCAGTATATAAGTCGGAACGGCCGGGATCGGCCGACTATATCCTATAGCTGCCATATATCTGATTGATCGGAAATGCTATAACTTCCACGTTTTTGAAGATAGAAACTTGAAATTTGCACAAATTTCCTTTTATGGGAATCTAAGCCGATCTGAAAAATTTCACACGGATCGACCTATATCCTATAACTGCCATATAACTGAACGATCGGAAATGCCACAACTTGCGTGTTTTTGGGCGTAGAAGCGTCGAACTTCTTTTAAAATCAATTTTATACGAATCTTAGCTTGTTATGAATGTTTTTGTAAATATCGGCTAACTATATCCGATATTTACTATATCTTTTATCAATCGAAGCCGCTATTTAACTGCGAGGATATATAAGCTTCGGCTCCGTCCGACGTTAGCTTTCTATTCTCGTATATATTATTGTTTTTGTATTGTAATAATTATTTATTTTTATACCCTTGCAGAGGGTATTATAATTTTGGTCAGAAGTGTGCAACGCAGTGAACGAGACATCCAGGACCCAATAAAGTATATATATTCTGGATCAGGATCACCTTCTGAGTCGATATAAGCATGTCCGTCGGTCCGTCTGTCCGTCTGTCTGTTTCTACGCAAACTAGTCTCTTAGTTTTTAGCTTGCACAAATTCCCTTTTATGGGAATCTAAGTCGATCTGGAAAATTTCACACGGATCGACCTATATCCTATAGCTGCCATATAACTGATTGATCGGAAATGCTATAACTTCCATGTTATTAAAGAAAGAATCTTGAAATTTGCACAAATTCCCTTTTATGGAAATCTATGTTGACCTGAAAAATTTCATACGGATCGGCCGACTATATCCTATAGCTGCCATATAACTGAACCATCGGCAATGCCACAACTTGCGTGTTTTTGGGCGTAGAAGCGTCGGACTTCTTTTAAAATCCATTTTATACAAATCTAAGCTTGTTATGAATGTTTTTGTAAAAATCGGCTAAATATATCCGATATTTACTATATCTTATGTCAATAGAAGCCGCTATTTAACTGCAAGGGTATATAAGCTTCGGCTCCGTCCGAAGTTAGCTTTCCATTCTCGTTTGATATTAGTCTGTTTTTATACCCTTGCAGAGGGTATTATAATTTTGGTCAGAAGTGTGCAACGCACATATAACTGAACGATCGCAAATGCCACAACTTGCGTGTTTGGGCGTAGAAGCGTCGAACTTCTTTTAAGCTTGTTATGAATGTTTTTGTAAGGATCGGCTAACTATATCCGATATTTACTATATCTTTAATCAATCGAAGCCGCTATTTAACTGCAAGGATATATAAGCTTCGGCTCCGTCTGAAGTTAGCTTTCCATTCTCGTTTGATATTAGTCTGTTTTATACCCTTGCAGAGGGTATTATAATTTTGGGCAGAATTATGCAACGCAGTGAAGGAGACATCCAGGACCCCATAAAGTATATATATTCTGGATCAATCGGCTAACTATATCCGATATTTACTATATCTTTAATCAATAGAAGCCGCTATTTAACTGCAAGGGTATATAAGCTTCGGCTCCGTCCGAAGTTATCTTTCTATTCTCGTTTATATTATTGTTTTTGTATTTTAATAATTATTTATATTTATACCCTTGCAGAGGGTATCATAATTTTGGTCAGAAGTGTGCAACGCAGTGAAGGAGACATCCAGGACCCCATAGAGTATATATATTCTGGATCAGGATCACCTTCTGAGTCGATATAAGCATGTCCGTCTGTCCGTCGGTCCGTCGGTCCGTCTGTCTGTTTCTACGCAAGCTAATCTCTTAGTTTTTGAGCTATCGGCCGACTATATCCTATAGCTGGCATATAACTGATTGATCGGAAATGCCACAACTTGCGTGTTTTTGGGCGTAGAAGCGTCGAACTTCTTTTAAGCTTGTTATGAATGTTTTTGTAAGAATTGGCTAACTATATCCAATATTTACTATATCTTTAATCAATCGAAGCCGCTATTTAACTGCAAGGATATATAAGCTTCGGCTCCGTCCGAAGTTAGCTTTCCATTCTCGTTTGATATTAGTCTGTTTTTATACCCTTGCAGAGGGTATTATAATTTTGGTCAGAAGTGTGCAATGCAGTGAAGGAGACATCCAGGACCCCATAAAGTATATATATTCTGGATCAGGATCGCCTTCTGAGTCGATATAAGCATGTCCGTCTGTCTGTCGGTCCGTCGGTCCGTCTGTTCGTCTGTCTGTTTCTACGCAAACTTGTCTCTCAGTTTTTGAGCTATCGTCGTGAAACTTTGCACACACCCTTCTTTCCTTTGCACGCAGTAAATAAGTCGGAACGGCCGGGATCGGCCGACTATATCCTATAGCTGCCATATAACTGAACGATCGGAAATGCAACAAGTTTCGTGTTTTTGGGCGTAGAAGCGTCGGACTTCTTTTAAAATCAATTTTATACGAATCTTAGCTTGTTATGAATGTTTTTGTAAGGATCGGCTAACTTTATCCGATATTTACTATATCTTTAATCAATCGAAGCCGCTATTTAACTGCAAGGATATATAAGCTTCGGCTCCGTCCGAAGTTAGCTTTCCATTCTCGTTTGATATTAGTCTGTTTTTATACCCTTGCAGAGGGTATTATAATTTTGGTCAGAAGTGTGCAACGCAGTGAAGGAGACATCCAGGACCCCATAAAGTATATATATTCTGGATCAGGATCACCTCCTGAGTCGATATAAGCATGTCCGTCTGTCCGTCTGTCTGTTTCTACGCAAACTAGTCTCTCAGTTTTTGAGCTATCGTCTTGAAACTTTGCACACACCCTTCTTACCTTTGCACGCAGTATATAAGTCGGAACGGCCGGGATCGGCCGACTATATCCTATAGCTGCCATATATCTGATTGATCGGAAATGCTATAACTTCCACGTTTTTGAAGATAGAAACTTGAAATTTGCACAAATTTCCTTTTATGGGAATCTAAGCCGATCTGAAAAATTTCACACGGATCGACCTATATCCTATAACTGCCATATAACTGAACGATCGGAAATGCCACAACTTGCGTGTTTTTGGGCGTAGAAGCGTCGAACTTCTTTTAAAATCAATTTTATACGAATCTTAGCTTGTTATGAATGTTTTTGTAAATATCGGCTAACTATATCCGATATTTACTATATCTTTATCAATCGAAGCCGCTATTTAACTGCGAGGATATATAAGCTTCGGCTCCGTCCGAAGTTAGCTTTCCATTCTCGTATATATTATTGTTTTTGTATTGTAATAATTATTTATTTTTATACCCTTGCAGAGGGTATTATAATTTTGGTCAGAAGTGTGCAACGCAGTGATGGAGACATCCAGGACCCCATAAAGTATATATATTCTGTATCAGGATCACCTTCTGAGTCGATATAAGCATGTCCGTCCTTCCGTCTGTCCGTCTGTCCGTCGGTCCGTCTGTCCGTCTGTCTCTTTCTACGCAAACTAGTCTTTCAGTTTTTGAGCTATTGTCTTGAAACTTTGCACACACCCTTCTTACCTTTGCACGCAGTATATAAGTCGGAACGGCCGGGATCGGCCGACTATATCCTATAGCTGCCATATAACTGAATGATCGGAAATGCAACAAGTTTCGTGTTTTTGGGCGTAGAAGCGTCGGACTTCTTTTAAAATCAATTTTATACGAATCTAAGCTTGTTATGAATGTTTTTGTAAGGATCAGCTAACTTTATCCGATATTTACTATATCTTTAATCAATCGAAGCCGCTATTTAACTGCAAGGATATATAAGCTTCGGCTCCGTCCGAAGTTAGCTTTCCATTCTCGTTTGATATTAGTCTGTTTTTATACCCTTGCAGAGGGTATTATAATTTTGGTCAGAAGTGTGCAACGCAGTGAAGGAGACATCCAGGACCCCATAAAGTATATATATTCTGGATCAGGATCACCTTCTGAGTCGATATAAGCATGTCCGTCTGTCTGTCGGTCCGTCGGTCCGTCTGTCCGTCTGTCTGTTTCTACGCAAACTTGTCTCTCAGTTTTTGAGCTATCGTCGTGAAACTTTGCACACATCCTTCTTTCCTTTGCACGCAGTATATAAGTCGGAACGGCCGGGATCGGCCGACTATATCCTATAGCTGCCATATAACTAAACGATCGGAAATGCAACAAGTTTCGTGTTTTTGGGCGTAGAAGCGTCGGACTTCTTTTAAAATTCATTTTATACGAATCTAAGCTTGTTATGAATGTTCTTGTAAAGATCGGCTAACTATATCCGATATTTACTATATCTTTAATCAATAGAAGCCGCTATTTAACTGCAAGGGTATATAAGCTTCGGCTCCGTCCGAAGTTAGCTTTCCATTCTCGTTTGATATTAGTCTGTTTTTATACCCTTGCAGAGGGTATTATAATTTTGGTCAGAATTGTGCAACGCAGTGAAGGAGACATCCAGGACCCCATAGAGTATATATATTCTGGATCAGGATCACCTCCTGAGTCGATATAAGCATGTCCGTCTGTCCGTCTGTCTGTTTCTACGCAAACTAGTCTCTCAGTTTTTGAGCTATCGTCTTGAAACTTTGCACACACCCTTCTTACCTTTGCACGCAGTATATAAGTCGGAACGGCCGGGATCGGCCGACTATATCCTATAGCTGCCATATAACTGAACGATCGGAAATGCAACAAGTTTCGTGTTTTTGGGCGTAGAAGCGTCGGACTTCTTTTAAAATCAATTTTATACGAATCTAAGCTTGTTATGAATGTTTTTGTAAGGATCAGCTAACTTTATCCGATATTTACTATATCTTTAATCAATCGAAGCCGCTATTTAACTGCAAGGATATATAAGCTTCGGCTCCGTCCGAAGTTAGCTTTCCATTCTCGTTTGATATTAGTCTGTTTTTATACCCTTGCAGAGGGTATTATAATTTTGGTCAGAAGTGTGCAACGCAGTGAAGGAGACATCCAGGACCCCATAAAGTATATATATTCTGGATCAGGATCACCTTCTGAGTCGATATAAGCATGTCCGTCTGTCTGTCGGTCCGTCGGTCCGTCTGTCCGTCTGTCTGTTTCTACGCAAACTTGTCTCTCAGTTTTTGAGCTATCGTCGTGAAACTTTGCACACATCCTTCTTTCCTTTGCACGCAGTATATAAGTCGGAACGGCCGGGATCGGCCGACTATATCCTATAGCTGCCATATAACTGAACGATCGGAAATGCAACAAGTTTCGTGTTTTTGGGCGTAGAAGCGTCGGACTTCTTTTAAAATTCATTTTATACGAATCTAAGCTTGTTATAAATGTTCTTGTAAAGGTCGGCTAACTATATCCGATATTTACTATATCTTTAATCAATAGAAGCCGCTATTTAACTGCAAGGGTATATAAGCTTCGGCTCCGTCCGAAGTTAGCTTTCCATTCTCGTTTGATATTAGTCTGTTTTTATACCCTTGCAGAGGGTATTATAATTTTGGTCAGAAGTGTGCAACGCAGTGAAGGAGACATCCAGGACCCCATAGAGTATATATATTCTGGATCAGGATCACCTCCTGAGTCGATATAAGCATGTCCGTCTGTCCGTCTGTCTGTTTCTACGCAAACTAGTCTCTCAGTTTTTGAGCTATCGTCTTGAAACTTTGCACACACCCTTCTTACCTTTGCACGCAGTATATAAGTCGGAACGGCCGGGATCGGCCGACTATATCCTATAGCTGCCATATATCTGATTGATCGGAAATGCTATAACTTCCACGTTTTTGAAGATAGAAACTTGAAATTTGCACAAATTTCCTTTAATGGGAATCTAAGCCGATCTGAAAAATTTCACACGGATCGACCTATATCCTATAACTGCCATATAACTGAACGATCGGAAATGCCACAACTTGCGTGTTTTTGGGCGTAGAAGCGTCGAACTTCTTTTTAAAATCAATTTTATACGAATCTTAGCTTGTTATGAATGTCTTTGTAAATATCGGCTAACTATATCCGATATTTACTATATCTTTTATCAATCGAAGCCGCTATTTAACTGCGAGGATATATAAGCTTCGGCTCCGTCCGAAGTTAGCTTTCCATTCTCGTATATATTATTGTTTTTGTATTGTAATAATTATTTATTTTTATACCCTTGCAGAAGGTATTATAATTTTGGTCAGAAGTGTGCAACGCAGTGATGGAGACATACAGGACCCCATAAAGTATATATATTCTGTATCAGGATCACCTTCTGAGTCGATATAAGCATGTCCGTCCTTCCGTCTGTCCGTCTGTCCGTCTGTCCGTCGGTCCTCTGTCCGTCTGTCTCTTTCTACGCAAACTAGTCTTTCAGTTTTTGAGCTATCGTCTTGAAACTTTGCACACACCCTTCTTACCTTTGCACGCAGTATATAAGTCGGAACGGCCGGGATCGGCCGACTATATCCTATAGCTGCCATATATCTGATTGATCGGAAATGCTATAACTTCCACGTTTTTGAAGATAGAAACTTGAAATTTGCACAAATTTCCTTTTATGGGAATCTAAGCCGATCTGAAAAATTTCACACGGATCGACCTATATCCTATAACTGCCACATAACTGAACGATCGGAAATGCCACAACTTGCGTGTTTTTGGGCGTAGAAGCGTCGAACTTCTTTTTAAAATCAATTTTATACGAATCTTAGCTTGTTATGAATGTTTTTGTAAAGATCGGCTAACTATATCCGATATTTACTATATCTTTAATCAATAGAAGCCGCTATTTAACTGCAAGGGTATATAAGCTTCGGCTCCGTCCGAAGTTAGCTTTCCATTCTCGTTTGATATTAGTCTGTTTTTATACCCTTGCAGAGGGTATTATAATTTTGGTCAGAATTGTGCAACGCAGTGAAGGAGACATCCAGGACCCCATAGAGTATATATATTCTGGATCAGGATCACCTCCTGAGTCGATATAAGCATGTCCGTCTGTCCGTCTGTCTGTTTCTACGCAAACTAGTCTCTCAGTTTTTGAGCTATCGTCTTGAAACTTTGCACACACCCTTCTTACCTTTGCACGCAGTATATAAGTCGGAACGGCCGGGATCGGCCGACTATATCCTATAGCTGCCATATAACTGAACGATCGGAAATGCAACAAGTTTCGTGTTTTTGGGCGTAGAAGCGTCGGACTTCTTTTAAAATTCATTTTATACGAATCTAAGCTTGTTATAAATGTTCTTGTAAAGGTCGGCTAACTATATCCGATATTTACTATATCTTTAATCAATAGAAGCCGCTATTTAACTGCAAGGGTATATAAGCTTCGGCTCCGTCCGAAGTTAGCTTTCCATTCTCGTTTGATATTAGTCTGTTTTTATACCCTTGCAGAGGGTATTATAATTTTGGTCAGAATTGTGCAACGCAGTGAAGGAGACATCCAGGACCCCATAGAGTATATATATTCTGGATCAGGATCACCTCCTGAGTCGATATAAGCATGTCCGTCTGTCCGTCTGTCTGTTTCTACGCAAACTAGTCTCTCAGTTTTTGAGCTATCGTCTTGAAACTTTGCACACACCCTTCTTACCTTTGCACGCAGTATATAAGTCGGAACGGCCGGGATCGGCCGACTATATCCTATAGCTGCCATATATCTGATTGATCGGAAATGCTATAACTTCCACGTTTTTGAAGATAGAAACTTGAAATTTGCACAAATTTCCTTTAATGGGAATCTAAGCCGATCTGAAAAATTTCACACGGATCGACCTATATCCTATAACTGCCATATAACTGAACGATCGGAAATGCCACAACTTGCGTGTTTTTGGGCGTAGAAGCGTCGAACTTCTTTTAAAATCAATTTTATACGAATCTTAGCTTGTTATGAATGTCTTTGTAAATATCGGCTAACTATATCCGATATTTACTATATCTTTTATCAATCGAAGCCGCTATTTAACTGCGAGGATATATAAGCTTCGGCTCCGTCCGAAGTTAGCTTTCCATTCTCGTATATATTATTGTTTTTGTATTGTAATAATTATTTATTTTTATACCCTTGCAGAAGGTATTATAATTTTGGTCAGAAGTGTGCAACGCAGTGATGGAGACATACAGGACCCCCATAAAGTATATATATTCTGTATCAGGATCACCTTCTGAGTCGATATAAGCATGTCCGTCCTTCCGTCTGTCCGTCTGTCCGTCTGTCCGTCGGTCCCTCTGTCCGTCTGTCTCTTTCTACGCAAACTAGTCTTTCAGTTTTTGAGCTATCGTCTTGAAACTTTGCACACACCCTTCTTACCTTTGCACGCAGTATATAAGTCGGAACGGCCGGGATCGGCCGACTATATCCTATAGCTGCCATATATCTGATTGATCGGAAATGCTATAACTTCCACGTTTTTGAAGATAGAAACTTGAAATTTGCACAAATTTCCTTTTATGGGAATCTAAGCCGATCTGAAAAATTTCACACGGATCGACCTATATCCTATAACTGCCACATAACTGAACGATCGGAAATGCCACAACTTGCGTGTTTTTGGGCGTAGAAGCGTCGAACTTCTTTTAAAATCAATTTTATACGAATCTTAGCTTGTTATGAATGTTTTTGTAAAGATCGGCTAACTATATCCGATATTTACTATATCTTTTATCAATCGAAGCCGCTATTTAACTGCGAGGATATATAAGCTTCGGCTCCGTCCGAAGTTAGCTTTCCATTCTCGTATATATTATTGTTTTTGTATTGTAATAATTATTTATTTTTATACCCTTGCAGAGGGTATTATAATTTTATTCAGAAGTGTGCAACGCAGTGAACGAGACATCCAGGACCCAATAAAGTATATATATTCTGGATCAGGATCACCTTCTGAGTCGATATAAGCATGTCCGTCGGTCCGTCTGTTCGTCTGTCCGTCTGTCTGTTTCTACGCAAAGTAGTCTCTTAGTTTTTAGCTTGCACAAATTCCCTTTAATGGGAATCTAAGTCGATCTGGAAAATTTTACACGGATCGACCTATATCCTATAGCTGCCATATAACTGATTGATCGGAAATGCTATAACTTCCATGTTATTAAAGAAAGAATCTTGAAATTTGCACAAATTCCCTTTTATGGAAATCTATGTTGATCTGAAAAATTTCATACGGATCGGCCGACTATATCCTATAGCTGCCATATAACTGAACCATCGGCAATGCCACAACTTGCGTGTTTTTGGGCGTAGAAGCGTCGGACTTCTTTTAAAATCCATTTTATACAAATCTAAGCTTCTTATGAATGTTTTTGTAAAAATCGGCTAAATATATCCGATATTTACTATATCTTATGTCAATAGAAGCCGCTATTTAACTGCAAGGGTATATAAGCTTCGGCTCCGTCCGAAGTTAGCTTTCCATTCTCGTTTGATATTAGTCTGATTTTATACCCTTGCAGAGGGTATTATAATTTTGGTCAGAAGTGTGCAACGCACATATAACTGAACGATCGCAAATGCCACAACTTGCGTGTTTGGGCGTAGAAGCGTCGAACTTCTTTTAAGCTTGTTATGAATGTTTTTGTAAGGATCGGCTAACTATATCCGATATTTACTATATCTTTAATCAATCGAAGCCGCTATTTAACTGCAAGGATATATAAGCTTCGGCTCCGTCTGAAGTTAGCTTTCCATTCTCGTTTGATATTAGTCTGTTTTATACCCTTGCAGAGGGTATTATAATTTTGGTCAGAATTATGCAACGCAGTGAAGGAGACATCCAGGACCCTATAAAGTATATATATTCTGGATCAATCGGCTAACTATATCCGATATTTACTATATCTTTAATCAATAGAAGCCGCTATTAAACTGCAAGGGTATATAAGCTTCGGCTCCGTCCGAAGTTAGCTTTCTATTCTCGTTTATATTATTGTTTTTGTATTTTAATAATTATTTATTTTTATACCCTTGCAGAGGGTATTATAATTTTGGTCAGAAGTGTGCAACGCAGTGAAGGAGACATCCAGGACCCCATAGAGTATATATATTCTGGATCAGGATCACCTTCTGAGTCGATATAAGCATGTCCGTCTGTTCGTCGGTCCGTCGGTCCGTCTGTCTGTTTCTACGCAAACTAGTCTCTTAGTTTTTGAGCTATCGGCCGACTATATCCTATAGCTGGCATATAACTGATTGATCGAAAATGCCACAACTTGCGTGTTTTTGGGCGTAGAAGCGTCGAACTTCTTTTAAGCTTGTTATGAATGTTTTTTTAAGGATTGGCTAACTATATCCGATATTTACTATATCTTTAATCAATCGAAGCCGCTATTTAACTGCAAGGATATATAAGCTTCGGCTCCGTCCGAAGTTAGCTTTCCATTCTCGTTTGATATTAGTCTGTTTTTATACCCTTGCAGAGGGTATTATAATTTTGGTCAGAAGTGTGCAACGCAGTGAAGGAGACATCCAGGACCCCATAAAGTATATATATTCTGGATCAGGATCACCTCCTGAGTCGATATAAGCATGTCCGTTTGTCCGTCTGTCTGTTTCTACGCAAACTAGTCTCTCAGTTTTTGAGCTATCGTCTTGAAACTTTGCACACACCCTTCTTACCTTTGCACGCAGTATATAAGTCGGAACGGCCGGGATCGGCCGACTATATCCTATAGCTGCCATATATCTGATTGATCGGAAATGCTATAACTTCCACGTTTTTGAAGATAGAAACTTGAAATTTGCACAAATTTCCTTTTATGGGAATCTAAGCCGATCTGAAAAATTTCACACGGATCGACCTATATCCTATAACTGCCATATAAATGAACGATCGGAAATGCCACAACTTGCGTGTTTTTGGGCGTAGAAGCGTCGAACTTCTTTTAAAATCAATTTTATACGAATCTTAGCTTGTTATGAATGTTTTTGTAAATATCGGCTAACTATATCCGATATTTACTATATCTTTTATCAATCGAAGCCGCTATTTAACTGCGAGGATATATAAGCTTCGGCTCCGTCCGAAGTTAGCTTTCCATTCTCGTATATATTATTGTTTTTGTATTGTAATAATTATTTATTTTTATACCCTTGCAGAGGGTATTATAATTTTGGTCAGAAGTGTGCAACGCAGTGATGGAGACATCCAGGACCCCCATAAAGTATATATATTCTGTATCAGGATCACCTTCTGAGTCGATATATGCATGTCCGTCCTTCCGTCTGTCCGTCTGTCCGTCGGTCCGTCTGTCCGTCTGTCTCTTTCTACGCAAACTAGTCTTTCAGTTTTTGAGCTATCGTCTTGAAACTTTGGACACACCTTTCTTACCTTTGCACGCAGTATATAAGTCGGAACGGCCGGGATCGGCCGACTATATCCTATAGCTGCCATATATCTGATTGATCGGAAATGCTATAACTTCCACGTTTTTGAAGATAGAAACTTGAAATTTGCACAAATTTCCTTTTATGGGAATCTAAGCCGATCTGAAAAATTTCACACGGATCGACCTATATCCTATAACTGCCATATAACTGAACGATCGGAAATGCCACAACTTGCGTGTTTTTGGGCGTAGAAGCGTCGAACTTCTTTTTAAAATCAATTTTATACGAATCTTAGCTTGTTATGAATGTTTTTGTAAAGATCGGCTAACTATATCCGATATTTACTATATCTTTTATCAATCGAAGCCGCTATTTAACTGCGAGGATATATAAGCTTCGGCTCCGTCCGAAGTTAGCTTTCCATTCTCGTATATATTATTGTTTTTGTATTGTAATAATTATTTATTTTTATACCCTTGCAGAGGGTATTATAATTTTGGTCAGAAGTGTGCAACGCAGTGAACGAGACATCCAGGACCCAATAAAGTATATATATTCTGGATCAGGATCACCTTCTGAGTCGATATAAGCATGTCCGTCGGTCCGTCTGTCCGTCTGTCTGTTTCTACGCAAACTAGTCTCTTAGTTTTTAGCTTGCACAAATTCCCTTTAATGGGAATCTAAGTCGATCTGGAAAATTTCACACGGATCGACCTATATCCTATAGCTGCCATATAACTGAACCATCGGCAATGCCACAACTTGCGTGTTTTTGGGCGTAGAAGCGTCGGACTTCTTTTAAAATCCATTTTATACAAATCTAAGCTTGTTAAGAATGTTTTTGTAAAAATCGGCTAAATATATCCGATATTTACTATATCTTATGTCAATAGAAGCCGCTATTTAACTGCAAGGGTATATAAGCTTCGGCTCCGTCCGAAGTTAGTTTTCCATTCTCGTTTGATATTAGTCTGTTTTTATACCCATGCAGACGGTATTATAATTTTGGTCAGAAGTGTGCAACGCACATATAACTGAACGATCGCAAATGCCACAACTTGCGTGTTTGGGCGTAGAAGCGTCGAACTTCTTTTTAGCTTGTTATGAATGTTTTTGTAAGGATCGGCTAACTATATCCTATATTTACTATATCTTTAATCAATCGAAGCCGCTATTTAACTGCAAGGATATATAAGCTTCGGCTCCGTCTGAAGTTAGCTTTCCATTCTCGTTTGATATTAGTCTGTTTTATACCCTTGCAGAGGGTATTATAATTTTGGTCAGAAGTGTGCAACGCAGTGAAGGAGACATCCAGGACCCCATAAAGTATATATATTCTGGATCAGGATCACCTTCTGAGTCGATATAAGCATGTCCGTCTGTCCGTCGGTCCGTCGGTCCGTCTGTCTGTTTCTACGCAAACTAGTCTCTTAGTGTTTGAGCTATCGGCCGACTATATCCTATAGCTGGCATATAACTGATTGATCGGAAATGCCACAACTTGCGTGTTTTTGGGCGTAGAAGCGTTGAACTTCTTTTAAGCTTGTTATGAATGTTTTTGTAAGGATTGGCTAACTATATCCGATATTTACTATATCTTTAATCAATCGAAGCCGCTATTTAACTGCAAGGATATATAAGCTTCGGCTCCGTCCGAAGTTAGCTTTCCATTCTCGTTTGATATTAGTCTGTTTTTATACCCTTGCAGAGGGTATTATAATTTTGGTCAGAAGTGTGCAACGCAGTGAAGGAGACATCCAGGACCCCATAAAGTATATATATTCTGGATCAGGATCACCTTCTGAGTCGATATAAGCATGTCCGTCTGTCTGTCGGTCCGTCGGTCCGTCTGTCCGTCTGTCTGTTTCTACGCAAACTTGTCTCTCAGTTTTTGAGCTATCGTCGTGAAACTTTGCACACACCCTTCTTTCCTTTGCACGCAGTATATAAGTCGGAACGGCCGGGATCGGCCGACTTATCCTATAGCTGCCATATAACTGAACGATCGGAAATGCAACAAGTTTCGTGTTTTTGGGCGTAGAAGCGTCGGACTTCTTTTAAAATTCATTTTATACGAATCTAAGCTTGTTATGAATGTTCTTGTAAAGATCGGCTAACTATATCCGATATTTACTATATCTTTAATCAATAGAAGCCGCTATTTAACTGCAAGGGTATATAAGCTTCGGCTCCGTCTGAAGTTAGCTTTCCATTCTGGTTTATATTTTGATATTTGTCTGTTTTTATACCTTTGCAGAGGGTATTATAATTTTGGTCAGAAGTGTGCAACGCAGTGAAGGAGACATCCAGGACCCCTTAAAGTATATATATTCTGGATCAGGATCACCTTCTGAGTCGATATAAGCATGTCCGTCTGTCTGTCGGTCCGTCGGTGCGTCTGTCCGTCTGTCTGTTTCTACGAAAACTAGTCTCTCAGTTTATGAGCTATCGTCTTGAAACTATGCACACACCCTTCTTTCCCTTGCACTCAAAATATAAGTCGGAACGGCCGGGATCGGCCGACAATATCCTATAGCTGCCATATAACTGATTGATCGGAAATGCTATAACTTCCATGTTATTGAAGAAAGAAGCTTGAAATTTGCACAAATTTCCTTTTATGGAAATATAAGCCGATCTGGAAAATTTCATACGGATCGGCCGTCTATATCCTATAGCTGCCATATAACTGAACGATCGGAAATGCAACAAGTTTCGTGTTTTTGGGCGTAGAAGCGTCGGACTTCTTTTAAAATTCATTTTATACGAATCTAAGCTTGTTATGAATGTTCTTGTAAAGATCGGCTTACTATTTCCGATATTTACTATATCTTTAATCAATAGAAGCCGCTATTTAACTGCAAGGGTATATAAGCTTCGGCTCCGTCCGAAGTTAGCTTTCCATTCTCGTTTGATATTAGTCTGTTTTTATACCCTTGCAGAGGGTATTATAATTTTGGTCAGAAGTGGGCAACGCAGTGAAGAAGACATCCAGGACACCATAAAGTATATATATCCTGGATCAGAATCACCTCCTGAGTCGATATAAGCATGTCCGTCTGTCCGTCTGGAACGGCCGGGATCGGCCGACTATATATTATAGCTGCCATATGATTGATCGGAAGTGCTATAACTTCCATGTTATTGAAGACAGAAACTTGAAATTTGCACAAAATCCCTTTTATGGGAATCTAAGCCGATCTAGAAAATTTTATACGGATCGGCCGACTATATCCTATAGCTGCCATATAACTGAACGATCGGAAATGCTATAACTTCCATGTTATTGAAGAAAGAAACTTGAAATTTGCACAGATTGACTATTAGGAAATTTAGGCCGATCTGGAAAATTTCATACGGATCGGCCGACTATATCCTATAGCTGCCATATGATTGATCGGAAGTGCTATAACTTCCATGTTATTGAAGGCGAAACTTGAAATTTGCACAAAATCCCTTTTATGGGAATCTAAGCCGATCTAGAAAATTTTATACGGATCGGCCGACTATATCCTATAGCTGCCATATAACTGAACGATCGGAAATGCTATAACTTCCATGTTATTGAAGAAAGAAACTTGAAATTTGCACAGATTGACTATTAGGGAAATTTAGGCCGATCTGGAAAATTTCATACGGATCGGCCGACTATATCCTATAGCTGCCATATGATTGATCGGAAGTGCTATAACTTCCATGTTATTGAAGACAGAAACTTGAAATTTGCACAAATTCCGTTTTATAGGAATCTAAGCCGATCTGGAAAATTTCATACGGATCGGCCGACTATATCCTATAGCTGCCATATAACTGAACGATCGGAAATGCTATAACTTCCATGTTATTGAAGAAAGAAACTTGAAATTTGCACAGATTGACTATTAGGCGAATTTAGGCCGATCTGGAAAATTTCATACGGATCAGCCGACTATATCCTATAGCTGCCATATGATTGATCGGAAGTGCTATAACTTCCATGTTATTGAAGACAGAAACTTGAAATTTGCACAAATGCCTTTTTATGGGAATCTAAGCCGATCTGGAAAATTTTATACGGATCGGCCGACTATATCCTATAGCTGCCATATAACTGAACGATCGGAAATGCACCAACTTGCGTGTTTTTGGGCGTAGAAGGGTCGGACTTCTTTTTAAAATTCATTTTATACGAATCTAAGCTTGTTATGAATGTTTTTGTAAAGATCGGCTAACTATATCCGATACTTACTATATCTTTAATTAATAGAAGCCGCTATTTAACTGCAAGGGTATATAAGCTTCGGCTCCGTCCGAAGTTAGCTTTCCATTCTCGTTTTGATATGATTTTATTTTATTTTTACCATTTTTTTAATTTCTTCAATTTTTATACCCTTGCAGAGGGTATTATAATTTTGATCAGAAGTGCAAGGCAGTAAAGCAGACATCTAGGACCCCATAAAGTATTTATTCTGTATCAGGATCACCTCCTGAGTTGATATAAGCATGTCCGTCTGTCCGTCTGTTCCATCTGTCTGTTTCTACGCAAACTAGTCTTTCAGTTTTTGAGCTATCGTCTTGAAACTTTGCACACACCCTTTTTTCCTTTGCACGCAGTATATAAGTCGGAACGGTCGGGATCGGACGACTATATCCTATAGCTGCCATATATCTGATTGATCGGAAATGCTATAACTTCCATGTTATTGAAGAAAGAAACTTGAAATTTGCACAGATTGACTATTAGGGGAATTTAGGCCGATCTGGAAAATTTATACGGATCGGCCGACTATATCCTATAGCTGCCATATGATTGATCGGAAGTGCTATAACTTCCATGTTATTGAAGACAGAAACTTGAAATTTGCACAAAATCCCTTTTATGGGAATCTAAGCCGATCTAGAAAATTTTATACGGATCGGCCGACTATATCCTATAGATGCCATATAACTGAACGATCGGAAATGCTATAACTTCCATGTTATTGAAGAAAGAAACTTGAAATTTGCACAGATTGACTATTAGGGAAATTTAGGCCGATCCGGAAAATTTCATACGGATCGGCCGACTATATCCTATAGCTGCCATATGATTGATCGGAAGTGCTATAACTTCCATGTTATTGAAGACAGAAACTTGAAATTTGCACAAATTCCGTTTTATAGGAATCTAAGCCGATCTGGAAAATTTCATACGGATCGGCCGACTATATCCTATAGATGCCATATAACTGAACGATCGGAAATGCTATAACTTCCATGTTATTGAAGAAAGAAACTTGAAATTTGCACAGATTGACTATTAGGGAAATTTAGGCCGATCTGGAAAATTTCATACGGATCGGCCGACTATATCCTATAGCTGCCATATGATTGATCGGAAGTGCTATAACTTCCATGTTATTAAAGACAGAAACTTGAAATTTGCACAAATTCCGTTTTATAGGAATCTAAGCCGATCTGGAAAATTTCATACGGATCGGCCGACTATATCCTATAGCTGCCATATAACTGAACGATCGGAAATGCTATAACTTCCATGTTATTGAAGAAAGAAACTTGAAATTTGCACAGATTGACTATTAGGCGAATTTAGGCCGATCTGGAAAATTTCATACGGATCAGCCGACTATATCCTATAGCTGCCATATGATTGATCGGAAGTGCTATAACTTCCATGTTATTGAAGACAGAAACTTGAAATTTGCACAAATGCCTTTTTATGGGAATCTAAGCCGATCTGGAAAATTTTATACGGATCGGCCGACTATATCCTATAGCTGCCATATAACTGAACGATCGGAAATGCACCAACTTGCGTGTTTTGGGCGTAGAAGCGTCGGACTTCTTTTAAAATTCATTTTATACGAATCTAAGCTTGTTATGAATGTTTTTGTAAAGATCGGCTAACTATATCCGATACTTACTATATCTTTAATTAATAGAAGCCGCTATTTAACTGCAAGGGTATATAAGCTTCGGCTCCGTCCGAAGTTAGCTTTCCATTCTCGTTTTGATATGATTTTATTTTATTTTTACCATTTTTTTAATTTCTTCAATTTTTATACCCTTGCAGAGGGTATTATAATTTTGGTCAGAAGTGTGCAACGCAGTGAAGGAGACATCCAGGACCCCATAAAGTATATATATTCTGGATAAGGATCACCTCCTGAGTTGATATAAGCATGTCCGTCTGTCCGTCTGTTCCATCTGTCTGTTTCTACGCAAACTAGTCTTTCAGTTTTTGAGCTATCGTCTTGAAACTTTGCACACACCCTTTTTTCCTTTGCACGCAGTATATAAGTCGGAACGGTCGGGATCGGACGACTATATCCTATAGCTGCCATATATCTGATTGATCGGAAATGCTATAACTTCCATGTTATTGAAGAAAGAAACTTGAAATTTGCACAGATTGACTATTAGGGGAATTTAGGCCGATCTGGAAAATTTCATACGGATCGGCCGACTATATCCTATAGCTGCCATATAACTGATTGATCGGAAGTGCTATAACTTCCATGTTATTGAAGACAGAAACTTGAAATTTGCACAAAATCCCTTTTATGGGAATCTAAGCCGATCTAGAAAATTTTATACGGATCGGCCGACTATATCCTATAGCTGCCATATAACTGAACGATCGGAAATGCTATAACTTCCATGTTATTGAAGAAAGAAACTTGAAATTTGCACAGATTGACTATTAGGGAAATTTAGGCCGATCTGGAAAATTTCATACGGATCGGCCGACTATATATCCTATAGCTGCCATATGATTGATCGGAAGTGCTATAACTTCCATGTTATTGAAGACAGAAACTTGAAATTTGCACAAATTCCGTTTTATAGGAATCTAAGCCGATCTGGAAAATTTCATACGGATCGGCCGACTATATCCTATAGCTGCCATATAACTGAACGATCGGAAATGCTATAACTTCCATGTTATTGAAGAAAGAAACTTGAAATTTGCACAGATTGACTATTAGGCGAATTTAGGCCGAACTGGAAAATTTCATACGGATCAGCCGACTATATCCTATAGCTGCCATATGATTGATCGGAAGTGCTATAACTTCCATGTTATTGAAGACAGAAACTTGAAATTTGCACAAATGCCTTTTTATGGGAATCTAAGCCGATCTGGAAAATTTTATACGGATCGGCCGACTATATCCTATAGCTGCCATATAACTGAACGATCGGAAATGCACCAACTTGCGTGTTTTTGGGCGTAGAAGCGTCGGACTTCTTTTAAAATTCATTTATACGAATCTAAGCTTGTTATGAATGTTTTTGTAAAGATCGGCTAACTATATCCGATACTTACTATATCTTTAATTAATAGAAGCCGCTATTTAACTGCAAGGGTATATAAGCTTCGGCTCCGTCCGAAGTTAGCTTTCCATTCTCGTTTTGATATGATTTTATTTTATTTTTACCATTTTTTAATTTCTTCAATTTTTTATACCCTTGCAGAGGGTATTATAATTTTGGTCAGAAGTGTGCAACGCAGTGAAGGAGACATCCAGGACCCCATAAAGTATATATATTCTGGATAAGGATCACCTCCTGAGTTGATATAAGCATGTCCGTCTGTCCGTCTGTCCGTCTGTCTGTTTCTACGCAAACTAGTCTTTCAGTTTTTGAGCTATCGTCTTGAAACTTTGCACACACCCTTCTTTCCTTTGCACGCAGTATATAAGTCGGAACGGCCGGGATCGGCCGACTATATCCTATAGCTGCCATATATCTGATTGATCGGAAATGCTATAACTTCCATGTTATTGAAGATAGAAACTTGAAATTTCATACGGATCGGCCGACTATATCCTATAGCTGCCATATATCTGATTGATCGGAAATGCTATAACTTCCATGTTATTGAAGATAGAAACTTGAAATTTGCACAGATTGACTATTAGGGGAATTTAGGCCGATCTGAAAAATTTCATACGGATCGGCCGACTATATCCTATAGCTGCCATATGATTGATCGGAAATGCTATAACTTCCATGTTATTGAAGATAGAAACTTGAAATTTGCACAAATTTCCTTTTATGGGAATCTAAGCCGATCTGGAAAATTTTATACGGATCGGCCGACTATATCTTATAGCTGCCATATAACTGAACGATCGGAAATGCACCAACTTGCGTGTTTTGGGCGTAGAAGCGTCGGACTTCTTTTAAAATTCATTTTATACGAATCTAAGCTTGTTATGAATGTTTTTGTAAAGATCGGCTAACTATATCCGATACTTACTATATCTTTAATTAATAGAAGCCGCTATTTAACTGCAAGGGTATATAAGCTTCGGCTCCGTCCGAAGTTAGCTTTCCATTCTCGTTTTGATATGATTTTATTTTATTTTTACCATTTTTTTAATTTCTTCAATTTTTATACCCTTGCAGAGGGTATTATAATTTTGGTCAGAAGTGTGCAACGCAGTGAAGGAGACATCCAGGACCCCATAAAGTATATATATTCTGGATAAGGATCACCTCCTGAGTTGATATAAGCATGTCCGTCTGTCCGTCTGTCTGTTTCTACGCAAACTAGTCTCTCAGTTTTGAGCTATCGTCTTGAAACTTTGCACACACCCTTCTTTCCTTTGCACGCAGTATATAAGTCGGAACGGCCGGGATCGGACGACTATATCCTATAGCTGCCATATATCTGATTGATCGGAAATGCTATAACTTCCATGTTATTGAAGAAAGAAACTTGAAATTTGCACAGATTGACTATTAGGGGAATTTAGGCCGATCAGAAAAATTTCATACGGATCGGCCGACTATATCCTATAGCTGCCATATATCTGATTGATCGGAAATGCTATAACTTCCATGTTATTGAAGACAGAAACTTGAACTTTGCACAAATTCCGTTTTATAGGAATCTAAGCCGATTTGGAAAATTATATACGGATCGGCCGACTATATCCTATAGCTGCCATATAACTGAACGATCGGAAATGCTATAACTTCCATGTTATTGAAGAAAGAAACTTGAAATTTGCACAGATTGACTACTAGGGGAATTTAGGCCGATCAGGAAAATTTTATACGGATCGGCCGACTATATCCTATAGCTACCATATAACTGAACGATCGGAAATGCCACAAATTGCGTGTTTTTGGGCGTAGAAACGTCGGACTTCTTTCAAAATTCATTTTATACGAATCTAAGCTTGTTATGAATGTTTTTGCAAAGATCGGCTAACTATATCCGATATTTACTATATCTTTAATTAATAGAAGCCGCTATTTAACTGCAAGGGTATATAAGCTTCGGCTCCGTCCGAAGTTAGCTTTCCATTCTCGTTGTGATATGATTTTATTTTTTATTTTTACCATTTTTTTAATTTTTTTCAATTTTTATGCCCTTGCAGAGGAAAATTTCATACGGATCGGCCGACTATATCCTATAGCTGCCATATAACTGAACGATCGGAAATGCTATAACTTCCATGTTATTGAAGAAAGAAACTTGAAATTTGCACAGATTGACTACTAGGGGAATTTAGGCCGATCTGGAAAATTTCATACGGATCGGCCGACTATATCCTATAGCTGCCATATGATTGATCGGAAGTGCTATAACTTCCATGTTATTGAAGACAGAAACTTGAAATTTGCACAAATGCCCTTTTATGGGAATCTAAGCCGATCTGGAAAATTTTATACGGATCGGCCGACTATATCCTATAGCTGCCATATAACTGAACGATCGGAAATGCACCAACTTGCGTGTTTTTGGGCGTAGAAGCGTCGGACTTCTTTTAAAATTCATTTTATACAAATCTAAGCTTGTTATGAATGTTTTTTGCAAAGATCGGCTAACTATATCCGATATTTACTATATCTTTAATTAATAGAAGCCGCTATTTAACAGCAAGGGTATATAAGCTTCGGCTCCGTCCGAAGTTAGCTTTCCATTCTCGTTGTGATATGATTTTATTTTATTTTTACCATTTTTTTAATTTTTTCAATTTTTATACCCTTGCAGAGGGTATTATAATTTTGGTCAGAAGTGTGCAACGCAGTAAAGGAGACATCCAGGACCCCATAAAGTATATATATTCTGGATCAGGATTACCTCCTGAGTCGATATAAGCATGTCCGTCTGTCCGTCTGTCTGTTTCTACGCAAACTAGTCTTTCAGTTTTTGAGCTATCGTCTTGAAACTTTGCACACACCCTTTTTTCCTTTGCACGCAGTATATAAGTCGGAACGGTCGGGATCGGACGACTATATCCTATAGCTGCCATATATCTGATTGATCGGAAATGCTATAACTTCCATGTTATTGAAGAAAGAAACTTGAAATTTGCACAGATTGACTATTAGGCGAATTTAGGCCGATCTGGAAAATTTCATACGGATCGGTTGACTATAACCTATAGCTGCCATATGATTGATCGGAAGTGCTATAACTTCCATGTTATTGAAGACAGAAACTTGAAATTTGCACAAATGCCCTTTTATGGGAATCTAAGCCGATCTGGAAAATTTAATGAATGTTTTTGCAAAGATCGGCTAACTATATCCGATATTTACTATATCTTTAATTAATAGAAGCCGCTATTTAACTGCAAGGGTATATAAGCTTCGGCTCCGTCCAAGTTAGCTTTCCATTCTTGTTTTTTATATTTTTGTTTTGATATATTAATAATTATTTATTTTCTAATCAAATTAGTTCAATTTTAATTTTTTTTATTTTTAATTTACCATTTTTTTAATTTCTGCAATTTTTATATTTATTTTTATATTTTGGTATTAATTTTTTTTAGTTATTTTTTTTGATTTAAATAGTTATTTTTTTTTTAATCATATATTAGTTATATTTTAATAAATATAAATTTTTAATTTTTATTTTGTTTATTTGCCACTTTGAAAAATTTTTAAGTTTGCTTAATCGAGAAGCATTTTGTAATCAATTTATAAATTGCAATATTTTAAATAGCAATATTTTTTAATCACATATTAGTTTAATTTTGTTATGATTTTATTTTATTTTACCATTTTTTTTAATTTTTCATATTTTGATTTTTTTTTAATTTTTAAAATTTTGATATAAGTCTGTGTTTTATATTTTTGTTTTGATATATTAATAATTATTTATTTTCTAATCAAATTAGTTCAATATTAATTTTTTATTTTTAATTTACCATTTTTTAATTTCTTCAATTTTTATATTTATTTTTTTATATTTTGGTATTAATTTTTTTTAGTTATTTTTTTTATTTAAATAATTATTTTTTTTTAAATGATATATTAGTTATATTTCAATAAATATAAATTTTTAATTTTTATTTTGTTTATTTGCCACTTTGATAAATTTTTAAGTTTGTTTAATCGAGAAGCATTTTGTAATCAATTTATAAATTGCAATATTTTAAATAGCAATATATTTTAATCAATTATTAGTTTAATTTTGATATGAATTTATTTTTATTTTACCATTTTTTAATTTCTTAAATTTTTTTATTTATTTTTTATATTTTGGTATAAGTTTTTTTTGTTTTTGTTTTGATTTATATAATTATTTTTTTTTTTAATCATATATTAGTTATATTTTAATAAATATAAATTTTTAATTTTTATTTTGTTTATTTGCCACTTTGAAAAATTTTTAAGTTTGCTTAAACGAGAAGCATTTTGTAATCAATTTATAAATTGCAATATTTTAAATAGCAATATTTTTTTAATCACATATTAGTTTAATTTTGTTATGATTTTATTTTATTTTACCATTTTTTTTTAATTTTTCATATTTTGATTTTTTTTAATTTTTAAAATTTTGATGTTAGTCTGTGTTTTATATTTTTGTTTTGATATATTAATAATTATTTATTTTCTAATCAAATTAGTTCAATATAAATTTTTTTTTTATTTTTAATTTACCATTTTTTTACTTTCTTCAATTTTTATACCCTTGCAGAGGGTATTATAATTTTGGTCAGAAGTGTGCAACGCAGTGAAGGAGACATCCAGGACCCCATAAAGTATATATATTCTGGATCAGGATCACCTCCTGAGTCGATATAAGCATGTCCGTCTGTCCGTCTGTCCGTCTGTCCGTCTGTCTGTTTCTACGCAAACTAGTCTCTCAGTTTTTGAGCTATCGTCTTGAAACTTTGCACACACCCTTCTTTCCTTTGCACGCAGTATATAAGTCGGAACGGCCGGGATCGGCCGACTATATCCTATAGCTGCCATATATCTGATTGATCGGAAATGCTGTAACTTCCACGTTTTTGAAGATAGAAACTTGAAATTTGCACAGATTGACTATAAGGGGAATTTAGGCCGATCTGAAAAATTTCATACGGATCGGCCGACTATTTCCTATAGCTGCTATATGATTGATCGGAAATGCTATAACTTCCACGTTTTTGAAGATAGAAACTTGAAATTTGCACAGATTCCTTTTTATGGGAATTTAAGCCGATCTGGAAAATATCATACGGATCGGTCGACTATATCCTATAGCTTCTATATAACTGATTGATCGGAAATGCTATAACTTCCATGTTATTGAAGATAGAAGATTGAAATTTGCACAGGTTTACTATAAGGTGAATTTAGGCCGATTTGAAAAATTTCATACGGATCGGCCGACTATATCTTATAGCTCCTATATAACTGATTGATCGGAAATGCTATAACTTCCATGTTATTGAAGATAGAAACTTGAAATTTGCACATATCCCCTTTTATGGGAATTTAAGCCGATCTAAAAATTTCATACGGATCGGCCGACTATATCCTATAGCTTCTATATAACTGAACGATCGGAAATGCCACAACTTTCGTGTTTTTGGGTGTAGAAGCGTCGGACTTCTTTTAAAATCCATTTTATACGAATCTTAGGTTGTTATGAATGTTTTTGTAAAGATCGGTCAACTATATCCGATATTTACTATATCTTAAGTCAATAGAAGCCGCTATTTAACTGCAAGGGTATAAAAGCTTCGGCTCCGTCCGAAGTTAGCTTTCCATTCTCGTTATATTTATTTTTTATATTTTGGTATTAATTTTTTTTAGTTATTTTTTTTTATTTAAATAATTATTTTTTTTTAATGAAATATTAGCTATATTTTAATAAATATAAATTTTTAATTTTATTTTGTTTATTTGCCACTTTGAAAAATTTTTAAGTTTGCTTAATCGAGAAGCATTTTGTAATCAATTTATAAATTGCAATATTTTAAATAGCAATATTTTTTAATCACGTATTAGTTTAATTTTGATATAATTTTTATTTTATTTAACCATTTTTTTATTTTTTTCATATTATGATTTTTTTAAATTTTAAAATTTTGATATTAGTCTGTTTTTATATTATTGTTTTTTCTTTTTTAACAAATATTTATTTTTTAATCAAATATTAGTTTAGTTCTGATTTTATTATTAACATTTAACCTTTTTTTAATATTTTATATTTTGATATTAGTTTTTTTATATTTTTTTTTGATATATTAATAAATATTTGTTTTCTAATCAAATTAGTTCAATTTTAATTTTTTTTATTTTCAATTTACCATTTTTTTAATTTCTTCAATTTTTATATTTATTTTTTATATTTTGGTATTAATTTTTTTTTAGTTATTTTTTTTTATTTAAATAGTTATTTTTTTTTTAATCATATATTAGTTATATTTTAATAAATATAAATTTTAATTTTTATTTTGTTTATTTGCCACTTTGAAAAATTTTTAAGTTTGCTTAATCGAGAAGCATTTTGTAATCAATTTATTAATTGCAATATTTTAAATAGCAATATTTTTTAATCACATATTAGTTTAATTTTGTTATGATTTTATTTTATTTTACCATTTTTTTTTATTTTTTCATATTTTGATTTTTTTTTAATTTTTTAAAATTTTGATATTGGTCTGTGTTTTATATTTTTTTTTGATATATTAATAATTATTTATTTTCTAATCAAATTAGTTCGATTTTAATTTTTTTTATTTTTTAATTTACCATTTTTTTAATTTCTTCAATTTTTATATTTATTTTTTATATTTTGGTATTAATTTTTTTAGTTATTTTTTTATTTAAATAATTATTTTTTAAATGAGAATATATTAGTTATATTTCAGTAAATATAAATTTTTAATTTTTATTTTATTTGCCACTTTGATAAATTTTAAGTTTGTTTAATCGAGAAGCATTTTGTAATCAATTTATAAATTGCAATATTTTGAATAGCAATATTTTTTTTCCCCATATTAGTTTAATTTTGATATAATTTTATTTTATTTAACCATTTTTTTTTATTTTTTCATTTATTTTTTGATTTTTAAATTTTAAAATTTTGATATTAGTCTTTTTTTATATTATTGTTTTTTCTTTTTAATTTATTTATTTTTTAATCAAATATTAGTTCAGTTCTGGTTTTTTATTAACATTCCCCCCTTTTTTTTAACCTTTTTTTATTTTGATTTTTTTTTATATTTTTGTTTTGATATATTAATAATTATTTATTTTCTAATCAAATTAGTTCAATTTTAATTTTTTTTGATTTTTAATTTTTTTTATTTTTATTTTTATAAATAGTATATTTTTTTAATTTTTCTTAGTATATTTTATATAAATATAAATTTTTTATTTTTATTTATTTTATTTGCCACTTTGAAAATTTTTTAAGTTTTTATTTTTTAAATTAATTTTAAATAGCAATATTTTTTTAATCACATATTAGTTTAATTTCTGTTTTGATTTTATTTTTATTTTACCATTTTTTTTTATTTTTATTATGATTTTTTTTATTTTTTAAATTTTGATATTAGTTTGTGTTTTATATTTTTGTTTTGATATATTAATAATTATTTATTTTCTAATCAAATTAGTTCAATTTTAATGTTTTTTTATTTTTAATTTACCATTTTTTTAATTTCTTCATATTTTTATATTTATTTTTTATATGTTGCTATTAATTTTTTTAGTTATTTTTTTATTTAAATAATTATTTTTTTAAATGATATATTAGTTATATTTTAATAAATATAAATTTTTAAACTTTTTATTTGTTTATTTGCCACTTTGAAAAATGTTTAAGTTTGTTTAATCGAGAAGCATTTTGTAATCAATTTATAAATTGCAATATTTTTAATAGCAATATTTTTTAATCGCATATTAGTTTAATTTTGTTATGATTTTATTTTATTTCACCATTTTTTTATATTTTTTTCATATTTTGATTTTTTTAATTTTTCATATTTTGTTATTAGTCTGTTTTTTATATAATTGTTTTTTTAATTTTAATATTTATTTATTTTTAATCAAATATTAGTTCAATTTTGATTTTAATTGTTTTTTTTACTATTTTTTTAATTTTTTGATTTTAAATCTTTTATTTATTATATTAGCTTTTTTTAATTATTTTTTTTTTTTTAATAATTATTAATTTTTTAATCATATATTAGTATTATTTTAATATGTATTATTTTTTAAGTTTATTTTATATTTTGATATTAGTCTGTTTTATATATTTTTGTTTTGATATATTAATAATTATTTATTTTCTAATCAAATTAGTTCAATTTTAATTTTTTTTTTTTATTTTATAATTTTTTTATTTCTTCAATTTTTATATTTATTTTTTATATTTTGGTATTATTTTTTTAGTATTTTTTTATTTAAATAATTATTTTTTTTAATGATATTTTTTTAATCGAGAAGCATTTTGTAATCAATTTATAAATTGCAATATTTTAAATAGCAATATTTTTTAATCACATATTAGTTTAATTTTGTTATGATTTTATTTTTTTTTACCATTTTTTTTATTTTTCATATTTTGATTTTTTTTAATTTTTAAAATTTTGATATTAGTCTGTGTTTTATATTTTTGTTTTGATATATTAATAATT
This sequence comes from Drosophila varians, assembly GCA_018150405.1. Taxonomy (NCBI): domain Eukaryota; kingdom Metazoa; phylum Arthropoda; class Insecta; order Diptera; family Drosophilidae; genus Drosophila; species Drosophila varians. The sequence continues at coordinate 27,711 of JAECWK010000022.1, forward strand.
ATTTATTTTCTAATCAAATTAGTTCAATTTTTAATTTTTTATTTTTTGATTTACCATTTTACCATTACCATTTTTAATTTCTTCAATTTTATATTTATTTTTTATATTTTGGTATTAATTTTTTTTTTTTTTTTTTATTTTTAAATAATTATTTTTTTGTAAATCATATATTATTATTTTAATAAATATAAATTTTTAATTTTTATTTTGTTTATTTGCCACTTTGTTTTTAAGTTTGCTTAATCGAGAAGCATTTTGTAATCAATTTATTAATTGCAATATTTTAAATAGCAATAATTTTTTTAATCACATATTAGTTTAATTTTGTTATGATTTTATTTTATTTTACCATTTTTTTTATTTTTTCTATATTTTTGATTTTTTTTTAATTTTTTAAATTTTGATATTGGTCTGTGTTTTATATTTTTGTTTTTATATATTAATAATTATTTATTTTCTAATCAAATTAGTTCGATTTTAATTTTTTTATTTTTTAATTTACCATTTTTTAATTTCTTCAATTTTTATATTTATTTTTTATATTTTGGTATTAATTTTTTTTAGTTATTTTTTTATTTAAATAATTATTTTTTTAAATGATATTTGTTATATTTCAGTAAATATAAATTTTTAATTTTTATTTTGTTTATTTTACTTTGATAAATTTTTAAGTTTGTTTAATCGAGAAGCATTTTGTAATCAATTTATAAATTGCAATATTTTGAATAGCAATATTTTTTATCACATATTAGTTTAATTTTGATATAATTTTATTTTATTTAACCATTTTTTTTTATTTTTTTCATATTTTGATTTTTTTTAAATTTTAAAATTTTGATATTAGTCTGTTTTTTTATATTATTGTTTTTTTTTTAATAATTATTTATTTTTTAATCAAATATTAGTTCAGTTCTGGTTTTATTATTAACATTCACCCTTTTTTTTAATTTTTATTTTTATTAGTTTTTTTATATTTTTGTTTTGATATATTAATAATTATTTTTTTCTAATCAAATTAGTTCAATTTTAATTTTTTTATTTTTAATTTACCATTTTTTAATTTCTTCAATTTTTATATTTATTTTTTATATTTTGGTATTAATTTTTTTTTGTTTATTTTTTTTTATTTAAATAGTTATTTTTTTTAATCATATATTAGTTATATTTTAATAAATATAAATTTTTAATTTTTATTTTGTTTATTTGCCACTTTGAAAAATTTTTAAGTTTGTTTAATCGAGAAGCATTTTGTAATCAATTTATAAATTGCAATATTATAAATAGCAATATTTTTTTAATCACATATTAGTTTAATTTTGTTATGATTTTATTTTATTTTACCATTTTTTTTATTTTTTTATATTTTGATTTTTTAATTTTTTTTATTTTTTTTTTTTGTTTTTTTATTTTTTTTATATTTTTTTTTTTATTTTTTTTTTTTTTTTTTTTTTTTTTTTTTTTTTTTTTTTTTTTTTTTTTTTTTATATTTTGTTATTAGTCTGTGTTTTATATAATTGTTTTGAATTTTAATATTTATTTATTTTTTTATAAAATATTAGTCTATTTTTGATTTTAATTGTTTTTATTTTATTTTTTTTATTTTTTTTTTAAATTTTTTATATATTGTTTATTTTTTATTATTTTTTTTTTTATTTTTAAATTTTTTTTTTTTATTTTTATATTATTTTTATATTTATTTTTTTTTTTTTTTATTTTTTTTTTTATTTTTTATATTTTTGTTTTGATATATTAATAATTATTTATTTTCTAATCAAATTAGTTCAATTTTAATTTTTTTATTTTTTAATTTACCATTTTTTTAATTTCTTCAATTTTTATATTTATTTTTTATATTTTGGTATTAATTTTTTTTAGTTATTTTTTTTATTTAAATAATTTTTTTTTTTAAATGATATATTAGCTATATTTTAATAAATATAAATTTTTAATTTTTATTTTGTTTATTTGCCACTTTGAAAAATGTTTAAGTTTGTTTAATCGAGAAGCATTTTGTAATCAATTTATAAATTGCAATATTTTTAATAGCAATATTTTTTAATCGCATATTAGTTTAATTTTGTTATGATTTTATTTTATTTCACCATTTTTTTTATATTTTTTATATTTTGATTTTTTTAAATTTTTCATATTTTGTTATTAGTCTGTTTTTTATATAATTGTTTTTTAATTTTAATATTTATTTATTTTTAATCAAATATTAGTTCAATTTTGATTTTAATTGTTTTTATTTTACTATTTTTTTAATTTTTTTGATTTAAATCTTTTATATATTGGTATTAGCTTTTTTAATTATTATTTTTTTTTAATAATTATTAATTTTTAATCATATATTAGTATTATTTTAATATGTACCTTTTTTTAAGTTTATTTTATATTTTGATATTAGTCTGTGTTTTATATTTTTGTTTTGATATATTAATAATTATTTATTTTCTAATCAAATTAGTTCAATTTTAATTTTTTTTATTTTTATTTTATAATTTTTTTAATTTCTTCAATTTTTATATTTATTTTTATATTTTGGTATTAATTTTTTTTTAGTTATTTTTTTTATTTAAATAATTATTTTTTTAATTATTTTAAGTTTTTTTAATCGAGAAGCATTTTGTAATCAATTTATAAATTGCAATATTTTAAATAACAATATTTTTTAATCACATATTAGTTTAATTTTGTTATGATTTTATTTTTTTACCATTTTTTTTTTTTTTTCATATTTTGATTTTTTAATTTTAAAAAAAAAATTTTTAGTTTATTTAAATTTTGATATTAGTCTGTGTTTTATATTTTTGTTTTGATATATTAATAATTATTTATTTTCTAATCAAATTAGTTCAATTTTAATTTTTTTATTTTTGATTTACCATTTTACCATTACCATTTTTAATTTCTTCAATTTTATATTTATTTTTTATATTTTGGTATTAATTTTTTTTATTTTTTTTTATTTAAATAATTATTTTTTTGTAAATCATATATTAGCTATATTTTAATAAATATAAATTTTTAATTTTTATTTTGTTTATTTGCCACTTTGAAAATTTTTAAGTTTGCTTAATCGAGAAGCATTTTGTAATCAATTTATAAATTGCAATATTTTAAATAGCAATATTTTTTAATCACAAATTAGTTTAATTTTGTTAGGATTTTATTTTATTTTACCATTTTTTTTATTTTTTTCATATTTTGATTTTTTTTAATTTTAAAATTTTGATATTAGTCTGTGTTTTATATTTTTGTTTTCATATATTAATAATTATTTATTTTCTAATCAAATTAGTTCAATTTTAATTTTTTTTATTTTTAATTTACCATTTTTTAATTTTTTCAATTTTTATATTTATTTTTTATATTTTGGTATTAATTTTTTTAGTTATTGTTATTTTTTTTTTAATAATTTTTTTTTTTTAATGATATTTGTTTAATCGAGAATCATTTTGTAATCAATTTATAAATTGCAATATTTTAAATGGCAATATTTTTTTAATCACATATTAGTTTAATTTTGTTATGATTTTATTTTATTTTACCATTTTTTTTTATTTTTTCATATTTTTGATATTTTTTAATTTTTAAATTTTAATATTAGTCTGTGTTTATATTTTTGTTTTGATATATTAATAATTATTTATTTTCTAATCAAATTAGTTCAATTTTAATTTTTTTATTTACCATATTTTACCATTACCATTTTTAATTTCTTCAATTTTTTATATTTATTTTTTATATTTTGGTATTATTTTTTTTAGTTTTTTTTGATTTAAATAATTATTTTTTTAAATCATATATTAGTTATATTTCAATAAATATAAATTTTACCATTTTTTAATTTCTTCAATTTTTATATTTATTTGTATATTTTGGTATTAATTTTTTTTAGTTTTTTTTTTAAATAATTATTTTTTTTATTATATTAGTTATATTTCAATGAATATAAATTTTTTTTTATTTTGTTTTTTGCCACTTTGAAAAATTTTAAGGTTGGTTAATCGAGAAGCATTTTGTAATCAATTTATAAATTGCAATATTTTAAATAGCAATATTTTTTTATCACATATTAGTTTAATTTTGTTATGATTTTATTTTATTTTTTTTTTATATTTTTTCATATTTTTGATTTTTAATTTTTTATATTTTTGATATTAGTCTGTTTTTTAAATAATTGTTTTTAATTTTAATATTTATTTATTTTTTAAACAAATTAGTTCAATTTTAATTTTTTTATTTTTTATTTACCATTTTTTTAATTTCTTAAATTTTTCATTGATTTATTATATTTTGTTATTGTTTTTTTAGTTATTTTTTTTATTTAAATAATTATTTTTTTTAAATCATATATTAGCTATCTTTTTTAATAAATATAAATTTTTAATTTTTATTTTGTTTATTTGCCACTTTGAAAAATTTTAAGTTTGCTTAATCGAGAAGCATTTTGTAATCAATTTATAAATTGCAATATTTTAAATTGTAATATTTTTAATCAAATATTAGTTTAATTTTGTTATTATTTTTTTTATTTTGCCATTTTTTTTATATTTTGATTTTTTTAATTTTGATATTAGTTGTTTTTATATAATTGTTTTTTATTTTAATATTTATTTATTTTTAATCAAATATTATTTTTTTAATTTTTAATTGTTTTTATTTTACTATTTTTTTAATTTTTTGATTTAATTTTTTTTATTTTGTTGTTTATTTAAATATTTTTTTTTTAAATAATTATTTTTTTAATCATATGTTAGTATTATTTTAATATTTATGAATTTTTAGTTTATTTTATATTTTGATATTAGTCTGCTTTTTTATATTTTGTTTTTATATATTAATAATTATTTATTTTTAATCAAATTAGTTCAATTTATTTTTTTATTTTTATTTACCATTTTTTTAATTTTTAGTCATTTTTTTTTTAATGAAATAATTATTTATTTTTTAATCGTATATTAGTTATATTTTAATATATATTAATTTTTAATTTTTATTTTGTGAGTTGCCACTTTTAAAAATTTTTAAGGTTGCTAATCGAGAAGCATTTTGTAATCAATTTATAAATTGCAATATTTTAAATGGGAATATTTTTTTTAATACAAATTTTTTTTTTTTTTTTTTTTTTTGTTTAACTGCAACGTAAGCCCACCCCGCCCAACCGACGGAGGGTTGCTTTTTTATCGTACGGCTCGAATCGCGGGATAGATCCGAGACGAGGAATAAGTATTTTTAAAAAGGTTGAGAAGAGTTACATTGTTCTCTAAGGATTTCATGCAAGAGTTCTGTGAAATGATTTGTAGTTATTGTAGTACAATTGAAAGGGTCATGGTAAGTATGTTGACTTACAAAATAAAAAAAGGGGGAAAGTTCGAGAGGCTTCTAAAAGGAACGTTAAATTTTAACATACTTATGTTTGATTTCACCATTAATAAGGTTATTGATTACACCCAGCATTTTTTACGGTTTAGTAGGGATGGTAAGTTTATTAAAAGTAGTCTGCTATGATAAGACGGAGTTGAATACTTCATCCCAGGTTAGACCCCTAAGAGCGAAAAAGAAAGTTTTTGTACTGATTCAATACGGTCTTGATGAACTTATTGGGCTTACATGAACCGTTTCAAGAATCGGACGAACTAAAGATATGTAAAGAGTTTTTATATATGGGTCATTAAATTCCTTTGACCATCTTTTAATAGAAACCAAGCACATTGCCGATATATGGTCGTAAATTTAAGCTTGACGTCTAATAGACCCTTGGTCGTTAACTGAGTTAATTTTTCTAGGCGGTCCCATAGAGAAAATAAGTTGCCTGGATGGGGCTTAAGGATAGAATGACATAAGTTTCATTTTGACCCATTGAGTTTTAGCTATTAAATTTTGGAACTTGTCCAGATTGAAGTTTGTATTGGGCAGAGGAAGATTTATACTGAAGACACAGCTTAACGTCATCTGCGTACATAAGTACGAGAGTTCAAGCAAAGGCAAGTCATTTATAAAAATTAAATAAAGGCCCGAGATGACTTCCTTGAGGGACTCCATATGTAAGTCAATTAGGCAAGAATACATCATTATTAAGAATGGAGTTTACTTTAGGTTTATACCCTTGCAGTTAATAGCGGCTTTATTAATTAGATATAATTATCGGATATAGTTGTCGATCTTTACAAAAACATTCATAACAAGCTTAGATTCGTATAAAAATGAATTTTGAAAGAAGTCCGACGCTTCTACGCCCAAAACACGCAAGTTTTGGCATTTCCGATCGTTCAGTTATATGACAGCTATAGATATAATCGGCCTAAATTTATAGTCAATCGTGCAAATTGCAAGTTTCTATTTTCAATAACATGGAAGTTTTAATTTTTAAAATTTTAATATTAGTCTGTGTATGTTTTATATTTTTGTTTTGATATATTAATAATTATTTATTTTCTAATCAAATTAGTTCAATTTTAATTTTTTCTTTTAATTTACCATTTACCATTACCATTTTTAATTTCTTCAATTTTTATATTTATTTTTATATTTTGGTATTAATTTTTTTTTAGTTTTTTTGATTTAAATAATTATTTTTTTTTAAATCATATATTGAGTTATATTTCAATAAATATAAATTTTTACCATTTTTTAATTTCTTCAATTTTATATTTATTTGTATATTTTGGTATTAATTTTTTTTAGTTTTTTTTGATTTAAATAATTATTTTTTTTTAATCATATATTAGTTATATTTCAATGAATATAAATTTTTAATTTTATTTTGTTTTTCCACTTTGAAAATTTTTAAGGTTGGTTAATCGAGAGCATTTTGTAATCAATTTTTATATTGCAATATTTTAAATAGCGTATTTTTTTATCACATATTAGTTTCAATTTTGTTATGATTTTATTTTTTTTTTACCATTTTTTTATATTTTTTTCATATTTTGATTTTTTAATTTTCCTATTTTGATATTAATCTGTTTTTTAAATAATTGTTTTTAATTTTAATATTTATTTATTTTTAAACAAATTAGTTCAATTTTAATTTTTTTTATTTTTATTTACCATTTTTTTAATTTCTTAAAATTTTCATTGATTTATTATATTTTGGTATTAGTTTTTTAGTTATTTTTTATTTAAATAATTATTTTTAAATCATATATTAGATATCTTTTTAATAAATATAAATTTTTAATTTTTATTTTGTTTATTTGCCACTTTGAAAAATTTTAAATTTGCTTAATCGAGAAGCATTTTGTAATCAATTTATAAATTGCAATATTTTAAATTGTAATATTTTTAATCAAATATTAGTTTAATTTTGATATTATTTTTTTTATTTGCCATTTTTTTATATTTTGATTTTTTTAATTTTGATATTAGTCTGTTTTCTTATATAATTGTTTTTAATTTTAATATTTATTTATTTTCTAATCAAATATTAGTTCAATTTTAATTTTAATTGTTTTATTTTACTATTTTTTTTAATTTTTTGATTTAATTTTTTATATTTTGTTATAAACTTATTTTAAATATTTTTTTTTAAATAATTATAAATTTTTAATCATATATTAGTATTATTTTAATATTTATGAATTTTTAAGTTTATTTTATATTTTGATATTAGTCTGCTTTTTTTATATTTTTGTTTTTATATATTAATAATTATTTATTTTTAATAAAATTAGTTCAATTTTATTTTTTTTTTTTATTTTATTTACCATTTTTTTAATTTTTTAGTTATTTTTTTAATGAAATAATTATTTATTTTTAATCGTATAGTAGTTATATTTTAATATATATTAATTTTAATTTTATTTTGCTGAGTTGCCACTTTAAAAAAATTTTAAGGTTGCGTAATCGAGAAGCATTTTGTAATCAATTTATAAATTGCAATATTTTAAATTGGAATATTTTTAATACAAATTTTTTTTTTTTTTTTTTTTTGTGCGTCTCCAACTGCATACGTACAGCCCACCTCCCGCCCAACCGACGGAGGGGCGCTGCCGTTTATCGTACGGCTCGAATCGCGAGGGATAGATCCGAGACCAGGAATAAGTATTTTAAAAGGTTACGAGGAAGAGTTACATTGTTATCTCTCTTAAGTAGGAAGAATCGAGGATTTCATGCAAGAGTTCTATGAAATGATTTGATAGAGGTTATTGTAGTCAGAACATGGTACCCTGAAAGGGTCATGGTGGAGCATATGTTGACCTACGAAAGTTAAAAAATAAGGGGAGGAAAGTTCGAGAGGCCTTAAAAGGAACGTTAAATTTTAACATGCTTAGAAGGTTCTGGCTGTCGATTTCACCATTAATAAGGTTATTGATGAAAACTACACCCAGCATTGTCCTACAGTTTTAGTAGGGATGGTAAGTTTATTAAAAGTAGTCTGCTATGATAAGACGGGAGTTGAATACTTGCATCCCAGGTTAGACCCTAAGAGCGAAAAGGAGAAAGTTCTTCTGTACTGATTCATGTCTTGGTCTTGAACGCCCATATTGGGGACTCAGATACATGAACCTTATTCAAGGGAACCGGCGGAACTAAGATATCTAAGAGTTTTGGTTATATATGGGTCATTAAATTCCTTTGACCATCTTTTAATGAAACCAAGCACATTGCCGATATATATGGTCGGTAAATTTAAGCTTGACGTCTAATAGGACACCTAGGTCGTTAACCTGAGTTAATTTTCTAGGGCGGTCCCATGGAAAATAAGTTACCTGGATGGGGCTTAAGCGATAGAATGACATAAGTTTGCATTTTGACCCATTGAGTTTTTAAGTCATTAGCAGAACACCAATTTTGGAACTTGTCCAGATCGGACTGAAGTTTGTATTAGGCAGAGGAAGATTTATACTGAAGACACAGCTTAACGTCATCTGCGTACATAAGTACACAGAGTTCGGTAAAGCAAAAAGGCAAGTCATTTATAAAAATGGTAAAGTAAAGGCCCGAGATGACTTCCTTGAGGACTCCATATGTAGCTCGGACTAGGCGGAGAATACATCATTAACATGGAAGAGAAGCTAACTCCGGACGGAGCCGAAGCTTATATATCTGCAGTTAAATAGCGGCTTCTATTAATTAAAGATATAGTAATTATCGGATATAGTTAGCCGATCTTTACAAAACATTCATAACAAGCTTAGATTCGTATAAAATGAATTTTGAAAGAGTCCGACGCTTCTACGCCCAAAACACGCAAGTTGTGGCATTTCCGATCGTTCAGTTATATGACAGCTATAGGATATAATCGGCCTAAATTCCCTAGTAGTCAATCTGTGCAAATTGCGAGTTTCTATTTTCAATAACATGGAAGTTATAGCATTTCCGATCAATCAGATATATGGCAGCTATAGGAAATAGTCCGATCCCGGCCGTTCGACTTATATACTGCGTGCAAAGGAAAGAAGGGTGTGTGCAATATTTTTAATAGGCATAATTTTTATCACAAATTAGTTTAATTTTGTTAGAGTTTTATTTTATTTTACCATTTTTTTTTATTTTTTCATATTTTGATTTTTTTTTTAATTTTTAAAATTTTGATATTAGTCTGTGTTTTATATTTTTGTTTTCATATATTAATAATTATTTATTTTCTAATCAAATTAGTTCAATTTTAATTTTTTTCTTTTAATTTACCATTTTACCATTACCATTTTTAATTTCTTCAATTTTTATATTTATTTTTTATATTTTGGTATTAATTTTTTTAGTTTTTTTTTTTTTGATTTAAATAATTATTTTTTAAATCATATCTTATTATATTTCAATAAATATAAATTTTTACCATTTTTAATTTCTTCAATTTTTATATTTATTTGTATATTTTGGTATTAATTTTTTTAGTTTTTTGATTTAAATAATTATTTTTTTAATCATATATTAGTTATATTTCAATGAATATAAATTTTTAATTTTTATTTTGTTTTTGCCACTTTGAAAAATTTTTAAGGTTGTAATCGAGAAGCATTTTGTAATCAATTTATAAATTGCAATATTTTGAATAGCAATATTTTTTATCACATATTAGTTTAATTTTGTTATGATTTTATTTTATTTTACCATTTTTTATATTTTTTCATATTTTGATTTTTAATTTTGTATATTTTGATATTAGTCTGTTTTTTAAATAATTGTTTTAATTTTAATATTTATTTATTTTTAAACAAATTAGTTCAATTTTAATTTTTTTGTTTTTTTATTTACCATTTTTTTAATTTCTTAAAATTTTCATTTTTTTTATTTTATTTTGGTATTAGTTTTTTTAGTTATTTTTTTTTATTTAAATAATTATTTTTTTAAATCATATATTAGCTATATTTTAATGAATATAAATTTTTAATTTTTATTTTGTTTATTTGCCACTTTGAAAAATTTGTGGCATTTCCGATCGTTCAGTTATATGACAGCTATAGGATATAGTCGGCCGATCCGTATGAAATTTTCCAGATCGGCTTAGATTCCCTATAATTTAATATAATTTGTTTAAATTTCAAGTTTCTGTCATCAATAACATGGAAGTTATAGCACTTCCGATCAATCATATGGCAGCTATAGGATATAGTCGGCCGATCCGTATGAAATTTCCAGATCGGCCTAAATTCCCCTATATCAATCTGTGCAAATTGTTTCTATTTTCAATAACATGGAAGTTATAGCATTCCGATCAATCAGATATGCTGGCAGCTATAGGATATAGTCGTCCTATCCCGGCCGTTCCGACTTATATACTGCGTGCAAGGAAAGAAGGGTATGTGCAAAGTTTCAAGACGATAGCTCAAAAACTGAGAGACTAGTTTGCGTAGAAACAGACAGACGGACAGACGGACATGCTTATATCAACTCAGGAGGTGATCCTGATCCAGAATATATATACTTTATGAGGTCCTGGATGTCTCCTTCCTGCGTTGCACACTTCTGACCAAAATTATAATACCCTCTGCAAGGGTATAAAAAGGACACGTTGGGTTCTTCCAGAAAGATAACTAGGGGAAAACCACGTAAGAAGGTTAGTTGGAAATCCCTTAAGATCGAGTTTTCTCAAAAGGAGGTGAGTGGTTTACAGAGTCAAATGCTTTACTAAAATCAGTGTAGATGACATCTGTTTGAAGGCCATTTGGAAGCCATCAATTACAAATGATGTCAGCTCCAACAAGTTAGTGGTGGTGGAGCGACGCCTAATAAAACCATGCTGGCATGGAAATGATTGAACTACAGAGGTGCTGCAGATGGGAGTAATAATTTTTTTCAAATAGCTTTGGAATTGCTGACAATTTAGAGATGCCTCTATAATTGGTAGCATCAGATTTTTCCCTTTTTTTTATGCAGGGGACTTATAAAGGATTCCTTCCACATAAGAGGAAATATCGACGTTTCCAGAGATAAGGTGAAAAGCTTTGAAAGAGGTTTGCACAATGACTCAGCGCAATTCTTTAGCACACAGCCTGGTACTCCATCGGGACCTGGTGAAAGTACCAGTTTAACCTTTAAAAGATCCGATAACAAACTACGCTCGGAAGATGGACCAAAAAATAAGATTGGCTGAATGAATTTCATATGTGTAGGGCTGATCGGAAATAGAACAAGGTGAATACGTTGTTTGAAAAAATGCGAATAGATCTCCAATACCCTGATCTCTATTCGCAAAGAATTTTCAAACGAGAGCAAGGAAGGAGAAGATACATGTTTCCGCTTTGTGTTTTACGAAATTATAAAACTGCTTCGGGTCCTGCGTAAACTGAACCCGACAACGGCGAATATAATCTCTATAACATTCAGCGTTATGCACGGTAAAGTTCGACCGAGCTACTAAGTACCTTGAAAAGTTAGATTACAGCCGGTTCTTTTATATTTGTTTAAAAGTCTATTTTTAATATGTTTAAGATTATTTAGGCTCCTTGTAAACCAAGGGGGTTGTCTTTAACGGACGGATACTTCCATGGCACACAAGAGTCAAAACAACTATTCAAACTCCTATAAAAATATTCTAAGGCGATATTTATATCATTGCATGCCAAAAGATCAGACCAATCAAAGGAAAGAATTAAGTTATTGAGCTTTATAAAATCAGCCTTACTAAAGCAGCGAATTCTATTACCTACGCTATGAGGTTTAACTAAGGCAATGGTTTCGATTGAAACCTCAAGCGTAGGATGATATGGATCTTCTGGGGTCACCAAGGCAGGGCTCTGGAAGGGTGATTCCATCTGGATCAGACACAAAACATAAGTCTAGAAGCCGAACCTAAAGAATTTCTGACATGGTTAATTTGACCCTAAAGACATGTCAAACATGCCCGCAGTAAAATCATGGTGTGAAGAAAGTGATAAAGCTGTAACGTTATCGATATTTGACCAAGTGAGTTCTGGTATATTAAAGTCACCTAGAACCACCAGCTGGTCGCTATCGGACAAAAGATTAAAAGCGACTGGATACCAGACAAATGATGCCAGTAAGTAGGCGGTTCGGATGAAGGCGGTATATATGAACAGGTAATAAACAGCGATTGATCGGACAAAGTGATCTTAACGCAAAGAAATTCTAAATTACCAAACTCTTGCAGAATGGAAAGAGGAGTCTACTGAGATTAGTTCTCCTCCGCCTCTTTGGAGAGGTCGGTCGCGTCTGAAAGTGGTGTACCCTGTCTGGGAAAACTTCAGACTAAGGATCTCCGGCTTTAACCAGGTTTCACTGAAGACAATAACCTGAGATACAAAGGAAAAGCTATCAGAGTATAGCCTGGGGGGAGCTTACTACGAAGGCCCCTAGTATTCTGATAGGTAAGAGTAATGAAGGTTGTTAGTTTTTAAAATAGAAGTTAGCTGGTCAGTTGGTGTGGCTTTGGGAGTTTGACTCCCGCAGGCCTAGGTATTTTTTTTTACGTTTCTCGGCTGATGTTCTTGAACGAATATGTAGTCTGGCCGGAAGCCAGACGAACATACCGTCTCAAACATCTCAATATTAGTTTAATTTTGATTTATTTATTATTATTTATTATATTATTATTATATTATTTTTTATTTGCCATTTTTTTATATATTTTTCATATTTTGATTTTTTTAATTTTATATTTTGATATTAGTCTGTTTGTATATAATTGTTTTTTATTTTTAATATTTATTTATTTTTTAATCAAATATTAGTTCAATTTTGATTTTAATTCTTTTTATTTTAAATTTTTTAATTTTTTGATTTAAATTTTTAAATTTTTTTGTATATTGGTATTAGCTTTTTTAATTATTTTTTGTTTTAATAATTTATCAATTTTTTAAGCATATATTAGTATTATTTTAATATTTATTAATTTTAAAGTTATTTTATATTTTGATATTGGTCTGTTTTTATATTTTTGTGTTTATATATTAATAATTATTTATTTTCTAATCAAATTAGTTCCATTTTAATTTTTTTATTTTTAATTTACCATTTTTTTAATATTTTCAATTTTTTCATTTATTTATTATATTTTGGTATTTGTTTTTATTAAATTTTTTTATTTAAATAATTTTTTTTAAAATCATATATTAGCTATATTTTAATAAATATAAATTTTTTATTTTATTTTGTTTATTTACCACTGAAAAATTTTTAAGTTTGCTTAATCAGAAGCATTTGTAATCAATTTATAAATTGCAATATTTTTAATTGCAATATTTTTAATCAAATATTAGTTTAATTTTGATATTATTTTTTTTTTTATTTGCCATTTTTATATTTTTTTCATATTTTTGATTTTTTAATTTTTATATTTTGATACTAGTCTGTTTTTATATAATTGTTTTTAATTTTAATATTTATTTATTTTTTAATCAAATAGTAGTTCAATTTTGATTTTAATTGTTTTTTTAATTAACTATAATTAACTATTTTTTTAATTTTTTTGATTTAATTTTTTATATATTGGTATTAGCTTTTTTTTAATTATTTTTTTGTTTTAATAATTATCAAATTTTTAATCATATATTAGTATTATTTTAATATTTATAAACTTTTAAGTTTATTTTATATTTTTGATATTAGTCTGTTTTTATATTTTGTTTTTTAATTTTTATATTATTTATTTTCTAATCAAATTAGTTCAATTTTAATTTTTATTATTAATTTACCATTTTTTTAATTTCATAAATTTTTCATTTATTTAATATATTTTGGTATTCGTTTTTTTAGTTATTTTTTTATTAAAATAATTTTTTTTTTTTTAAATAATATATTAGCTATATTTTAATAAATATAAATTTTAATTTTATTTTGTTTATTTGCCACTTTGAAAAATGTTTAAGTTTGCTTAATCGAGAAGCATTTTGTAATCAATTTATAATTTGCAATATTTTTTTAATCAAATATTAGTTTAATTTTGAAATTATTTTTTTTTTATTTGCCATTTTTTTTTATATTTTTATTTTTTAATTTTGATATTTAGTCTGTTTTTATATTATTGTTTTTTAATTTTAATATTTATTTATTTTTTAATCAAATATTGGTTCAATTTTGATTTTAATTCTTTTTATTTTACTATTTTTTTAATTTTTGATTTAAATTTTTTATATATTGGTATTAGCTTTTTTAATTATTTTTTGTTTTAATAATTATCAATTTTTTAAGCATATATTATTATTATTTTAATATTTATTAATTTTTAAAGTTATTTTATATTTTGATATTAGTCTGTTTTTATATAATTGTTTTTAATTTTAACATTTATTTATTTTTTAATCAAATATAAGTTCAATTTTGATTTTAACTGTTTTTATTTATCTATTTTTTAAATTTTTTGATTTAAATTTTTTGTATTTTAATTTTTATTAGCTTTTTTAATTAATATTTTTTTAAATAGGTATCAATTTTTAATCATATATTAGTATTATTTTAATATTTATAAACTTTTAAGTTTATTTTTATATTTTCATATTAGTCTCTTTTTATATTTTTGTTTTTATATATTAATAATTATTTATTTTCTAATCAAATTAGTTCAATTTTAATTTTTTTTTTTTTTTGAATTTACCATTTTTTAATTTTTCAATTTTTTCATTTATTTATTATATTTTGGAATAAGTTTTTTTAGTTTATTTTTTATTTAAATAATTATTTTTTTTAAATCATATATTAGCTATATTTTAATAAATATAAATTTTTAATTTTTATTTTGTTTATTTACCACTTTGAAAAATTTTGTACAGTTTGCTTAATCGAGAAGCATTTTATAATCAATTTATAAATTGCAATATTTTTTAATCAAATATTAGTTTAATTTTGATATTATTTCTTTTTATTTCCATATTTTTATTTTTTTCATATTTTGATTTTTTAATTTTTTATATTTTGATATTAGTCTTTTTTATATAATTGTTTTTTTAATTTTAACATTTATTTATTTTTAATCAAATATTAGTTCAATTTTGATTTTAATTGTTTTTTTTTACTATTTTTAATTTTTTGGTCACATTTTTTAGTATTTTGTTATTAGTTTTTTTTTAATTGTTTTTTTTTAATAATTATCAATTAGTTTAACTCATATTTATTAGTTTTTGTTATCTATATTTATTAATTTTGAATTTTTTTTTTTTTATTTTTTTTTTAATTTACCATTTTTTTAATTTCTTCAATTTTTTCATTTATTTATTATATTTTGGTATTAGTTTTTAGTTATTTTTTTATTTAAAAAATTATTTTTTTTAAATCATATATTGGCTATATTTTAATAAATATAAATTTTTAATTTTATTTTGTTTATTGCTACTTTGAAAATTTGTAAGGTTGCTTAGTCGAGAAGCATTTTGTTATCAATTTATAAATTGCAATATTTTTAAATTTAATCAAGTGGTTTAATTTTATTTTTTTTTATTGCATTTTATATTTTTTCATATTTATTTTTAATTTTTTATATTTTTATATAAGTCTGTTTTTATATTATTTTTCTATTTTAATAATTATTTATATTTTAATCAAATATAAGTTCAATTTTGTTTTTAATTTTTTTAGTTTATTTTTTTTTTTTAAATATTTTTTATTTTTTTTTTATTTATTTTAAACTTTTTAATTTTTTAATTTTGATATTAGTCTGTTTTCATATTTTTTTTTTATATATTAATAATTATTTATTTTCTAATCAAATTAGTTCAATTTTATTTTTTATTTTTATTTACCATTTTTAACTTCTTCAATTTTATATTAATTTTTATATTTTGTTATTTTAGTTATTTTTTTATTTAAATAATTATTTTTAATCATATATTAGCTATAAATATAAATTTTTATTTTTATTTTGTTTATTTGCCACTTTGAAAATGTTTAAGTTTGCTTAAATCGAGAAGCATTTTGTAATCAATTTATAAATTGCAATATTTTAAATAGCAATATTTTTAATCAAATATTAGTTTAATTTTGATATTATTTTTATTAAATTTGCCATTTTTTTATTTTTTTCATATTTTGATTTTTAATTTTTTACATTTGATATTAGTCTGATTTTTATATAATTGTTTTATATATTAATAATTATTTATTTTCTAATCAAATTAGTTCAATTTTATTTTTTATTTTAATTTACTATTTTTGTAATTTTCTTTAATTTTTATATTAATTTTTATATTTTGGTATTATTTTTTTTTAGGTATTTTTTTTATTTAAGTAATAATTTTTTTAATCATATATTAGTTATATTTCAATAAATATAAATTTTTAATTTTATGTTGTTTATTTGCCACTTTGAAAAATTTTTAAGTTTGCTTAATCGAAGCATTTTGTAATCAATTTATAAATTGCAATATTTAAAATAGCAATATTTTTTAATCACACATATAAGTTTAATTTTGTTATGATTTATTTTATTTTACCATTTTTTTATTTTTTCACATTTTGTTTTTTTTTTTTAATTTTGATATTAGTCTGTTTTTTTTATATTTTTGTTTTTTTATATTATTAATTATTTATTTTTTAATCAAATTAGTTCAATTTTAATTTTTTTATTTTAATATACTATTTTTTTAATTTCTTCAATTTTTATATAAATTTTTTATATTTTGGTATTAATTTTTTTTTAGTATTTTTAATTAAATAATTATTTTTAAATCATATATTAGTTATATTTTAATATATATAAATTTTTTAATTTTTATGTTGTTTATTTGCCACTTTGAAAATTTGTAAGGTTGCTTAATCCGAGAAGCATTTTGTAATCAATTTATAAATTGCAATATTTTAAATTACAATATTTTTTAATCAAATATTAGTTTAATTTTGATATTATTTTTTTTTTATTTGCCATTTTTTTAATATTTTTTCATAATTTGATTTTTTAATTTTTTATATTTTGATATTAGTCTGTTTTTATATAATTGTTTTAATATATTAATAATTATTTATTTTCTAATCAAATTAGTTCAATTTTAATTTTTTTATTTTTAATTTACCATTTTGTTAATTTCATAAATTTTTCATTTACTGATTTTATTTTGGTATTAGTTTTTTTTTTAGGTTTTTTTATTTAAATAATTATTTTTTTAAATCATATATTAGCTATATTTTAATAAATATAAATTTTTAATTTTTATTTTGTTTTTATTTGCCACTTTGAAAAATGTTTAAGTTTGCTTAATCAGAAGCATTTTGTAATCAATTTATAAATTGCAATATTTTTAATCAAATATTAGTTTAATTTTGATATTATTTTTTTTATTTGCCATTTTTTATATTTTTTCATATTTTGATTTTTTATTTTTTAAATTTTGATATTAGTCTGTTTTTATATTATTGTTTTTAATTTTAATATTTATTTATTCTTTAATCAAATATTAGTTCAATTTTGATTTTAATTGTTTTATTTTACTATTTTTTAATTTATTTGATTTAAATTTTTTATATTTTGGTATTAGCTTATTTTAATTATTTTTTTTTAATAAATTTCAATTATTTAATCATATATTAGTATTATTTTAATATTTATTAATTTTAAAGTTATTTTATATTTTGATATTGGTCTGTTTTTATATTTTTGTTTTTATATATTATTAATTATTTATTTTCTAATCAAATTAGTTCAATTTTAATTTTTTTATTTTTAATGAACCATTTTTTATTTTTCATATTTTTTTTTTATATTTTTTATAATTTTTTTAGTTATTTGTTTTTTATTTAAATAATTATTTTTTTAAATCATATTAGCTATATTGCTATTTTAATAAATATAAATTAATTAGTTTAGCCACTTGGAAAATTTTTAAGGTCGCTTAATCCGAAGCATTTTGTAATCAAGTTATAAATAAATATATTTTAAATTGCAATTTTTAATCAAATATTAGTTTAATTTGATATTATTTTATTTGACATTTTTTAATACTGTTTTCATATTTTGATTTTTTAATTTTTTATATTTTGATATTAGTCTGTTTTTTATATAATTGTTTTTTAATTTTTAATATTTATTTATTTTTTTAATCAAATATTAGTTCAATTTTGATTTTAATTGTTTTTTATTTTAATATTTTTTAAATTTTTTGATTTAAATTTTTTATATATTGGTATTGGCTTATTTAAATTATTTTTTTTTTAATAATTATCAATTTTTAATCATATATTAATTATTATTTTAATATTTATTATTTTTAGTTTATTTTAAATTTTGATATTTGTCTGTTTTTATATTTTGTTATATTATTATAATATTATTATATATTAATAATTATTTATTTCTAATCAAATTAGTTCAATTTTAATTTTTTATTTTAATTTACCATTTTTTAATTTCTTCAATTTTTATATTTTTTTTTATATTTTGGTATTAATTTTTTTAGTTATTTTTTTTTTTGATTTAAATAATTATTTTTTTAATCATATATTAGTTATATTTCAATAAATATAAATTTTAATTTTATTTTGTTTATTTACTCCACTTTGAAAAATTTTTTAAGTTTGCTTAATCAAGGAAGCATTTTGTAATCAATTTATAAATTGCAATATTTTAAATAGCAATATTTTTAAATCACATAATAGTTTAATTTTGTTATGATTTTATTTTATTTTACCATTTTTTAATATTTTTTCATATATTGATTTTTTTAATTTTTATATTTTGATATTAGTCTGTTTTTTTATAGTTTTGTTTATATATTAATAATTATTTATTTTTTAATCAAATTAGTTCAATTTTAATTTTTTTTTATTTTTAATTTACCATTTTTTAATTTCTTCAATTTTTTTCATTTATTTTTTATATTTTGGTATTAGTTTTTTGTTTATTTTTGTATTTAAATAATTTTTTTTTAAATCATATATTATATATTTTAATAAATATAAATTTTAATTTTTATTTTGTTTATTGCCACTTTGAAAAA
>JAECWK010000023.1:0-10803 GCA_018150405.1 Drosophila varians
AATAAACAAATCAACTAGACTAAAAAAAAATAAAATTAAAATATGTAAATTAAAATAAATAAATGCAAACAAACAAAAACATAAACATAAATTGACATATAAATATATATCTGTTGACTCAAAAACTGAAAGGCTAGTTCGCGTAGAAACAGACAGACAGACAAAGTTGCAAGAGACTTCGATTTTCCTTGCATTAAGGTCTCTTGGTCCGATCAATTGCTGTTTATTACCTGTTCTTATATACCGCCTACGTACTGGCATCATTTATCTGCTATTTAGTCTTTGTTCAATCTTATGTCCGATAGCGACCAGCATGTCCGTGAATGACAATCCCCTTTGTGCCTAATTACAAAGTGCCTATTAATTTTAAACATATTAAGAATAGACATTTAGGCAAATTTAAAAAAAATATCGGCAGTTTAACTTTTCAAGGGCAAGACTAAGTAGGTCGGTCGAACTTCACCGTGTATAACGCTGAATCAAACCTCTTTCAGAGCTTTTATTTTATCTCTAATTTTACAATTTCCTATAAAGAGGGAATCTGATGCTATAATTATAGAGACATCTCTAAATTGTCAGCACATTCCAATGCTATTTGAAAAAATTATTACTCCTCATCTGCAACAACTCTGTAGCTCAATCATTTCTCCATGCCAGCATGGTTTTATTAGGCGTCGCTCCACCACCGCCAACATGTTGGAGCTGACATCATTGTGATTGATGGCTTCAGAATGGCCTTCAAACTGATGTCATTTACACTGACTTTAGTAGAGCATTTGACTATGTAAACCACTTACTCCTTTTGAGAAAGTTAACCTTCTTACGTGGATTTCCAGCTATCTTTCTGGAAGAACCCAACGCGTATTCTCTTGCCTAGTCCGAGCTTATATACCTAAAATCCTTTACAATAACCTTGTCAATGGTGAAATCGACAATCAGAACCTATTGTCTGTAAAATTTAACGTTCGTTGCCCTGCCATGACCCTTTCAGGGTATTATGTTCTGACTACAATAACGTCGATCCAATTATCTCACAGAACTCTTGGATGAAATCTTCTATTCTTTCCTACTAAAGAGGGGACCAATGTAACTCTTCCTCGTGACCTTTTTCAAAATGCTTATTCCTCATCTCGGATCTATCCCCATGATTCGATACCATAAACGGCACGCCCCCTCGGTCGGTTGGGCGCGAAAAAAAAAATCTACTTACCGCATCTGGACATGCTGGAAGAAATTGTCCTTGTAGACTAAGGCGGTAATTGCCCATCAGGAGCTCGTGAATCTTCCTGGCTTTTGTCAAAGCTTGGCTGTAGGAACGAGGGGCTGATACCATTGTGGGAAACATTATTGCAGCAATTAATCGGAAAATTTTGAACGCTCCAGTTAGAAAAGCAGAAATTGAATGTCGACGAAATTAGCAAAGCAACGTTGTGCGTTGAATTTTCGATCGCTGTTTCAGCTTACCCTGTCACGCCATCAGATGTTGCTCCTGCTCCACTGCCGAGGACAAGGTCATCGGCGTCGTCTTGACTTTGTCCGAACACATGTTCGGAAACTTTCTTTAGTCCGACCAACGTTCGGATGAGACATGGGTTACACTAACCGCGTCAGGTTTAATTTTAGACGTGAACTTGGAATCGGAACACTGCTTTTAATGGATACAACCGCTGCAATCGAACCCTTAAAAATTCTGCAGATATTGGAAGAGCTTTTCCATGCACAGCTGTGTTGAAAGCTGGGCTGGACTTCCAACATATGTTATAGAAAATATGTTCCCTAAGTGAAGGGCTCTAATGCATCACACAGCGATATGCGCCCTAATGCATCGGCCCTTATCGAGTTTGGACCTCCTGCTGATCCGCGAGCCGACGCTACCTGAGCTTCACTTGGTTTAATAAATTAAATAAAACATTGAACTAAAATGAACCACCAGACTTTAATTTCGTGGAATTTAAGTCACAACGAGATATCGGATGAGCGGGTTGTTATGATGTGAGGGAGAAGGAACGAATCTAGGTGCTGTTCGTAACCATCTTAAAAGGCCTTAACAAGAAACATTTCTTTGCCTTTGACCATTTTATGTTGTCAACCAATGTTTCCGTTCACACCAATGGTCCGCATTATCCGCCTATGTACCTTCGGTCGTGTACGGGCATATCTCGAAACTCGGAGCATGTATGAATGCATGGGACATTGACTTGCAGACCTTAAATCTTTTTTTCGCCGTGAGCATATTCTTTCCTGAGCTTAAGACTCTAGGTCTTTGCTCGCGGAATTGCAAAATTGATTGGAGGGGCTGTATTTCTACTTAGTTTTAAATTTTCAGCTAAAATAAATCTCTGCTAGTAACAACAAGCTTATCAGTAAGCAAGACTACTAGAAACGCATTGCATGTGGATACGACAATCCCTAAGCTCTTCAATGATGCAATGGTCTCTAGGATAGTAATATAGGATATACAGGATAGGATATATAGCTCCTGTATCGATAGGTTTGTTAAACGACTTAACTATTATGCGACATGCATGTAAATAGTTGCCCTTATTTAATTCAATGTGGCGAATTAACATCTCTGAATTTCCTGATAGCGCAGTCTTGAGATGCCAAATTTTCTTTACCGCTGGGATGCTTATGTGTAAAGGTTAACCATTATCCTTATGGTTGGATGCATTTATTACATCCAAAGAAAAGTTTTGGAGTGTTTTGAGAGATTGATATTGTTTTATTAATGTTGGAGGCGGCTGTGGAATAATGGATTCTGATTCTTACAATATTCCTTATTAACTAAGTATGGTCTAGGTCTGTAGCCGCGCTGCTTTCAGCGGCATAGAATCTTGTATATTCTTATGTATATATCTATCTGTATATCTACGCGAGGGAAATATGAATATTCACTTAAGTTCAAGTACCCGCGGTCTGCATGTGACAGTTTATGCTGACACTTGCAACCGGCTCGGATTTCATCCGCTTGGTCAATAAAATCGTATATTTATCATTTGTTTATGTCAGTTTTTTCGAATGAATTTATTCAAAGATCTGTGGCTTCTTTCGACTGTTCCAACGGTTTGGTGGTGGTGTGCAGTAGATGTTATGTTTTTGATGTTTAAATTTCTAAATAGTTCATCTATTATTGAATTTTTGTATTCTGTTCCCATGTCTGTAATGAACGTCTTCATTGGACCGTACTTCAGAATAAAATCTTCAAATTAAGCTTTAGTTACTGTATTTGCACTTTTGTCTTTAACTGGTATTGCGACGAGGTATTTTGTTAGGTCACAGATTAGAGTAATTATATACTCGTTGCGTTGTTCTGATTTGGGTAGTGAACCGATCGTATTCGTGTTAAAGGACAGCATACATAAAAAATAAACAAATCAACTAGACTAAAAAAATAAATAAAATTAAAATATGTAAATTAAAATAAATAAATGCAAACAAACAAAAACATAAACATAAATTGACATATAAATATATATCTGTTGACTCAAAAACTGGCTAGTTCGCGTAGAAACAGACAGACAGACAAAGTTGCAAGAGACTTCGATTTTCCTTGCATTAAGGTCTCTTGGTCCGATCAATTGCTGTTTATTACCTGTTCTTATATACCGCCTACGTACTGGCATCATTTATCTGCTATTTAGTCTTTGTTCAATCTTATGTCTGATAGCGACCAGCATGTCCGTGAATGACAATCCCCCTTTGTGCCTAATACAAAGTGCCTAATTAATTTTAAACATATTAAGAATAGACATTTAGGCAAATTTAAAAAAAACTATCGGCAGTTTAACTTTTTCAAGGGACTAAGTAGGTCGGTCGAACTTCACCGTGTATAACGCTGAATCAAACCTCTTTCAGAGCTTTTCACCTTATCTCTGCATAAAAAGTGGACAAATCTGATGCTATAATTATAGAGACATCTCTAAATTGTCAGCAATTCCAATGCTATTTGAAAAAATTATTACTCCTCATCTGCAACAACTCTGTAGCTCAATCATTTCTCCATGCCAGCATGGTTTTATTAGGCGTCGCTCCACCACCGCCAACATGTTGGAGCTGACATCATTGTGATTGATGGCTTCAGAATGGCCTTCAAACTGATGTCATTTACACTGACTTTAGTAGAGCATTTGACTATGTAAACCACTTACTCCTTTTGAGAAAGTTAACCTTCTTACGTGGATTTCCAGCTATCTTTCTGGAAGAACCCAACGCGTATTCTCTTGCCTAGTCCGAGCTTATATACCTAAAATCCTTTACAATAACCTTGTCAATGGTGAAATCGACAATCAGAACCTATTGTCTGTAAAAATTTAACGTTCGTGCCCAGCATGACCCTTTCAGGGTATTATGTTCTGACTACAATAACGTCGATCCAATTATCTCACAGAACTCTTGGATGAAATCTTCTATTCTTTCCTACTAAAGAGGGGACCAATGTAACTCTTCCTCGTGACCTTTTTCAAAATGCTTATTCCTCATCTCGGATCTATCCCCACGATTCGATACCATAAACGGCAGCGCCCCTCGGTCGGTTGGGCGCGAAAAAAAAATCTAACGCTTCCGCATCTGGACATGCTGGAAGAAACTTTTTTGTAGAATAAGGCGGTAATTGCCCATCAGGAGCTCGTGAATCTTCCTGGCTTTTGTCAAAGCTTGGCTGTAGGAACGAGGGGCTGATACCATTGTGGGAAACATTATTGCAGCAATTAATCGGAAAATTTTGAACGCTCCAGTTAGAAAAGCAGAAATTGAATGTCGACGAAATTAGCAAAGCAACGTTGTGCGTTGAATTTTCGATCGCTGTTTCAGCTTACCCTGTCACGCCATCAGATGTTGCTCCTGCTCCACTGCCGAGGACAAGGTCATCGGCGTCGTCTTGACTTTGTCCGAACACATGTTCGGAAACTTTCTTTAGTCCGACCAACGTTCGGATGAGACATGGGTTACACTAACCGCGTCAGGTTTAATTTTAGACGTGAACTTGGAATCGGAACACTGCTTTTAATGGATACAACCGCTGCAATCGAACCCTTAAAAATTCTGCAGATATTGGAAGAGCTTTTCCATGCACAGCTGTGTTGAAAGCTGGGCTGGACTTCCAACATATGTTATAGAAAATATGTTCCCTAAGTGAAGGGCTCTAATGCATCACACAGCGATATGCGCCCTAATGCATCGGCCCTTATCGAGTTTGGACCTCCTGCTGATCCGCGAGCCGACGCTACCTGAGCTTCACTTGGTTTAATAAATTAAATAAAACATTGAACTAAAATGAACCACCAGACTTTAATTTCGTGGAATTTAAGTCACAACGAGATATCGGATGAGCGGGTTGGTCAGCTATGATGTGAGGGAGAAGGAACGAATCTAGGTGCTGTTCGTAACCATCTTAAAAGGCCTTAACAAGAAACGTTTCTTTGCCTTTGACCATTTTATGTTGTCAACCAATGTTTCCGTTCACACCAATGGTCCGCATTATCCGCCTATGTACCTTCGGTCGTGTACGGGCATATCTCGAAACTCGGAGCATGTATGAATGCATGGGACATTGACTTGCAGACCTTAAATCTTTTTTTCGCCGTGAGCATATTCTTTCCTGAGCTTAAGACTCTAGGTCTTTGCTCGCGGAATTCCAAAATTGATTGGAGGGGCTGTATTTCTACTTAGTTTTAATTTTTCAGCTAAAATAAATCTCTGCTAGTAACAACAAGCTTATCAGTAAGCAAGACTACTAGAAACGCATTGCATGTGGATACGACAATCCCTAAGCTCTTCAATGATGCAATGGTCTCTAGGATAGTAGTATAGGATATACAGAATAGGATATATACCTCCTGTATCGATAGGTTTGTTAAACGACTTAACTATTATGCGACATGCATGTAAATAGTTGCCCTTATTTAATTCAATGTGGCGAATTAACATCTCTGAATTTCCTGATAGCGCAGTCTTGAGATGCCAAATTTTCTTTACCGCTGGGATGCTTATGTGTAAAGGTTAACCATTATCCTTATGGTTGGATGCATTTATTACATCCAAAGAAAAGTCTTGGAGTGTTTTGAGAGATTGATATTGTTTTATTAATGTTGGAGGCGGCTGTGGAATAATGGATTCTGATTCTTACAATATTCCTTATTAACTAAGTATGGTCTAGGTCTCGTAGCCGCGCTGCTTTCAGCGGCATAGAATCTTGTATATTCTTATGTATATATCTATCTGTATATCTACGCGAGGAAATATGAATATTCACTTAAGTTCAAGTACCCGCGGTCTGCATGTGACAGTTTATGCTGACACTTGCAACCGGCTCGGATTTCATCCGCTTGGTCAATAAAATCGTATATTTATCATTTGTTTATGTCAGTTTTTTCGAATGAATTTATTCAAAGATCTGTGGCTTCTTTCGACTGTTCCAACGGTTTGGTGGTGGTGTGCAGTAGATGTTATGTTTTTGATGTTTAAATTTCTAAATAGTTCATCTATTATTGAATTTTTGTATTCTGTTCCCATGTCTGTAATGAACGTCTTCATTGGACCGTACTTCAGAATAAAATCTTCAAATTAAGCTTTAGTTACTGTATTTGCACTTTTGTCTTTAACTGGTATTGCGACGAGGTATTTTGTTAGGTCACAGATTAGAGTAATTATATACTCGTTGCGTTGTTCTGATTTGGGTAGTGAACCGATCGTATTCGTGTTAAAGGACAGCATACATAAAAAATAAACAAATCAACTAGACTAAAAAAATAAATAAAATTAAAATATGTAAATTAAAATAAATAAATGCAAACAAACAAAAACAAAAACATAAATTGACATATAAATATATATCTGTTGACTCAAAAACTGGCTAGTTCGCGTAGAAACAGACAGACAGACAAAGTTGCAAGAGACTTCGATTTTCCTTGCATTAAGGTCTCTTGGTCCGATCAATTGCTGTTTATTACCTGTTCTTATATACCGCCTACGTACTGGCATCATTTATCTGCTATTTAGTCTTTGTTCAATCTTATGTCTGATAGCGACCAGCATGTCCGTGAATGACAATCCCCCTTTGTGCCTAATACAAAGTGCCTAATTAATTTTAAACATATTAAGAATAGACATTTAGGCAAATTTAAAAAAAACTATCGGCAGTTTAACTTTTTCAAGGGACTAAGTAGGTCGGTCGAACTTCACCGTGTATAACGCTGAATCAAACCTCTTTCAGAGCTTTTCACCTTATCTCTGCATAAAAAGTGGACAAATCTGATGCTATAATTATAGAGACATCTCTAAATTGTCAGCAATTCCAATGCTATTTGAAAAAATTATTACTCCTCATCTGCAACAACTCTGTAGCTCAATCATTTCTCCATGCCAGCATGGTTTTATTAGGCGTCGCTCCACCACCGCCAACATGTTGGAGCTGACATCATTGTGATTGATGGCTTCAGAATGGCCTTTAAACTGATGTCATTTACACTGACTTTAGTAGAGCATTTGACTATGTAAACCACTTAATCCTTTTGAGAAAGTTAACCTTCTTACGTGGATTTCCAGCTATCTTTCTGGAAGAACCCAACGCGTATTCTCTTGCCTAGTCCGAGCTTATATACCTAAAATCCTTTACAATAACCTTGTCAATGGTGAAATCGACAATCAGAACCTATTGTCTGTAAAAATTTAACGTTCGTGCCCAGCATGACCCTTTCAGGGTATTATGTTCTGACTACAATAACGTCGATCCAATTATCTCACAGAACTCTTGGATGAAATCTTCTATTCTTTCCTACTAAAGAGGGGACCAATGTAACTCTTCCTCGTGACCTTTTTCAAAATGCTTATTCCTCATCTCGGATCTATCCCCACGATTCGATACCATAAACGGCAGCGCCCCTCGGTCGGTTGGGCGCGAAAAAAAAATCTAAGCTTACCGCATCTGGACATGCTGGAAGAAACTTTTTTTGTAGAATAAGGCGGTAATTGCCCATCAGGAGCTCGTGAATCTTCCTGGCTTTTGTCAAAGCTTGGCTGTAGGAACGAGGGGCTGATACCATTGTGGGAAACATTATTGCAGCAATTAATCGGAAAATTTTGAACGCTCCAGTTAGAAAAGCAGAAATTGAATGTCGACGAAATTAGCAAAGCAACGTTGTGCGTTGAATTTTCGATCGCTGTTTCAGCTTACCCTGTCACGCCATCAGATGTTGCTCCTGCTCCACTGCCGAGGACAAGGTCATCGGCGTCGTCTGTTGACTTTGTCCGAACACATGTTCGGAAACTTTCTTTAGTCCGACCAACGTTCGGATGAGACATGGGTTACACTAACCGCGTCAGGTTTAATTTTAGACGTGAACTTGGAATCGGAACACTGCTTTTAATGGATACAACCGCTGCAATCGAACCCTTAAAAATTCTGCAGATATTGGAAGAGCTTTTCCATGCACAGCTGTGTTGAAAGCTGGGCTGGACTTCCAACATATGTTATAGAAAATATGTTCCCTAAGTGAAGGGCTCTAATGCATCACACAGCGATATGCGCCCTAATGCATCGGCCCTTATCGAGTTTGGACCTCCTGCTGATCCGCGAGCCGACGCTACCTGAGCTTCACTTGGTTTAATAAATTAAATAAAACATTGAACTAAAATGAACCACCAGACTTTAATTTCGTGGAATTTAAGTCACAACGAGATATCGGATGAGCGGGTTGGTCAGCTATGATGTGAGGGAGAAGGAACGAATCTAGGTGCTGTTCGTAACCATCTTAAAAGGCCTTAACAAGAAACGTTTCTTTGCCTTTGCCCATTTTAGGTTGTCAACCAATGTTTCCGTTCACACCAATGGTCCGCATTATCCGCCTATGTACCTTCGGTCGTGTACGGGCATATCTCGAAACTCGGAGCATGTATGAATGCATGGGACATTGACTTGCAGACCTTAAATCTTTTTTTCGCCGTGAGCATATTCTTTCCTGAGCTTAAGACTCTAGGTCTTTGCTCGCGGAATTCCAAAATTGATTGGAGGGGCTGTATTTCTACTTAGTTTTAATTTTTCAGCTAAAATAAATCTCTGCTAGTAACAACAAGCTTATCAGTAGGTCAAGACTACTAGAAACGCATTGCATGTGGATACGACAATCCCTAAGCTCTTCAATGATGCAATGGTCTCTAGGATAGTAGTATAGGATATAAAGGATAGGATATATACCTCCTGTATCGATAGGTTTGTTAAACGACTTAACTATTATGCGACATGCATGTAAATAGTTGCCCTTATTTAATTCAATGTGGCGAATTAACATCTCTGAATTTCCTGATAGCGCAGTCTTGAGATACCAAATTTTCTTTACCGCTGGGATGCTTATGTGTAAAGGTTAACCATTATCCTTATGGTTGGATGCATTTATTACATCCAAAGAAAAGTCTTGGAGTGTTTTGAGAGATTGATATTGTTTTATTAATGTTGGAGGCGGCTGTGGAATAATGGATTCTGATTCTTACAATATTCCTTATTAACTAAGTAAGGTCTAGGTCTCGTAGCCGCGCTGCTTTCAGCGGCAGAGAATCTTGTATATTCTTATGTATATATCTATCTGTATATCTACGCAAGGAAATATGAATATTCACTTAAGTTCAAGTACCCGCGGTCTGCATGTGACAGTTTATGCTGACACTTGCAACCGGCTCGGATTTCATCCGCTTGGTCAATAAACTCGTATATTTATCGTTTGTTTATGTGTATATGCAATGTACAGTAAATGTATATGTACAGTGTGCATTCGATAAATGTGTATATTACATCTCACTCCTTTTGAAAAATAAGTAATTACACGAAGTTATTTTTATGTCATTATATTTTAAGATAAAACTAAACTTTGATTATGTTAAAAAATTTTTATTTTTTTTATTGTAGATATGTGGAA
Organism: Drosophila varians; assembly: GCA_018150405.1. Classification (NCBI taxonomy): domain Eukaryota; kingdom Metazoa; phylum Arthropoda; class Insecta; order Diptera; family Drosophilidae; genus Drosophila; species Drosophila varians. The sequence continues at coordinate 9,906 of JAECWK010000023.1, forward strand.
ATAATGTTTTTTTGTGTATATAGGCTTAATTAATTGAAGTGTTTTAGTTTAACCAACTGAAACAAGAAGATTGACAATAATGTTAATTTTTGTTCAAAAAAAATTTAATTTTATTTAAATTTAATAAATCATTTCCAGTTTCCAATTCATAAAGAACAACGTTCTGACAAACTCCTGTCTAACTTTTAGTTAATGAATATTTTTAATCTATCCTTATGAACTGTTTGTGTCTTTCTCCTATCTCCTGATATAATATTATCCCTTTCTCCAATTATTGTTACAGTATATGGGCCTGTATCTCCTATTTTAAGTGGTATATCCCTAGTCGTCCTATATCATATAGTTCCTTATTCTTAATTTTATTATCTTCTATCATTATTCTAACTCTTTTAAAGGCTACTTCTAGCCTACACTTAGATTGTGGTTCTATTTTATCTATAGTATTAAAATGTGTTGGTTAGTTTGAGGCTTTACCAAATACTAGCTCATATGGACAATACTCATGTGCCATAGAAGGTGTCGTATTGAAACCGTATACAAGATATGGTAGCCATACGTCCCAGTCAGTTTTTTCGAATGAATTTAGTAAAAGTTCTGTGGCTTCTTTCGACTGTTCCAACGGTTTGGTGGTGGTGTGCAGTAGATGTTATGTTTTTGATGTTTAAATTTCTACATAGTTCATCTATTATTGAATTTTTGTATTCTGTTCCCATGTCTGTAATGAACGTCTTCATTGGACCGTACTTCAGAATAAAATCTTCATATTAAGCTTTAGTTACTGTATTTGCACTTTTGTCTTTAACTGGTATTGCGACGAGGTATTTTGTTAGGTCACAGATTAGAGTAATTATATACTCGTTGCGTTGTTCTGATTTGGGTAGTGAACCGATCGTATTCG
>JAECWK010000025.1:0-15953 GCA_018150405.1 Drosophila varians
CATCTCACAGTTAAAAATTGTGAACGCGGCAGGCTAAAAGCAATGAGTGGTAGTTTCAAACACCCTGAATGAAGCGGTCGAAGTACATTCAATGCAATACTGAAATGACTGGCAATGCCAACACAATATTGTATGCCCGAAGACAGCAAAACTAACATGGCAACAATTCAGAGGAACACAATATTAAAAAAAAAATATACAACATAAAATAAAAAAAAAAAAAACCTCAGGAGAGAAAAACTTGAAAAGAATAGTAAAATTCCCCATTAATCATTCTGCGTAAGGACAATTTACATTGCTTTGATGCATTATCAAGAATAACTATTGAGCAACTAAAAGAAAATAACAAAAATGTCTTAAAAAGTCACTACAAGAAAACAAAGTAAACAGAATAATTCCTGCCGGGAAACACAAAAGAACAAGTAGATTTGCATAAGCAAACTCTTAATAAACCTAAGCCCAACGTATGCAGAAGTCATTACAAATGATGAGGTACACCGAAAAGTAGTGACCTTACGAATAACAGACCAACTATTGTTTATTAAAACATGGAAAGATTATAGCAAGAATTGATGTTAGCGATTTGTACACCAATGGAATTCTCGACTTGGGTCAATTCTTAAAGCTTGAAAAAGCCAGTATACTTAATATCAGCCAACTCAAAGTGGCACCGAGCGAAAAGATCTTTGATACTATATCAATAGAATCTTGCAAATTAATAGGCAATAAAATATTACAATCTTTAAGGTAGCGCTATAAATGATGACCCTATTATCAAATAGCCCAAGATAAAGAAACTGAAGCAATACTGTTTACATTCCATGATGGTCCAATGCAAAGAGGAGTCATACAGGCATAGCTAGAACATTAGCAAAAATAAAAAGACATTATCATTGGAAAAAATATGACAAGACAAATATCCATTATATAAGAAAATGTCCAAAATGCCAAAAAATCGAAGATTATAAAAATACAAAAAGCCCAATGACGTTAACAGGAAACCGCAAGTGGCTTTCGACAGGAGTAATTATGGATACGATCGGTCCACTACCCAAGTCAGAACAAGGAAACGAGTTAGCCACAATTACTCTAATTTGCGACTTAACAAAATATCTCGTCGCAATACCAATTAAAGACAAAGTGCAAAACAGTAGCTAAAGCTATATTTGAAGATTTTATTCTGGTGATGGCTGAAGACGTTCATTACGGACATAGGAACAGAATACAAAAATTCAATAATAGATGAACATAAGAAACCCTAAACATCAAAAACATAACATCTACCTGCACACCCACCACCAAACCGTTGGAACAGTCGAGAAGCCACAGAACTTTCAATGAAGTTATTCGATCCTACATTTCAGTAGATAAAACTGGCTGGGACGTATGGCTACAATATTTATTATACTGTTTCTTGAATCCAACACCTTCTATGGCACATGAATATTGTCCATATGAATTAGTATTTGGTAAAACCTCAAACTTACCAATACATTTAATACTGTAGATAAAAATAGAACCTCTTTATAACATAGGACTATGCTAAAAGAATCTAAGTATAGGTTAGAAGTAGCATATAAAAGAAACTAGAATAATGATAGAAGATAATAAAATTAAGAATAAGGAACTATATGATAAGAAAACTAGAGATATAGCACTTAAAATAGGAGATAAAGTTTTGTTAAGAAGATTAAACAGAGTCACCAAGCTAGAATTTTAAATATACAGGCCCATACACTTTAATCAAAATTGGAAAAGGTAACATTATAATATCAGAGATAGAAAATAAAGACACAAACAGTTCATATAAGGATAGATTAAAAATATTCATTAAATAAAATTTAGATAGCAGTTAATCAGAGCGTTATATTGTATGAATCGAAAAATTAAAAAGGTTAATTAAATTTGAGATAATTAAATTTTATTTCGAACCGAAATCAGCATTCTTGTCAATCTTCTTGTTTCAATTGTTTAAATTAAAACACATAAAAGATTGAATTCTATTTCCATTATAATATATCTAATACAATCAATTAAGCCAATATGCAAAAAATAATTCTAACCAAAAAAAAGAACGAAAAAAAAGAACCCTTAAATATTATGGAAATAAAAATAACCCATCTAATTACGTTATTTTTCAAAGGAGGGAGATGTAATATGCGCAAGTTGTTGCATTTCCGATCGTTTAGTTATATGGCAACTATAGGATATAGTCGGCCGATCCGTATGAAATTTTCCAGATCGGCTTAGATTCTCATAAAAGGGAATTTTGTGCAAAGTTTTTGTATCTTCAAAAACGTGGAAGTTATAGCATTTCCGATCAAAGCTATAGGATATAGTCGGCCGATCCGTATGAAATTTTTCAGATCGGCCTAAATTCCCCTAATAATCAATCTGTGCAAATTTCAAGTTTCTATCTTCAATAACATGGAAGTTATAGCATTTCCGATCAATCAGATATATGACAGCTATAGGATATAGTCGGCCGATCCCGGCCGTTCCGACTTATATACGTGTGCAAAGTTTCAAGACGATAGCTCAAAAACTGAGAGACTAGTTTGCGTAGAAACAGACAGACGCAAGTTGTTGCATTTCCGATCGTTCAGTTATATGGCAGCTATAGCGTGTATGAAAATTTTCCAGATCGGCTTAGATTCTCATAAAAGGAATTTGTGCAAATTTCAAGTTTCTATCTTCAAAAACGTGGAAGTTATAGCATTTCCGATCAAAGCTATAGGATATAGTTGGCCGATTTATGAAATTTTTCAGATCGGCCTAAATTCCCTAATAGTCAATCTGTGCAAGTTTCAAGTTTCTATCTTCAATAACATGGAAGTTATAGCATTTCCGATCAATCAGATATATGACAGCTATAGGATATAGTCGGCCGATCCCGGCCGTTCCGACTTATATACTGCGTGCAAAGAAAAGAAGGGTGTGTGCAAAGTTTCAAGACGATAGCTCAAAACTGAGAGACTAGTTTGCGTAGAAACAGACAGACGCAAGTTTTTGCATTTGCGATCGTTTAGTTATATGGCAACTATAGGATATAGTCGGCCGATCCGTATGAAATTTTCCAGATCGGCTTAGATTCTCATAAAAGGGAATTTGTGCAAATTTCAAGTTTGTATCTTCAAAAACGTGGAAGTTATAGCATTTCCGATCAAAAACGTGGAAGTTATAGCATTTCCGATCAAAGCTATAGGATATAGTCGGCCGATCCGTATGAAATTTTTAGATCGGCCTAAATTCCCCTAATAATCAATCTGTGCAAATTTCAAGTTTCTATCTTCAATAACATGGAAGTTATAGCATTTCCGATCAATCAGATATATGACAGCTATAGGATATAGTCGGCCGATCCCGGCCGTTCCGACTTATATACTGCGTGCAAAGAAAAGAAGGGTGTGTGCAAAGTTTCAAGACGATAGCTCAAAAACTGAGAGACTAGTTTGCGTAGAAACAGACAGACGCAAGTTGTTGCATTTCCGATCGTTCAGTTATATGGCAGCTATAGGATATAGTCGGCCGATCCGTATGAAATTTTTCAGATCGGCTTAGATTCTCATAAAGGGAATTTGTGCAAATTTCAAGTTTGTATCTTCAAAAACGTGGAAGTTATAGCATTTCGTCGAGTATGGAGTATAGGGGGCCGATCCGTATGAAATTTTGTTTATCATTTCCGATCAATCAGATATATGACAGCTATAGGATATAGTCGGCCGATCCCGGCCGTTCCGACTTATATACTGCGTGCAAAGAAAAGAAGGGTGTGTGCAAAGTTTCAAGACGATAGCTCAAAAACTGAGAGACTAGTTTGCGTAGAAACAGACAGACGCAAGTTGTTGCATTTCCGATCGTTCAGTTATATGGCAGCTATAGGATATAGTCGGCCGATCCGTATGAAATTTTCCAGATCGGCTTAGATTCTCATAAAAGGGAATTTGTGCAAATTTCAAGTTTCTATCTTCAAAAACGTGGAAGTTATAGCATTTCCGATCAAAGCTATAGGATATAGTCGGCCGATCCGTATGAAATTTTTCAGATCGGCCTAAATTCCCCTAATAATCAATCTGTGCAAATTTCAAGTTTCTATCTTCAATAACATGGAAGTTATAGCATTTCCGATCAATCAGATATATGACAGCTATAGGATATAGTCGGCCGATCCCGGCCGTTCCGACTTATATACTGCGTGCAAAGAAAAGAAGGGTGTGTGCAAAGTTTCAAGACGATAGCTCAAAAACTGAGAGACTAGTTTGCGTAGAAACAGACAGACGCAAGTTGTTGCATTTCCGATCGTTTAGTTATATGGCAACTATAGGATATAGTCGGCCGATCCGTATGAAATTTTCCAGATCGGCTTAGATTCTCATAAAAGGGAATTTGTGCAAATTTCAAGTTTGTATCTTCAAAAACGTGGAAGTTATAGCATTTCCGATCAATCATATGGCAGCTATAGGATATAGTCGGCCGATCCGTATGAAATTTTTCAGATCGGCCTAAATTCCCCTAATAGTCAATCTGTGCAAGTTTCAAGTTTCTATCTTCAATAACATGGAAGTTATAGCATTTCCGATCAATCAGATATATGGCAGCTATAGGATATAGTCGGCCGATCCCGGCCGTTCCGACTTATATACTGCGTGCAAAGAAAAGAAGGGTGTGTGCAAAGTTTCAAGACGATAGCTCAAAAACTGAGAGACTAGTTTGCGTAGAAACAGACAGACGCAAGTTGTTGCATTTCCGATCGTTCAGTTATATGGCAGCTATAGGATATAGTCGGCCGATCCGTATGAAATTTTCCAGATCGGCCTAAATTCCTCATAAAGGGTCAATTTGTGCAAATTTCAAGTTTCTATCTTCAATAACATGGAAGTTATAGCATTTCCGATCAATCAGATATATGGCAGCAATATAGGATATAGTCGGCCGATCCGCCGTTCCGACTTTTATACTGCGTGCAAAGAAAAGAAGTGGTGTGCAAAGTTTCAAGACGATAGCTCAAAAACTTCAGAGACTAGTATGCGTCAAAACAGACAGACGCAAGTTGTTGCATTTCCGATCGTTCAGTTATATGGCAGCTATAGGATATAGTCGGCCGATCCGTATGAAATTTTCCAGATCGGCTTAGATTCTCATAAAAGGGAATTTGTGCAAATTTCAAGTTTGTATCTTCAAAAACGTGGAAGTTATAGCATTTCCGATCAATTAGCTATAGGATATAGTCGGCCGATCCGTATGAAATTTTCCAGATCGGCCTAAATTCCCTAATAGTCAATCTGTGCAAATTTCAAGTTTCTATCTTCAATAACATGGAAGTTATAGCATTTCCGATCAATCAGATATATGACAGCTATAGGATATAGTCGGCCGATCCCGGCCGTTCCGACTTATATACTGCGTGCAAAGAAAAGAAGGGTGTGTGCAAAGTTTCAAGACGATAGCTCAAAAACTGAGAGACTAGTTTGCGTAGAAACAGACAGACGCAAGTTGTTGCATTTCCGATCGTTTAGTTATATGGCAACTATAGGATATAGTCGGCCGATCCGTATGAAATTTTCCAGATCGGCTTAGATTCTCATAAAAGGGAATTTGTGCAAATTTCAAGTTTGTATCTTCAAAAACGTGGAAGTTATAGCATTTCCGATCAAAGCTATAGGATATAGTCGGCCGATCCGTATGAAATTGTTATATGGAAGTTATAGCATTTCCGATCAATCAGATATATGACAGCTATAGGATATAGTCGGCCGATCCCGGCCGTTCCGACTTATATACTGCGTGCAAAGAAAAGAAGGGTGTGTGCAAAGTTTCAAGACGATAGCTCAAAAACTGAGAGACTAGTTTGCGTAGAAACAGACAGACGAGAAGTTGTTGCATTTCCGATCGTTCAGTTATATGGCAGCTATAGGATATAGTCGGCCGATCCGTATGAAATTTTCCAGATCGGCCTAAATTCCCCTAATAGTCAATCTGTGCAAGTTTCAAGTTTCTATCTTCAATAACATGGAAGTTATAGCATTTCCGATCAATCAGATATATGGCAGCTATAGGATATAGTCGGCCGATCCGGCCGTTCCGACTTATATACTGCGTGCAAAGAAAAGAAGGGTGTGAAAGTTTCCAAGAACGATAGCTCAAAATTCAGAGACTAGTTTGCGTAGAAACAGACAGACGCAAGTTGTTGCATTTCCGATCGTTTAGTTATATGGCAGCTATAGGATATAGTCGGCCGATCCGTATGAAATTTTCCAGATCGGCTTAGATTCTCATAAAAGGGAATTTGTGCAAATTTCAAGTTTGTATCTTCAAAAACGTGGAAGTTATAGCATTTCCGATCAAAGCTATAGGATATAGTCGGCCGATCCGTATGAAATTTTTCAGATCGGCCTAAATTCCCCTAATAGTCAATCTGTGCAAGTTTCAAGTTTCTATCTTCAATAACATGGAAGTTATAGCATTTCCGATCAATCAGATATATGACAGCTATAGGATATAGTCGGCCGATCCCGGCCGTTCCGACTTATATACTGCGTGCAAAGAAAAGAAGGGTGTGTGCAAAGTTTCAAGACGATAGCTCAAAAACTGAGAGACTAGTTTGCGTAGAAACAGACAGACGCAAGTTGTTGCATTTCCGATCGTTTAGTTATATGGCAACTATAGGATATAGTCGGCCGATCCGTATGAAATTTTCCAGATCGGCTTAGATTCTCATAAAAGGGAATTTGTGCAAATTTCAAGTTTGTATCTTCAAAAACGTGGAAGTTATAGCATTTCCGATCAATGTCAAAGCTATAGGATATAGTCGGCCGATCCGTATGAAATTTTTCAGATCGGCCTAAATTCCCTAATAATCAATCTGTGCAAATTTCAAGTTTCTATCTTCAATAACATGGAAGTTATAGCATTTCCGATCAATCAGATATATGACAGCTATAGGATATAGTCGGCCGATCCCGGCCGTTCCGACTTATATACTGCGTGCAAAGAAAAGAAGGGTGTGTGCAAAGTTTCAAGACGATAGCTCAAAAACTGAGAGACTAGTTTGCGTAGAAACAGACAGACGCAAGTTGTTGCATTTCCGATCGTTCAGTTATATGGCAGCTATAGGATATAGTCGGCCGATCCGTATGAAATTTTCCAGATGTCAGATTTTTAAAGAATTTGTGCAATTTCAAGTTTCTATCTTCCAATAACAGGAAGTTATAGCATTTCCGATCAATAGACAGGATATAGTCGGCCGATCCTTCCGTATATAAAAGAAAGTTGCAAAGTTCATATGATTGTAAATCAGTTTTACAAAGACGGAAGTTGTTGCATTTCCGATCGTTCGTATATGGCAGCTATAGGATATAGTCGGCCGATCCCGTATGAAATTTTCCAGATCGGCTTAGATTCTCAAAAAAGGGAATTTGTGCAAATTTCAAGTTTCTATCTTCAAAAACGTGGAAGTTATAGCATTTCCGATCTCAGTATATGGCAGCTATAGGATATAGTCGGCCGATCCGTATGAAATTTTTCAGATCGGCCTAAATTCCCTAATAGTCAATCTGTGCAAGTTTCAAGTTTCTATCTTCAATAACATGGAAGTTATAGCATTTCCGATCAATCAGATATATGACAGCTATAGGATATAGTCGGCCGATCCCGGCCGTTCCGACTTATATACTGCGTGCAAAGAAAAGAAGGGTGTGTGCAAAGTTTCAAGACGATAGCTCAAAAACTGAGAGACTAGTTTGCGTAGAAACAGACAGACGCAAGTTGTTGCATTTCCGATCGTTTAGTTATATGGCAACTATAGGATATAGTCGGCCGATCCGTATGAAATTTTCCAGATCGGCTTAGATTCTCATAAAAGGGAATTTGTGCAAATTTCAAGTTTGTATCTTCAAAAACGTGGAAGTTATAGCATTTCCGATCAAAGCTATAGGATATAGTCGGCCGATCCGTATGAAATTTTTCAGATCGGCCTAAATTCCCCTAATAATCAATCTGTGTAAATTTCAAGTTTCTATCTTCAATAACATGGAAGTTATAGCATTTCCGATCAATCAGATATATGACAGCTATAGGATATAGTCGGCCGATCCCGGCCGTTCCGACTTATATACTGCGTGCAAAGAAAAGAAGGGTGTGTGCAAAGTTTCAAGACGATAGCTCAAAAACTGAGAGACTAGTTTGCGTAGAAACAGACAGACGCAAGTTGTTGCATTTCCGATCGTTCAGTTATATGGCAGCTATAGGATATAGTCGGCCGATCCGTATGAAATTTTTCAGATCGGCCTAAATTCCCCTAATAGTCAATCTGTGCAAGTTTCAAGTTTCTATCTTCAATAACATGGAAGTTATAGCATTTCCGATCAATCAGATATATGACAGCTATAGGATATAGTCGGCCGATCCCGGCCGTTCCGACTTATATACTGCGTGCAAAGAAAAGAAGGGTGTGTGCAAAGTTTCAAGACGATAGCTCAAAAACTGAGAGACTAGTTTGCGTAGAAACAGACAGACGCAAGTTGTTGCATTTCCGATCGTTCAGTTATATGGCAGCTATAGGATATAGTCGGCCGATCCGTATGAAATTTTCCAGATCGGCTTAGATTCTCATAAAAGGGAATTTGTGCAAATTTCAAGTTTCTATCTTCAAAAACGTGGAAGTTATAGCATTTCCGATCAATATATGCAGCTATAGGATATAGTCGGCCGATCCGTATGAAATTTTTCAGATCGGCCTAAATCCCTAATAGTCAATCTGTGCAAATTTCAAGTTTCTATCTTCAATAACATGGAAGTTATAGCATTTCCGATCAATCAGATATATGACAGCTATAGGATATAGTCGGCCGATCCCGGCCGTTCCGACTTATATACTGCGTGCAAAGAAAAGAAGGGTGTGTGCAAAGTTTCAAGACGATAGCTCAAAAACTGAGAGACTAGTTTGCGTAGAAACAGACAGACGCAAGTTGTTGCATTTCCGATCGTTCAGTTATATGGCAACTATAGGATATAGTCGGCCGATCCGTATGAAATTTTCCAGATCGGCTTAGATTCTCATAAAAGGGAATTTGTGCAAATTTCAAGTTTGTATCTTCAAAAACGTGGAAGTTATAGCATTTCCGATCAAAGCTATAGGATATAGTCGGCCGATCCGTATGAAATTGTTATATGGAAGTTATAGCATTTCCGATCAATCAGATATATGACAGCTATAGGATATAGTCGGCCGATCCCGGCCGTTCCGACTTATATACTGCGTGCAAAGAAAAGAAGGGTGTGTGCAAAGTTTCAAGACGATAGCTCAAAAACTGAGAGACTAGTTTGCGTAGAAACAGACAGACGCAAGTTGTTGCATTTCCGATCGTTCAGTTATATGGCAGCTATAGGATATAGTCGGCCGATCCGTATGAAATTTTCCAGATCGGCTTAGATTCTCATAAAAGGGAATTTGTGCAAATTTCAAGTTTGTATCTTCAAAAACGTGGAAGTTATAGCATTTCCGATCAAAGCTATAGGATATAGTCGGCCGATCCGTATGAAATTTTTCAGATCGGCCTAAATTCCCCTAATAGTCAATCTGTGCAAATTTCAAGTTTCTATCTTCAATAACATGGAAGTTATAGCATTTCCGATCAATCAGATATATGACAGCTATAGGATATAGTCGGCCGATCCCGGCCGTTCCGACTTATATACTGCGTGCAAAGAAAAGAAGGGTGTGTGCAAAGTTTCAAGACGATAGCTCAAAAACTGAGAGACTAGTTTGCGTAGAAACAGACAGACGCAAGTTGTTGCATTTCCGATCGTTTAGTTATATGGCAACTATAGGATATAGTCGGCCGATCCGTATGAAATTTTCCAGATCGGCTTAGATTCTCATAAAAGGGAATTTGTGCAAATTTCAAGTTTGTATCTTCAAAAACGTGGAAGTTATAGCATTTCCGATCAAAGCTATGCTATAGGATATAGTCGGCCGATCCGTATGAAATTTTTCAGATCGGCCTAAATTCCCTAATAATCAATCTGTGCAAATTTCAAGTTTCTATCTTCAATAACATGGAAGTTATAGCATTTCCGATCAATCAGATATATGACAGCTATAGGATATAGTCGGCCGATCCCGGCCGTTCCGACTTATATACTGCGTGCAAAGAAAAGAAGGGTGTGTGCAAAGTTTCAAGACGATAGCTCAAAAACTGAGAGACTAGTTTGCGTAGAAACAGACAGACGCAAGTTGTTGCATTTCCGATCGTTCAGTTATATGGCAGCTATAGGATATAGTCGGCCGATCCGTATGAAATTTTTCAGATCGGCCTAAATTCCCTAATAGTCAATCTGTGCAAATTTCAAGTTTCTATCTTCAATAACATGGAAGTTATAGCATTTTCCGATCAATCAGATATATGGCAGCTATAGGATATAGTCGGCCGATCCCGGCCGTTCCGACTTATATACTGCGTGCAAAGAAAAGAAGGGTGTGTGCAAAGTTTCAAGACGATAGCTCAAAAACTGAGAGACTAGTTTGCGTAGAAACAGACAGACGCAAGTTGTTGCATTTCCGATCGTTCAGTTATATGGCAGCTATAGGATATAGTCGGCCGATCCGTATGAAATTTTCCAGATCGGCTTAGATTCTCATAAAAGGGAATTTGTGCAAATTTCAAGTTTGTATCTTCAAAAACGTGGAAGTTATAGCATTTCCGATCAAAGCTATAGGATATAGTCGGCCGATCCGTATGAAATTTTTCAGATCGGCCTAAATTCCCCTAATAATCAATCTGTGCAAATTTCAAGTTTCTATCTTCAATAACATGGAAGTTATAGCATTTCCGATCAATCAGATATATGACAGCTATAGGATATAGTCGGCCGATCCCGGCCGTTCCGACTTATATACTGCGTGCAAAGAAAAGAAGGGTGTGTGCAAAGTTTCAAGACGATAGCTCAAAAACTGAGAGACTAGTTTGCGTAGAAACAGACAGACGCAAGTTGTTGCATTTCCGATCGTTCAGTTATATGGCAACTATAGGATATAGTCGGCCGATCCGTATGAAATTTTCCAGATCGGCTTAGATTCTCATAAAAGGGAATTTGTGCAAATTTCAAGTTTGTATCTTCAAAAACGTGGAAGTTATAGCATTTCCGATCAAAATCAGTTATAGCTATAGGATATAGTCGGCCGATCCGTATGAAATTTTTCAGATCGGCCTAAATTCCCCTAATAGTCAATCTGTGCAAATTTCAAGTTTCTATCTTCAATAACATGGAAGTTATAGCATTTCCGATCAATCAGATATATGACAGCTATAGGATATAGTCGGCCGATCCCGGCCGTTCCGACTTATATACTGCGTGCAAAGAAAAGAAGGGTGTGTGCAAAGTTTCAAGACGATAGCTCAAAAACTGAGAGACTAGTTTGCGTAGAAACAGACAGACGCAAGTTGTTGCATTTCCGATCGTTTAGTTATATGGCAACTATAGGATATAGTCGGCCGATCCGTATGAAATTTTCCAGATCGGCTTAGATTCTCATAAAAGGGAATTTGTGCAAATTTCAAGTTTGTATCTTCAAAAACGTGGAAGTTATAGCATTTCCGATCAAAGCTATAGGATATAGTCGGCCGATCCGTATGAAATTTTTCAGATCGGCCTAAATTCCCCTAATAGTCAATCTGTGCAAATTTCAAGTTTCTATCTTCAATAACATGGAAGTTATAGCATTTCCGATCAATCAGATATATGGCAGCTATAGGATATAGTCGGCCGATCCCGGCCGTTCCGACTTATATACTGCGTGCAAAGAAAAGAAGGGTGTGTGCAAAGTTTCAAGACGATAGCTCAAAAACTGAGAGACTAGTTTGCGTAGAAACAGACAGACGCAAGTTGTTGCATTTCCGATCGTTCAGTTATATGGCAGCTATAGGATATAGTCGGCCGATCCGTTAGTTGAAATTATATTTTCAGATCAAATAGGTTTCTAGATTTTCCTAATAGTCAATCTGTGCAAATTTCAAGTTTCTATCTTCAATAACATGGAAGTTATAGCATTTCCGATCAATCAGATATATGGCAGCTATAGGATATAGTCGGCCGATCCCGGCCGTTCCGACTTATATACTGCGTGCAAAGAAAAGAAGGGTGTGTGCAAAGTTTCAAGACGATAGCTCAAAAACTGAGAGACTAGTTTGCGTAGAAACAGACAGACGCAAGTTGTTGCATTTCCGATCGTTCAGTTATATGGCAGCTATAGGATATAGTCGGCCGATCCGTATGAAATTTTCCAGATCGGCTTAGATTCTCATAAAAGGGAATTTGTGCAAATTTCAAGTTTGTATCTTCAAAAACGTGGAAGTTATAGCATTTCCGATCAATATATGGCAGCTATAGGATATAGTCGGCCGATCCGTATGAAATTTTTCAGATCGGCCTAAATTCCCCTAATAGTCAATCTGTGCAAATTTCAAGTTTCTATCTTCAATAACATGGAAGTTATAGCATTTCCGATCAATCAGATATATGACAGCTATAGGATATAGTCGGCCGATCCCGGCCGTTCCGACTTATATACTGCGTGCAAAGAAAAGAAGGGTGTGTGCAAAGTTTCAAGACGATAGCTCAAAAACTGAGAGACTAGTTTGCGTAGAAACAGACAGACGCAAGTTGTTGCATTTCCGATCGTTCAGTTATATGGCAGCTATAGGATATAGTCGGCCGATCCGTATGAAATTTTCCAGATCGGCTTAGATTCTCATAAAAGGGAATTTGTGCAAATTTCAAGTTTGTATCTTCAAAAACGTGGAAGTTATAGCATTTCCGATCAAATTTGCAGCTATAGGATATAGTCGGCCGATCCGTATGAAATTTTTCAGATCGGCCTAAATTCCCCTAATAGTCAATCTGTGCAAATTTCAAGTTTCTATCTTCAATAACATGGAAGTTATAGCATTTCCGATCAATCAGATATATGACAGCTATAGGATATAGTCGGCCGATCCCGGCCGTTCCGACTTATATACTGCGTGCAAAGAAAAGAAGGGTGTGTGCAAAGTTTCAAGACGATAGCTCAAAAACTGAGAGACTAGTTTGCGTAGAAACAGACAGACGCAAGTTGTTGCATTTCCGATCGTTCAGTTATATGGCAGCTATAGGATATAGTCGGCCGATCCGTATGAAATTTTCCAGATCGGCCTAAATTCAAGTTTCTATCTTCAATAACATGGAAGTTATAGCATTTCCGATCAATCAGATATATGGCAGCTATAGGATATAGTCGGCCGATCCCGGCCGTTCCGACTTATATACTGCGTGCAAAGAAAAGAAGGGTGTGTGCAAAGTTTCAAGACGATAGCTCAAAAACTGAGAGACTAGTTTGCGTAGAAACAGACAGACGCAAGTTGTTGCATTTCCGATCGTTCAGTTATATGGCAGCTATAGGATATAGTCGGCCGATCCGTATGAAATTTTCCAGATCGGCTTAGATTCTCATAAAAGGGAATTTGTGCAAATTTCAAGTTTGTATCTTCAAAAACGTGGAAGTTATAGCATTTCCGATCAAAGCTATAGGATATAGTCGGCCGATCCGTATGAAATTTTTCAGATCGGCCTAAATTCCCCTAATAATCAATCTGTGCAAATTTCAAGTTTCTATCTTCAATAACATGGAAGTTATAGCATTTCCGATCAATCAGATATATGACAGCTATAGGATATAGTCGGCCGATCCCGGCCGTTCCGACTTATATACTGCGTGCAAAGAAAAGAAGGGTGTGTGCAAAGTTTCAAGACGATAGCTCAAAAACTGAGAGACTAGTTTGCGTAGAAACAGACAGACGCAAGTTGTTGCATTTCCGATCGTTCAGTTATATGGCAACTATAGGATATAGTCGGCCGATCCGTATGAAATTTTCCAGATCGGCTTAGATTCTCATAAAAGGGAATTTGTGCAAATTTCAAGTTTGTATCTTCAAAAACGTGGAAGTTATAGCATTTCCGATCAATCTATGGCAGCTATAGGATATAGTCGGCCGATCCGTATGAAATTTTTCAGATCGGCCTAAATTCCCCTAATAATCAATCTGTGCAAATTTCAAGTTTCTATCTTCAATAACATGGAAGTTATAGCATTTCCGATCAATCAGATATATGACAGCTATAGGATATAGTCGGCCGATCCCGGCCGTTCCGACTTATATACGTGTGCAAAGTTTCAAGACGATAGCTCAAAAACTGAGAGACTAGTTTGCGTAGAAACAGACAGACGCAAGTTGTTGCATTTCCGATCGTTCAGTTATATGGCAGCTATAGGATATAGTCGGCCGATCCGTATGAAATTTTTCAGATCGGCCTAAATTCCCCTAATAGTCAATCTGTGCAAGTTTCAAGTTTCTATCTTCAATAACATGGAAGTTATAGCATTTCCGATCAATCAGATATATGGCAGCTATAGGATATAGTCGGCCGATCCCGGCCGTTCCGACTTATATACTGCGTGCAAAGGAAAGAAGGGTGTGTGCAAAGTTTCAAGACGATAGCTCAAAAACTGAGAGACTAGTTTGCGTAGAAACAGACAGACGCAAGTTGTTGCATTTCCGATCGTTCAGTTATATGGCAGCTATAGGATATAGTCGGCCGATCCGTATGAAATTTTCCAGATCGGCTTAGATTCTCATAAAAGGGAATTTGTGCAAATTTCAAGTTTGTATCTTCAAAAACGTGGAAGTTATAGCATTCCGATCAATCATAGATTTCGATCAAAGCTATAGGATATAGTCGGCCGATCCGTATGAAATTTTTCAGATCGGCCTAAATTCCCTAATAATCAATCTGTGCAAATTTCAAGTTTCTATCTTCAATAACATGGAAGTTATAGCATTTCCGATCAATCAGATATATGACAGCTATAGGATATAGTCGGCCGATCCCGGCCGTTCCGACTTATATACTGCGTGCAAAGGAAAGAAGGGTGTGTGCAAAGTTTCAAGACGATAGCTCAAAAACTGAGAGACTAGTTTGCGTAGAAACAGACAGACGCAAGTTGTTGCATTTCCGATCGTTCAGTTATATGGCAGCTATAGGATATAGTCGGCCGATCCGTATGAAATTTTCCAGATCGGCTTAGATTCTCCATAAAAGGGAATTTGTGCAAATTTCAAGTTTCTATCTTCAATAACATGGAAGTTATAGCATTTCCGATCAATCAGATATATGGCAGCTATAGGATATAGTCGGCCGATCCCGGCCGTTCCGACTTATATACTGCGTGCAAAGAAAAGAAGGGTGTGTGCAAAGTTTCAAGACGATAGCTCAAAAACTGAGAGACTAGTTTGCGTAGAAACAGACAGACGCAAGTTGTTGCATTTCCGATCGTTCAGTTATATGGCAGCTATAGGATATAGTCGGCCGATCCGTATGAAATTTTCCAGATCGGCTTAGATTCTCATAAAAGGGAATTTGTGCAAATTTCAAGTTTGTATCTTCAAAAACGTGGAAGTTATAGCATTTCCGATCAGGATCAAAGCTATAGGATATAGTCGGCCGATCCGTATGAAATTTTTCAGATCGGCCTAAATTCCCTAATAGTCAATCTGTGCAAATTTCAAGTTTCTATCTTCAATAACATGGAAGTTATAGCATTTCGCGATCAATCAGATATATGGCAGCTATAGGATATAGTCGGCCGATCCCGGCCGTTCCGACTTATATACTGCGTGCAAAGAAAAGAAGGGTGTGTGCAAAGTTTCAAGACGATAGCTCAAAAACTGAGAGACTAGTTTGCGTAGAAACAGACAGACGCAAGTTGTTGCATTTCCGATCGTTTAGTTATATGGCAACTATAGGATATAGTCGGCCGATCCGTATGAAATTTTCCAGATCGGCTTAGATTCTCATAAAAGGGAAATTTGCAAATTTCAAGTTTGTATCTTCAAAAACGTGGAAGTTATAGCATTTCCGAT
>JAECWK010000003.1:0-141762 GCA_018150405.1 Drosophila varians
TTTTCCACATTATTTTTCTGTATTTTTTTGGTATTTTTAGTATTTTTGTTTATTTTTTGGTATTATTTTTCTGGCATTGTTTGGTATTTTTCTGGTATTCTTCGGTATATTTTTCTAGTATTTTTTGGTATTTTTTTCTAGTATTTTTGGTATTTTTCTGGTATTTTTCTGCTATTTTTTGGTATTTTTTTTAGTATTTTTTGGTATTTTTCTAGTATTTTTTGGTATTTTTCTGGTATTTTTGGTATTTTTCTAGTATTTTTTGGTATTTTGTTGGTATTTTTTTGGTATTTTTTTCTAGTATTTTTGGTATATTTTTTCAGTATTTTTTGATATTATTTTTCTGGTATTTTTGGTATTTTTCTGGTATTTTTTTGTTTTTTTTTCTGGTATTATTTTTCTGGTATTGTTTGGTATTTTTCTGGTATTTTTTCTAGTATTTTTTGGTATTTTTTTCTAGTATTTTTTGGTATTTTTCTAGTATTTTTTGGAATTTTTCTGGTATTATTTTTCCCATATTTTTATGGTATTTTTCTGGTATTTTTTTGGTATTTTTTTAGTATTTTTTGGTTTTTTTCTGCTATTTTTTGGTATTTTTTTTAGTATTTTTGGTATTTTTCTAGTATTTTTTGGTATTTTTCTGGTATTTTTCTGGTTTTTTGGTATTTTTTCTAGTATTTTTTTTGGTATTTTGTATTTTTTGGTATTTTTTGGTTTTTTTTCTAGTATTTTTTGGTATTTTTTCAGTATTTTTTGATATTTTTTTCTGGTATTTTTTGGTATTTTTCTGGTATTTTTTGTTTTTTTTTTGGTATTATTTTTCTGGTATTTTTTTGGTATTTTTTCTAGTATTTTTTGGTATTTTTCTGGTATTTTTTTGTTTTTTTTTTTTTCTGGTATTTTTTGGTATTTTTCTGGTATTTTTTTGGTAATTTTTTCTAGTATTTTTTGGTATTATTCTAGTATTTTTGGTATTTTTCTGGTATTTTTTGGTTTTTTTCTAGTATTTTTTGGTATTTATCTAGTATTTTTCTGGTATTTTTTTGGTATTTTTTTGTAGTATTTTTTGGTATTTTATGATATTATTTTTTGGTATTTTTTTTGGTATTTTTTGGTATTTTTTGGTATTTTTTTGTTTTTTTGTATTTTTCTGGTATTATTTTTCTTATTTTTTTGGTGTTTTTCTAGTATTTTTTGATATTATTTTTCTGGTATTTTTTGGTATTTTTCTGGTATTTTTTTGTTTTTTTTTTCTGGTATTATTTTTCTGGTATTTTTTGGTATTTTTTTCTAGTATTTTTGGTATTTTTCTGGTATTTTTCTGGTTTTTTTGGGTATTATTTTTCTGGTATTGTTTGGTATTTTTCTGGTATTTTTTGATATTTTTTCTAGTATTTTTTGGTATTATTCTAGTATTTTTGGTATTTTTCTGGTATTTTTGGTTTTTTTCTAGTATTTTTTGGTATTTATCTAGTATTTTTTTGGTATTTTTTTGGTATTTTTTTCTAGTATTTTTTGGTATTTTTCTGGTATTTTTCTGGTTTTTTTGGTATTATTTTTCTGGTATTTTTTGGTATTTTTCTGGTATTATTTTTCCCATAAATTTTTGGTATTTTTTTCTGATATTTTTTTTTAGTATATTTTGGTATTTTCTGGTATTTTTTGGTATTATTTTTCTGGTATTTTTGGTATATTTCTGGTATTTTTTGGTATTTTTTTCTAGTATTTTTTTTTTTTTTTTTCTAGTATTTTTTTGGTATTTTTTTCTAGTATTTTTTGGTATTTATCTAGTATTTTTTGGTATTTTTCTGGTATTTTTTTGGTATTTTGTTGTAGTATTTTTTGGTGTTTTGTGATATTATTTTTTTGGTATTTTTCTGGTTTATTTTTGGTATTTTTCTGGTATTATTTTTCTGATATTTTTTGGTGTTTTTCTAGTATTTTTTAATATTATTTTTCTGGTATTTTTTGGTATTTTTCTGGTATTTTTTTTGGTATTTTTCTGGTATTTTTTGGTATTTTTTGGTATTATTTTTCAGGCATTTTTTGGTATTATTTTACTGGTATTTTTTTGGTATGTTTTTTCTAGTATTTTTTGGTATTTTTCTATTTTTTTGATATTAATTTTCTGGTATTTTTTGGTATTTTTCCTGTATTTTTGTTGGTATTTTTCTGGTATTTTGTTGTATTTTTTTCTAGAATATTTTGGTATTTTTCTAGTATTTTTTGATATTATTTTCTGGTATTTTTTGGGTTTTTTTTTTAGTATAGTTTGGTATTTTTCTAGTATTTTTTGATATTATGTTTCTGGTATTTTTTGGTATTATTTTTCTGGTATTTTTTGGTATTTTTGTGTAGTATTTTGTGGTATTTTTCTGGTATTTTTTTTGTAGTAAATATGACTAGGCAAAAAAAGTATATGGTCCAATAAAAATGAATATGCCAGGTCAATCTTAAATTAAGAAATACCAATTTTTTATTTGTATCAGGTAGGTTTTATTTTAACGGTATAAAAAATAGTGTGAGCGTATCATGTATAGAAAAATTAGTGTGGCCGTATCCCGTATAAAAAAATTAAGTGTGACCGTACCCCGTATAGAACAATTAGTGTTACCGGCGGACGTGGCTGCCCAGACCCGGCCAAGTGGACAAGGCTACCTAGGCCTACCCAGACGGACGAGGCTACCTAGGCCTACCCAAACGGGAGAAGATTTTCTACCACTAGGTGGCGCCACCAAATTAGTACCCATTTCTACCACTACGTGGCGCCACCAATTTAGTACCATTGTCTACCACTAGGTGGCGCCACTAATTTAGTACCATTTTCTGCCACTAGGTGGCACTGATTTAGTACCAATTTCTAGCACTAAGTGGCACCACCAAATTAGTACCAATTTTTACCACTAGGTGGCGCCACTAATTTAATAATAATTTCTACCACTAGGTGGCGCTACCAAATTAGTACAAACTTTAACCACTAGATGGCGGCACTAATTTAGTAACACTTTTGCCCAATAGGGGGAGCATCTAAATTTAGGACTACTTGTGTCCAACAGGGGGCACTGGTACACCCTGGGTTCAAACCTATCTTGGACAACAACCAGCAAGGACAAAAAGCCATCCTAGAATTAAACCAGCAATGACAACTAACCATTCTGTACACAACCCCATCCTAGACTTATACTAACCGTGGACATACCCGGTTGCTGGTGTATACTAGTTCGAACATCAAACATGTATGGGGTATGGGACCCAACGTGTAACCTGGCAGGGCGGGTTGCCTATATGTATGGGCCGACGCCGGCAGAGCCTCAGTCTTTGTACCCTCCGATGCATAAATATCGTATTAAAAAAACAATACGCGAATGCAAAGGGTGCTGAGCGCACTTAGAATATGCTGAACTCACCCCGCCCACAGGCGACAGTTTTAGCGCCACCGTCACCCTCGAAATCATAAATTGCACAATATAATGCCAATTCGCAAATGTAACGGTGCCTGAGTGCATTTAGAAGGTGATGTCTACAACCACATCAGTGGTGACACTCTCATAAGCTGATTGGGGTTAAACACATCAATTGCAAAATATAATGCCAATTCGCAAATGTAACGGTCGCTGAGTGCATTTAGAAGGTGATGTCTCCAACCACATCAGTGGTGACACTCTCATAAGCTGATTGGGGTTAAACTCATAACCTTACCAACCCACGTGTGTTTTAGCAAAAGTAGTACTCTCAGATGCAAAAATATCGAATTCAAAGCCAATGCGCGAATGCAAATGGTGCTGAGTGCATTAATATGATGATGTCCTCACACCGCCCACAGCCGACTGTGTAAATATAGTATTAAAAAGCCAATACGCGAATGCAAAGGGTGCTGAGTACATTTAGAATATGCTGTCCTCATCCCGCCCACAGGCGACAGTTTCAGCGGCACCGTCACCCTCGAAATCATAAATTTAAAAATATAAAGCAAATTCACAAATGTAACGGTCGCTGAGTGCGTTTAGAAGCTGATGTCGTCAACCACAGCAGCGGTGACACTCTCATAATCTGATTGGGGTTAAACTCATAACCTTACAAACCCACGTGTGTTAAGCGAAACTAGAACCCTCAGATGCATAAATATCGTATTAAAAAGCCAATACGCGAATGCAAAGGGTGCTGAGTGCATTAAGAATATGCTGTCCTCATCCCGCCCACAGCCGACAGTTTTAGCGGCACCGTCACTCTCGAAATCATAAATTGCGAAGTACAAAGCCAATTCGCAAATGTAACGGTCGCTGAGTGCATTTAAAGGCTGATCTCCCCACCTTGCCCACAGCCGCCAGTTTTAGCTGCACCGTCACCTTCGAAACCATAAATTGCAAAATATAATGCCAATTCGCAAATGTAACGGTCGCTGACCCACGTGTGTTTTAGCAAAAGTAGTACTCTCAGATGCAAAAATATCGAATTCAAAGCCAATGCGCGAATGCAAATGGTGCTAAGTGCATTAAAATGATGATGTCCTCACACCGCCCACAGCCGACTGTGTAAATATAGTATTAAAAAGCCAATACGCGAATGCAAAGGGTGCTGAGTACATTTAGAATATGCTGTCCTCATCCCTCCCACAGGCGACAGTTTAAGCGGCACCGTCACCCTCGAAATCATAAATTTAAAAATATAAAGCCAATTCACAAATGTAACGGTCGCTGAGTGCGTTTAGAAGCTGATGTCGTCAACCACAAAAGCAGTGGCACTTTCATAAGCTGATTGGGGTTAAACTCATAACCTTACTAACCCACGTGTGTTAAGCGAAACTAGTACCCTCAGATGCATAAATATTGTATTAAAAAAACAATACGCGAATGCAAAGGGTGCTGAGTGCATTTAGAATATGCTGAACTCACCCCGCCCACAGCCGACAGTTTTAGCGGCACCGTCACCCTCGAAATCATAAATTTAAAAATATAAAGCCAATTCACAAATGTAACGGTCGCTGAGTGCGTTTAGAAGCTGATGTCGTCAACCACAAAAGCAGTGGCACTTTCATAAGCTGATTGGGGTTAAACTCATAACCTTACTAACCCACGTGTGTT
Organism: Drosophila varians; assembly: GCA_018150405.1. Classification (NCBI taxonomy): domain Eukaryota; kingdom Metazoa; phylum Arthropoda; class Insecta; order Diptera; family Drosophilidae; genus Drosophila; species Drosophila varians. The sequence continues at coordinate 5,082 of JAECWK010000003.1, forward strand.
AAGCGAAACTAGTACCCTCAGATGCATAAATATTGTATTAAAAAAACAATACGCGAATGCAAAGGGTGCTGAGTGCATTTAGAATATGCTGAACTCACCCCGCCCACAGCCGACAGTTTTAGCGGCACCGTCACCCTCGAAATCATAAATTTCAAAATATAAAGCCAATTTGCAAATGTAACGGTCGCTGAGTGCATTTAGAAGGTGATGTCGTCAACCACAGCAGCGGTGACACTCTCATAAGCTGATTGGGTTTAAACTCATAACCTTACTAACCCACGTATGTTTTAGAGAAACTAGTACCCTTAGATGCATAAGAATCGTATTAAAAAAAACAATACGTGAATGCAAAGGGTGCTGAGTGCATTTAGATTGTGGTGTCGTCACACCGCCCACAGCCGACAGTTTTAGCTGCACCGACACCCTCGAAATTATAAATTTCAAAATATAAAGCCAATTTGGAAATGTAACGGTCGCTGAGTGCATTTAGAAGGTGATGTCGTCAACCACAGCAGCGTTGCCAGCCCACGTGTGTTTTACCGAAACTAGTACCCTCAGATGCATAAATATTGTATTAAAAAAACAATACGCGAATGGAAAGGGTGCTGAGTGCATTTAGAATATGCTGAACTCATCCCGCCCACAGCCGACCGTTTTAGCGGCACCGTCACCCTCGAAATCATAAATTTCAAAATATAAAGCCAATTTGCAAATGTAACGGTCGCTGAGTGCATTTAGAAGGTGATGTCGTCAACCACAGCAGCGTTGCCAGCCCACGTGTGTTTTACCGAAACTAGTACCCTCAGATGCATAAATATTGTATTAAAAAAACAAAACGCGAATGCAAAGGGTGCTGAGTGCATTTAGAATATGCTGAACTCACCCCGCCCACAGCCGACAGTTTTAGCGGCACCGTCACCCTCGAAATCATAAATTTCAAAATATAAAGCCAATTTGCAAATGTAACGGTCGCTGAGTGCATTTAGAAGGTGATGTCGTCAACCACAGCAGCGGTGTCACTCTCATAAGCTGATTGGAGTTAAACACATGACGTTGCCAGCCCACGTGTGTTTTACCGAAACTAGTACCCTCAGATGCATAAATATCGTATTAAAAAAACAATACGCGAATGCAAAGGGTGCTGAGTACATTTAGAATATGCTGTCCTCACACCGCCCACAGCCGACAGTTTTAGCCGCACCGACACCCTCGAGATCATAAATTGCAAAATATAAAGTCCAACTTGCAAATGTAACGGTCGCTGAGTGCATTTAGAAGGTGATGTATCCAACCACAGCAGTGGTGGCACTCTCATAAGCTGATTGGGGTTAAACACATCACTTTGCCAACCCACGTGTGTTTTAGCGAAACTAGCACCCTAGATGCATAAATATCGTATTAAAAAAAAACATTCCGCGAATGCAAAGGGTGCTGAGTGCATTTAGAATATGCTGTCCTCACCCCCCCACCGGCGACAGTTTTAGCCGCACCGACACCATCGAGATCATAAATTGCAAAATATAAAGTCCAACTTGCAAATGTAACGGTCGCTGAGTGCATTTAGAAGGTGATGTATCGTATTAAAAAGCCAATACGCGAATGCAAAGGGTGCTGGGTGCATTTAGAATATGCTGTCCTCACCCCGCCACCGGCGACAGTTTTAGCGGCACCGTCACCCTCGAATTCATAAATTGCAAACTATAAAGCCAATTCGCAAATGTTACGGTCGCTGAGTGCATTTAGAAGGTGATGTCTCCAACCACAGCAGCGGTGGCACTCTCATAATCTGATTGGTGTTAAACATTGAGGTATTAAAAAGCCAATACGCGAATGCAAAGGGTGCTGAGAGCATTTAGAATATGCTGTGCTCATCCCGCCCACAGCCAACAGTTTTAGCGGCACCGTCACCCTCGAAATTATAAATTTAAAAATATAAAGCCAATTGACAAATGTAACGGTCGCTGAGTGCATTTAAAGGCTGATCTCCCCACCTTGCCCACAGCCGCCAATTTTAGCTGCACCGTCACCCTCGAAATCATAAATTGCAAAATATAATGCCATTTCGCAAATGTAACGGTCGCTGAGTGCATTTAGAAGGTGATGTCTCCAACCACATCTCATAAGCTGATTGGGGTTAAACACATCACCTTACCAACCCACGTGTGTTTTAGCGAAAGTAGTACTCTCAGATGCAAAAATATCGAATTCAAAAGCCAATGCGCGAATGCAAATGGTGCTGAGTGCATTTAGAATATGCTGTCGTCACACCGCCCACAGCCGACATGGCACTCAGCACGACAATGGTGCTGAGTGCATTAAAATGATGATGTCCTCACACCGCCCACAGCTGACTGTGTAAATATAGTATTAAAAAGCCAATACGCGAATGCAAAGGGTGCTGAGTACATCTAGAATATGCTGTCCTCATCCCGCCCACAGGCGACAGTTTAAGCGGCACCGTCACCCTCGAAATCATAAATTTAAAAATATAAAGCAAATTCACAAATGTAACGGTCGCTGAGTGCGTTTAGAAGCTGATGTCGTCAACCACAGCAGCGGTGACACTCTCATAATCTGATTGGGGTTAAACTCATAACCTTACAAACCCACGTGTGTTAAGCGAAACTAGAACCCTCAGATGCATAAATATCGTATTAAAAAGCCAATACGCGAATGCAAAGGGTGCTGAGTGCATTAAGAATATGCTGTCCTCATCCCGCCCACAGCCGACAGTTTTAGCGGCACCGTCACTCTCGAAATCATAAATTGCGAAGTACAAAGCCAATTCGCAAATGTAACGGTCGCTGAGTGCATTTAAAGGCTGATCTCCCCACCTTGCCCACAGCCGCCAGTTTTAGCTGCACCGTCACCTTCGAAACCATAAATTGCAAAATATAATGCCAATTCGCAAATGTAACGGTCGCTGACCCACGTGTGTTTTAGCAAAAGTAGTACTCTCAGATGCAAAAATATCGAATTCAAAGCCAATGCGCGAATGCAAATGGTGCTAAGTGCATTAAAATGATGATGTCCTCACACCGCCCACAGCCGACTGTGTAAATATAGTATTAAAAAGCCAATACGCGAATGCAAAGGGTGCTGAGTACATCTAGAATATGCTGTCCTCATCCCGCCCACAGGCGACAGTTTAAGCGGCACCGTCACCCTCGAATTCATAAATTGCAAACTATAAAGCCAATTCGCAAATGTAAAGGTCGCTGCGTGCATTTAGAAGGTGATGTCTCCAACCACAGCAGCGGTGACACTCTCATAAGCTGATTGGGGTTAAACATTGAGGTATTAAAAAGCCAATACGCGAATGCAAAGGGTGTAGAATGATAGTCCTTTATTTCCAGTTAAAGACTTTGGATTGTATTTTAGGGTATCTTTATTAATCAGGAGGCGGCAGTGGTGCCGCGTCCAGTTCTCGATGGATTCTCCATTAGTTAGGAGGCGGCAGTGGTGCCGCGTCCATCTCCCGATGGATTCTGATCTTTACAATATTCCTACAGCGGCAGAGACGCTTATATATTCTAATGTATAAATCTATGTAACTAAACGAGGAAATAAGAATATACACTTGAGTTCAAGTACCCGCGGTCTGCATGTGACAGTTTATGCTGACACTTGCAACCGGCTCGGATTTCATCCGCTTGGTCAAGAACCTTATATTTATCGTTTGTTTATGTTTATGCGACAATGTATGAAGTACAGTGTGCATTCGATAAATGTGCATATTACATCTCCCTCCTTTTGAAAAATAACGTAATTACATGAAGTTATTTTTATTCCATAATATTTAAGGGTTCTTTTTTTTTGTTCTCTTTTTTTGTTGTAAATTATTTTTTGTATATTGGCTTAATTGATTGTACTAGATATATTATAATGGAAATAGAATTCAATCTTATGTGTTTTAATTTAAACAATTGAAACAAGAAGATTGACAAGAATGCTGATTTCGGTTCGAAATAAAATTTAATTATCTCAAATTTAATTAACCTTTTTAATTTTTCGATTCATACAATATAACGCTCTGATTAACTGCTATCTAAATTTTATTTAATGAATATTTTTAATCTATCCTTATGAACTGTTTGTGTCTTATTTCTATCTCCTGATATTATAATGTTATCTTTTTCTCCAATTTTGATTAAAGTGTATGGGCCTGTATATTTAAAATCTAGCTTATGACCTGTTTCATTTCTTAACAAAACTTTATCTCCTATTTTAAGTGCTATATCTCTAGTTTTCCTATCATATAGTTCCTTATTCTTAATTTTATTATCTTCTATCATTATTCTAGCTCTTTTATATGCTACTTCTAACCTATACTTAGATTCTTTAGCATAGTCTTCTATGTTATAAAGAGGTTCTATTTTTTCTATAGTATTAAAATGTATTGGTAAGTTTGAGGTTTTACCAAATACTAATTCATATGGACAATATTCATGTGCCATAGAAGGTGTCGTGTTGAAACAGTATACGAAATATTGTAGCCATACGTCCCAGTCAGTTTTATCTACTGAAATGTAGGATCGAATAAATTCATTGAAAGTTCTGTGGCTTCTTTCGACTGTTCCAACGGTTTGGTGGTGGTGTGCAGTAGATGTTATGTTTTTGATGTTTAGGTTTCTACATAGTTCATCTATTATTGAATTTTTGTATTCTGTTCCCATGTCCGTAATGAACGTCTTCATTGGACCGTACTTCAGAATAAAATCTTCAAATATAGCTTTAGCTACTGTTTTTGCACTTTTGTCTTTAATTGGTATTGCGACGAGATATTTTGTTAAGTCGCAAATTAGAGTAATTGTATACTCGTTTCCTTGTTCTGATTTGGGTAGTGGACCGATCGTATCCACAATTACCCTGTCGAAAGCCATTTGCGGCGTTTCTGTTAACGTCATTGGGGTCTTTGTATTTTTTATAATCTTAGATTTTTGGCATTTTGGACATTTTCTTATATAATTGGATATTTGTCTTGTCATATTTTTCCAATGATAATGTCTTTTTATTTTTGCTAATGTTCTAGCTATGCCTGTATGACCTCCTTGTATTGGACCATCATGGAATGTAAACAGTATTGCTTCTATTTCTTTATCATTATTTGATAATAGGGTCACCGGCTTGAGTAGCGCTACTCTTAAAGATTGTAATATTTTATTGCCCATTAATTTAAAAGATTCTATTGATATAGTATCAAAGATCTTTTCGCTCGGTGCCACTTTGAGTTGGCTGATATTAAGTATACCGGCTTCTTTTTCAAGCCTTTGGAAGAATTGACCTAAGTCGAGAATTCCATTGTTGTACAAATCGCTAACATCAATTCTTGCTATAACTTTCTTTCCATGTTTTAATAAACATAGTGGGTCTGTTATTCGCAAGGTCACTACTTTTCGTACCTCATCATTTGTAATGACTTCGTATACGTTGGGCTTAGAAGCTTTATTAAGAGTTTGCTTATGCAAATCTACTTGTTCTTTTGTGTTTCCTGCGCAGGAATTATTCTGTTTACTTTGTTTTCTTGTAGTGACTTTTAAGACATTTTTGGTTATTTCTTTTAGTTGCTCAATAGTTATTCTTGATAACGCATCAGCAACGTAATTGTCCTTATGTAGAATGATTAATGTAGAATTTTACTATTCTTTCTTTAAGTTTTTCTCTCTTGAGGTTTTTTTTTTTTTTATTTCATGTTGTATATATTTTTTTTTAATATTGTGTTCCTCTGAATTGTTGCCATGTTAGTTTTGCTGTCTTCGGGCATACAATATTGTGTTGGCATTGCCAGTCATTTCAGTACTGCATTAAATGTACTTCGTGACTGCTTCATTCATGGTGTTGAAACTACCAGCCTCTAGTATTGTTTTTAGCCTGCCATGTTCACAATTTTTAACCATTGTGGAGATGGCTTCTTTTGTGCTGAACTTATCAGCATGTTCGGCTGACAAACCTTCATCAATGTATGAGGCTTCTAGTAGCTTCCTGAGGTTTTCAATCTCTGTGGTGAACTTTTCGGCTGTTTTTCCTTTTGAAGTGTCTTGGCCATTTTAGCCTTAACAACATCAGATGTTTCACCTACAATTGTGTCTTGCAGTTTCTTCACAATTGCTTCGATTGTAGTCTCGTTCTGTACTCTATAGAGAGTTGACCCAATTATTTTAGATTTGATCACCTCAACGGCTAGTTCTTCAAATGTGCCTTTTGTAAGGTTTACTAATTTTAACGCTGTTATGAATCTTTGGAGATGGATTTTCTGTCCATCAAATTCAGGAATTGCGTTTGAAATGTCCTTTATGTAGGACCTTAGCGCGGCTGGGTCTGCCATGGTGGTGCTATCGTTTGGTATATTTTCTATTATAATTGAATTAGAATCTGAATCTATATCATCATCCACATCAGACATTAAAACTGCTGGGATAGTGAGGTTATTATAATCAGTTTCCTCGATTTTAGGATTCAATTCTAATTCACCTGACTCTAATTCTAATTCGGATTCTTCCGACTCTACTTGTTCCACTTCAGTTGGTGCTTCTGATTTTTGGTTTATCATCGGCTTTAACTGTTAAAGAGGTGTTAAGTATGGTCGGGATAGATATATCTAATTCAAATTTTTGCTTAACTAATATTAAATTTTCTCGAAGTCTTATTAAAAATTTGGATACGGTGGACCAATGATCTTTATTAAGTTTTTCTCTTTGGCCATATATTAGAATACGTGCATCATTAAAGCACTTTACTAATATTTCTGTATGCTTCCTAACGGTGTTTCTTTGAATTGGTCTATTTTGCGTTAATGATTTGTATGATTTTCCAAATTCTGTTTTTATTTTTGTAAGTTCTTTGCAATTTTTTACAATTTGTAGAAACAATTTGCGCACATTATTACGACAATTATTATTAACAAATTGTTTACTAATTTTAAGTCAATAGTGTTTGACTCCACTTTATTTATAACATTGGCTGTGGAGTTCACTGTCTTAAAATCTGCGAGTCCCATTTTGGGATTACCTATACTCAATTTATAAGTATGTTTTTCAACTGAATCTATCTTACTTATTGAATTATTTATCATTAGTTACAGTTTTTCCTGCCTATTGTTTCGTATAGCTTTATAGGCTATACTTCTAATTGGGCGAAATGTTTCGCTCAATTTTACATTTTTTTGTTTATAATAAGAAAAAAAATATGCAACGCAGTGCAATAGTGAAAAAAATTGTTGCAACGCAGTGCAACTGATAAAATAATTTTTGCGCTCTATGTAGCGCTGTCGGCTCACTATTCCTTGGTCTGGCTTGATACGCCAGACGGGGCCGGTGCTGGCTGCACAGGCTGTTTACTCCAATCCGGTTGTGGTCTTCCTTCCACAAGTGAACTCGCAGTGCGGCGAGTGTAGAGGTCCAGGGCAGTCCTTGGGGCAGCTCTTCTGTTTCTTCGGCAACGGCTTTGGAGATGGAGGTTTATGTTTTAATACATTATTTATTACTTTAATGCTATCTGAGTGGGTCGTAGAGTCGGCTTTTCTGAGCCGGAGGTTTTCATTTAAAAAATCAAGCTCTTCCGTGAGCTTCTGCGCCGTTGCCCATGAGGGTGGCGTCTTATTAGAGTATAGCAACCACTTAAGGTGTGCTATTCTTTTCGTTATTTTATTTTTCAAACCTCCGCGCTTTCCCATGACTCTACTCACTCAGACTTTCCGATTTTCGATTTTCATTTTTCGAATTTCTTTTTTCCATATCTCCTCCGGTAGGCCATTTGCTGCTGTTGCTTGAGTTGTTGCTGCTGCTGTTGCTGTTTGTTGAGCCCTTGCTGCTGCTGTTGTTGTTGGTTGGGTTGTTGCTTTTTCTGTCCTTCGTAGTCCTGGGATCCTTATAAGATCCTTAACGTCACGGTCGCCATGTAGAATGATAGTCCTTTATTTCCAGTTAAAGACTTTGGATTGTATTTTAGGGTATCTTTATTAATCAGGAGGCGGCAGTGGTGCCGCGTCCAGTTCTCGATGGATTCTCCATTAGTTAGGAGGCGGCAGTGGTGCCGCGTCCATCTCCCGATGGATTCTGATCTTTACAATATTCCTTATTAACGAAGTAAGGTCTAGGTCTCGTAACCGCGCTGCTTACAGCGGCAGAGACGCTTATATATTCTTATGTATAAATCTATATAACTAAACGAGGAAATAAGAATATACACTTGAGTTCAAGTACCCGCGGTCTGCATGTGACAGTTTATGCTGACACTTGCAACCGGCTCGGATTTCATCCGCTTGGTCAAGAACCTTATATTTATCGTTTGTTTATGTTTATGCGACAATGTATGAAGTACAGTGTGCATTCGATAAATGTGCATATTACAAGGGTGCTGAGTGCATTTAGAATATGCTGTCCTCATCCCGCCCACAGTCGACAGTTTTAGCGGCACCGTCACACTCGAAATCATAAATTGCGAAGTACAAAGCCAATTCGCAAATGTAACGGTCGCTAAGTGCATTTAAAGGCTGAAATCCCCACCTTGCCCACAGCCGCCAGTTTTAGCTGCACCGTCACCCTCGAAATCATAAATTGCAAAATATAAAGCCAATTCACAAATGTAACGGTCGCTGAGTGCGTTTAGAAGCTGATGTCGTCAACTACAGCAGCGGTGACACCCTCATAATCTGATTGGGGTTAAACTCATAACCTTACTAACCCACGTGTGTTTTAGCGAAACTAGTACACTCAGATGCATAAATATCGTATTAAAAAAACAATACGCGAATGCAAAGGGTGCTGAGTGCATTTAGAATATGCTTAACTCACCCCGCCCACAGCCGACAGTTTTAGCGGCACCGTCACCCTCGAAATCATAAATTTCAAAATATAAAGCCAATTCGCAAATGTAACGGTCGCTGAGTGCATTTAGAAGGTGATGTCTCCAACCACATCAGTGGTGTCACTCTCATAAGCTGATTGGGGTTTAACACATCACCTTACCAACCCACGTGTGTTTTAGCGAAAGTAGTACTCTCAGATGCAAAAATATCGAATTCAAAAGCCAATACGCGAATGCAAATGGTGCTGAGTGCATTAAAATGATGATGTCCTCACACCGCCCACAGCCGACTGTGTAAATATAGTATTAAAAAGCCAATACGCGAATGCAAAGGGTGCTGAGTACATTTAGAATATGCTGTCCTTATCCCGCCCACAGGCGACAGTTTAAGCGGCACCGTCACCCTCGAAATCATAAATTTCAAAATATAAAGCCAATTCACAAATGTAACGGTCGCTGAGTGCGTTTAGAAGCTGATGTCGTCAACCACAGCAGCGGTGACACTCTCATAATCTGATTGGGGTTAAACTCATAACCTTTCTAACCCACGTGTGTTAAGCGAAACTAGTACACTCAGATGCATATATATCGTATTAAAAAAAAAATACGCGAATGCAAAGGGTGCTGAGTGCATTTAGAATATGCTGAACTTACCCCGCCCACAGCCGACAGTTTTAGCGGCACCGTCACCCTCGAAATCATAAATTGTAAAATATAAAGCCAATTAGCAAATGTAACGGTCGCTGTGTGCGTTTAGAAGCTGATGTCGTCAACCACAGCAGCAGTGGCACTTTCATAAGCTGATTGGGGTTAAACACATAACCTTACCAACCCACGTGTGTTAAGCGAAACTAGTACACTCAGATGCATATATATCGTATTAAAAAAAAAATACGCGAATGCAAATGGTGCTGAGTGCATTTAGAATATGCTGTCGTCACACCGCACACAGCCGACAGTTTTAGATGCACCGACACCCTCGAAATCATAAATTTCAAAATATAAAGCCAATTTGCAAATGTAACGGTCGCTGAGTGCATTTAGAAGGTGATGTATCCAACCACAGCAGCGGTGTCACTCTCATAAGCTGATTGGGGTTAAACACATCACCTTGCCAACCCACGTGTGTTTTAGCGAAACTAGTACCCTCAGATGCATAAATATCGTATTAAAAAAACAATACGCGAATGCAAAGGGTGCTGAGTGAATATGCTGAACTCACCCCGCCCACAGCCGACAGTTTTAGCGGCACCGTCACCCAGGAACTCATAAATTTCAAAATATAAAGCCAATTTGCAAATGTAACGGTCGCTGAGTGCATTTAGAAGGTGATGTCGTCAACTACAGCAGCGGTGACACTCTCATAATCTGATTGGGGTTAAACTCATAACCTTACTAACCCACGTGTGTTTTAGCGAAACTAGTACCCTCAGATGCATAAATATCGTATTAAAAAAACAATACGCGAATGCAAAGGGTGCTGAGTGCATTTAGAATATGCTGAACTCACCCCGCCCACAGCCGACAGTTTTAGCGGCACCGTCACCCTCGAAATCATAAATTTCAAAATATAAAGCCAATTTGCAAATGTAACGGTCGCTGAGTGCATTTAGAAGGTGATGTCGTCAACCACAGCAGCGGTGTCACTCTCATAAGCTGATTGGGGTTAAACACATAACCTTACCAACCCACGTGTGTTTTAGCGAAACTAGTACCCTCAGATGCATAAATATCGTATTAAAAAGCCAATACGCGAATGCAAAGGGTGCTGAGTGCATTTAGAATATGCTGTCCTCACACCGCCCACAGCCGACAGTTTTAGCGGCACCGTCACCCTCGAAATCATAAATTTCAAAATATAAAGCCAATTCGCAAATGTAACGGTCGCTGAGTGCATTTAGAAGGTGATGTCGTCAACCACAGCAGTGGTGTCACTCTCATAAGCTGATTGGGGTTAAACACATCACCTTACCAACCCACGTGTGTTTTAGCGAAACTAGTACCCTCAGATGCATAAATATCGAATTAAAAGACAATACGCGAATGCAAATGGTGCTGAGTGCATTTAGAATGATGATGTCCTCACACCCCCCACAGCAGACAATAAAAAAAAAAAAAAAAAAAACAAAAAAAAAAAGAAAAGGTGCTGAGTACATTTAGAATATGCTGTCCTTATCCCGCCCACAGGCGACAGTTTAAGCGGCACCGTCACCCTCGAAATCATAAATTTCAAAATATAAAGCCAATTCGCAAATGTAACGGTCGCTGAGTGCGTTTAGAAGCTGATGTCGTCAACCACAGCAGCGGTGACACTCTCATAATCTGATTGGGGTTAAACTCATAACCTTTCTAACCCACGTGTGTTAAGCGAAACTAGTACCCTCAGATGCATAAATATCGTATTAAAAAAACAATACGCGAATGCAAAGGGTGCTGAGTGCATTTAGAATATGCTGAACTTACCCCGCCCACAGCCGACAGTTTTAGCGGCACCGTCACCCTCGAAATCATAAATTGTAAAATATAAAGCCAATTAGCAAATGTAACGGTCGCTGTGTGCGTTTAGAAGCTGATGTCGTCAACCACAGCAGCAGTGGCACTTTCATAAGCTGATTGGGGTTAAACACATAACCTTACCAACCCACGTGTGTTTTATCGAAACTAGTACCCTCAGGTGCACAAATATCGAATTCAAAAGCCAATACGCGAATGCAAATGGTGCTGAGTGCATTTAGAATATGCTGTCGTCACACCGCACACAGCCGACAGTTTTAGATGCACCGACACCCTCGAAATCATATATTTCAAAATATAAAGCCAATTCGCAAATGTAAGGGTCACTGAGTGCGTTTAGAAGCTGATGTCGTCAACTACAGCAGCGGTGACACTCTCATAAGCTGATTGGGGTTAAACTCATAACCTTACTAACCCACGTGTGTTTTAGCGAAACTAGTACCCTCAGATGCATAAATATCGTATTAAAAAAACAATACGCGAATGCAAAGGGTGCTGAGTGCATTTAGAATATGCTGAACTCACACCGCCCACAGCCGACAGTTTTAGCCGCACCGACACCCTCGAAATCATAAATTTCAAAATATAAAGCCAATTTGCAAATGTAACGGTCGCTGAGTGCATTTAGAAGGTGATGTATCCAACCACAGCAGCGGTGGCACTCTCATAAGCTGATTGGGGTTAAACACATCACCTTGCCAACCCACGTGTGTTTTAGCGAAACTAGTACCCTCAGATGCATAAATATCGTATTAAAAAAACAATACGCGAATGCAAAGGGTGCTGAGTGCATTTAGAATATGCTGAACTCACCCCGCCCACAGCCGACAGTTTTAGCGGCACCGTCACCCAGGAACTCATAAATTTCAAAATATAAAGCCAATTTGCAAATGTAACGGTCGCTGAGTGCATTTAGAAGGTGATGTCGTCAACTACAGCAGCGGTGACACTCTCATAATCTGATTGGGGTTAAACTCATAACCTTACTAACCCACGTGTGTTTTAGCGAAACTAGTACCCTCAGATGCATAAATATCGTATTAAAAAAACAATACGCGAATGCAAAGGGTGCTGAGTGCATTTAGAATATGCTGAACTCACCCCGCCCACAGCCGACAGTTTTAGCGGCACCGTCACCCTCGAAATCATAAATTTCAAAATATAAAGCCAATTTGCAAATGTAACGGTCGCTGAGTGCATTTAGAAGGTGATGTCGTCAACCACAGCAGCGGTGTCACTCTCATAAGCTGATTGGGGTTAAACACATAACCTTACCAACCCACGTGTGTTTTAGCGAAACTAGTACCCTCAGATGCATAAATATCGTATTAAAAAGCCAATACGCGAATGCAAAGGGTGCTGAGTGCATTAAGAATATGCTGTCCTCATACCGCCCACAGCCGACAGTTTTAGCGGCACCGTCACACTCGAAATCATAAATTGCGAAGAACAAAGCCAATTCGCAAATGTAACGGTTGCTGAGTGCATTTAAAGGCTGATCTCCCCACCTTGCCCACAGCCGCCAGTTTTAGCTGCACCGACACCCTCGAAATCATAAATTGCAAAATATAATGCCAATTCGCAAATGTAACGGTCGCTGAGTGCATTTAGAAGGTGATGTCGTCAACCACAGCAGCGGTGTCACTCTCATAAGCTGATTGGGGTTAAACACATAACCTTACCAACCCACGTGTGTTTTAGCGAAACTAGTACCCTCAGATGCATAAATATCGTATTAAAAAGCCAATACGCGAATGCAAAGGGCCCTGAGTGCATTTAGAATATGCTGTCCTCATACCGCCCACAGCCGACAGTTTTAGCGGCACCGTCACCCTCGAAATCATAAATTGCAAAATATAAAGCCAATTTGCAAATGTAACGGTCGCTGAGTGCATTTAGAAGGTGATGTCGTCAACCACAGCAGCGGTGTCACTCTCATAAGCTGATTGGGGTTAAACACATAACCTTACCAACCCACGTGTGTTTTAGCGAAACTAGTACCCTCAGATGCATAAATATCGTATTAAAAAGCCAATACGCGAATGCAAAGGGTGCTGAGTGCATTTAGAATATGCTGTCCTCATACCCCGCCCACAGCCGACAGTTTTAGCGGCACCGTCACACTCGAAATCATAAATTGCGAAGAACAAAGCCAACTCGCAAATGTAACGGTTGCTGAGTGCATTTAAAGGTGATCCCCACCTTGCCCACAGCCGCCAGTTTTAGCTGCACCGTCACCCTCGAAATCATAAATTGCAAAATATAAAGCCAATTCGCAAATGTAACGGTCGCTGAGTGCATTTAGTAGGTGATGTCTCCAACCACATCAGTGGTGACACTCTCATAAGCTGATTGGGGTTAAACACATCACCTTACCAACCCACGTGTGTTTTAGCGAAAGTAGTACTCTCAGATGCATAAATATCGTATTCAAAAACCAATACGCGAATGCAAAGGGTGCTGAGTGCATTTAGAATATGCTGAACTCACCCCGCCCACAGCCGACAGTTTTAGCGGCACCGTCACCCTCGAAATCATAAATTTCAAAATATAAAGCCAGTTCGCAAATATAACGGTCGCTGAGTGCGTTTAGAAGCTGATGTCGTCAACTACAGCAGCGGTGACACTCTCATAATCTGATTGGGGTTAAACTCATAACCTTACTAACCCACGTGTGTTTTAGCGAAACTAGTACCCTCAGATGCATAAATATCGTATTAAAAAAACAATACGCGAATGCAAAGGGTGCTGAGTGCATTTAGAATATGCTGAACTCACCCCGCCCACAGCCGACAGTTTTAGCGGCACCGTCACCCTCGAAATCATAAATTTAAAAATATAAAGCCAATTAGCAAATGTAACGGTCGCTGTGTGCGTTTAGAAGCTGATGTCGTCAACCACAGCAGCAGTGGCACTTTCATAAGCTGATTGGGGTTAAACTCATAACCTTTCTAACCCACGTGTGTTTTAGCGAAACTAGTACCCTCAGATGCATAAATATCGAATTCAAAAGCCAATACGCGAATGCAAATGGTGCTGAGTGCATTTAGAATATGCTGTCCTTACCCGCCCACAGGCGACAGTTTTAGCGGCACCGTCACCCTCGAAATCATAAATTTCAAAATATAAAGCCAATTCGCAAATGTAACGGTCGCTGAGTGCGTTTAGAAGCTGATGTCGTCAACCACAGCAGCGGTGACACTCTCATAATCTGATTGGGGTTAAACTCATAACCTTTCTAACCCACGTGTGTTTTATCGAAACTAGTACCCTCAGGTGCACAAATATCGAATTCAAATGCCAATACGCGAATGCAAATGGTGCTGAGTGCATTTAGAATATGCTGTCGTCACACCGCCCACAGCCGACAGTTTTAGATGCACCGACACCCTCGAAATCATATATTTCAAAATATAAAGCCAATTTGCAAATGTAACGGTCGCTGAGTGCATTTAGAAGGTGATGTATCCAACCACAGCAGCGGTGGCACTCTCATAAGCTGATTGGGGTTAAACATTGAGGTATTAAAAAGCCAATACGCGAATGCAAAGGGTGCTGAGCTTTTACGCCACAGCACGGTCGACATTTCATATCTGATTGGGGTTAAACTCATAACCTTACTAACCCACGTGTGTTTTAGCGAAACTAGTACCCTCAGATGCATAAATATCGTATTAAAAAAACAATACGCGAATGCAAAGGGTGCTGAGTGCATTTAGAATATGCTGAACTCACCCCGCCCACAGCCGACAGTTTTAGCGGCACCGTCACCCTCGAAATCATAAATTTCAAAATATAAAGCCAATTTGCAAATGTAACGGTCGCTGAGTGCATTTAGAAGGTGATGTATCCAACCACAGCAGCGGTGGCACTCTCATAAGCTGATTGGGGTTAAACACATCACCTTGCCAACCCACGTGTGTTTTAGCGAAACTAGTACCCTCAGATGCATAAATATCGTATTAAAAAGCCAATACGCGAATGCAAAGGGTGCTGAGTGCATTTAGAATATGCTGTCCTCACCCCGCCCACCGGCGACAGTTTTAGCGGCACCGTCACCCTCGAATTCATAAATTGCAAACTATAAAGCCAATTCGCAAATGTAACGGTCGCTGAGTGCATTTAGAAGGTGATGTCTCCAACCACAGCAGCGGTGGCACTCTCATAAGCTGATTGGGGTTAAACATTGAGGTATTAAAAAGCCAATACGCGAATGCAAAGGGTGCTGAGTGCATTTAGAATATGCTGTCCTCATCCCGCCCACAG
The DNA here is from genome assembly GCA_018150405.1 of Drosophila varians. Lineage (NCBI taxonomy): Eukaryota > Metazoa > Arthropoda > Insecta > Diptera > Drosophilidae > Drosophila > Drosophila varians. Next base: position 20,667 of record JAECWK010000003.1, read on the forward strand.
TCGACAGTTTTAGCGGCACCGTCACACTCGAAATCATAAATTGCGAAGTACAAAGCCAATTCGCAAATGTAACGGTTGCTGAGTGCATTTAAAGGCTGATCTCCCCACCTTGCCCACAGCCGCCAGTTTTAGCTGCACCGTCACCCTCGAAATCATAAATTGCAAAATATAATGCCAATTCGCAAATGTAACGGTCGCTGAGTGCATTTAGAAGGTGATGTCTCCAACCACATCAGTGGTGACACTCTCATAAGCTGATTGGGGTTAAACACATCACCTTACCAACCCACGTGTGTTTTAGCAAAAGTAGTACTCTCAGATGCAAAAATATCGAATTCAAAAGCCAATACGCGAATGCAAATGGTGCTGAGTGCATTAAAATGATGATGTCCTCACACCGCCCACAGCCGACTGTGTAAATACAGTATTCAAAAGCCAATACGCGAATGCAAAGGGTGCTGAGTACATTTAGAATATGCTGTCCTCATCCCGCCCACAGGCGACAGTTTAAGCGGCACCGTCACCCTCGAAATCATAAATTTAAAAATATAAAGCCAATTCACAAATGTAACGGTCGCTGAGTGCGTTTAGAAGCTGATGTCGTCAACCACAGCAGCGGTGACACTCTCATAATCTGATTGGGGTTAAACTCATAACCTTACTAACCCACGTGTGTTTAATCGAAACTAGTACCCTCAGATGCATAAATATCGTATTAAAAAGCCAATACGCGAATGCAAAGGGTGCTGAGTGCATTTAGAATATGCTGTCGTCACACCGCCCACAGCCGACAGTTTTAGCGGCACCGTCACCCTCGAAATCATAAATTTCAAAATATAAAGCCAATTCGCAAATGTAACGGTCGCTGAGTGCGTTTAGAAGCTGATGTCGTCAACCACAGCAGCAGTGGCACTTTCATAAGCTGATTGGGGTTAAACACATAACCTTACTAACCCACGTGTGTTTTAGCGAAACTAGTACCCTCAGATGCATAAATATCGTATTAAAAAAACAATACGCGAATGCAAAGGGTGCTGAGTGCATTTAGAATATGCTGTCGTCACACCGCCCACAGCCGACAGTTTTAGATGCACCGTCACCCTCAAAATCATAAATTTCAAAATATAATGCCAATTCGCAAATGTAACGGTCGCTGAGTGCGTTTAGAAGCTGATGTCGTCAACCACAGCAGCAGTGGCACTTTCATAAGCTGATTGGGGTTAAACACATAACCTTACTAACCCACGTGTGTTTTATCGAAACTAGTACCCTCAGGTGCACAAATATCGAATTCAAAAGCCAATACGCGAATGCAAATGGTGCTGAGTGCATTTAGAATATGCTGTCGTCACACCGCCCACAGCCGACAGTTTTAGATGCACCGACACCCTCGAAATCATATATTTCAAAATATAAAGCCAATTCGCAAATGTAACGGTCGCTGAGTGCATTTAGAAGGTGATGTCGTCAACCACAGCAGCGGTGACACTCTCATAATCTGATTGGGGTTAAACTCATAACCTTACTAACCCACGTGTGTTTTAGCGAAACTAGTACCCTCAGATGCATAAATATCGTATTAAAAAAACAATACGCGAATGCAAAGGGTGCTGAGTGCATTTAGAATATGCTGAACTCACCCCGCCCACAGCCGACAGTTTTAGCGGCACCGTCACCCTCGAAATCATAAATTTCAAAATATAAAGCCAATTTGCAAATGTAACGGTCGCTGAGTGCGTTTAGAAGCTGATGTCGTCAACCACAGCAGCAGTGGCACTTTCATAAGCTGATTGGGGTTAAACTCATAACCTTACTAACCCACGTGTGTTTTAGCGAAACTAGTACCCTCAGATGCATAAATATCGTATTAAAAAGCCAATACGCGAATGCAAAGGGTGCTGAGTGCATTTAGAATATGCTGTCCTCATCCCGCCCACAGGCGACAGTTTTAGCGGCACCGTCACCCTCGAAATCATAAATTTCAAAATATAAAGCCAATTCGCAAATGTAACGGTCGCTGAGTGCGTTTAGAAGCTGATGTCGTCAACCACAGCAGCGGTGACACTCTCATAATCTGATTGGGGTTAAACTCATAACCTTACTAACCCACGTGTGTTTTATCGAAACTAGTACCCTCAGGTGCACAAATATCGAATTCAAAAGCCAATACGCGAATGCAAATGGTGCTGAGTGCATTTAGAATATGCTGTCGTCACACCGCCCACAGCCGACAGTTTTAGATGCACCGACACCCTCGAAATCATAAATTTCAAAATATAAAGCCAATTCGCAAATGTAACGGTCGCTGAGTGCATTTAGAAGGTGATGTATCCAACCACAGCAGCGGTGGCACTCTCATAAGCTGATTGGGGTTAAACATTAACCACTGTTAGAACTATACTATAAAATTCGTATTAAAAAGCCAATACGCGAATGCAAAGGGTGCTGAGTGCATTTAGAATATGCTGTCCTCATCCCGCCCACAGTCGACAGTTTTAGCGGCACCGTTACACTCGAAATCATAAATTGCGAAGTACAAAGCCAATTCGCAAATGTAACGGTCGCTGAGTGCATTTAAAGGCTGATCTCCCCACCTTGCCCACAGCCGCCAGTTTTAGCTGCACCGTCACCCTCGAAATCATAAATTGCAAAATATAATGCCAATTCGCAAATGTAACGGTCGCTGAGTGCATTTAGAAGGTGATGTCTCCAACCACATCAGTGGTGACACTCTCATAAGCTGATTGGGGTTAAACACATCACCTTACCAACCCACGTGTGTTTTAGCAAAAGTAGTACTCTCAGATGCAAAAATATCGAATTCAAAAGCCAATACGCGAATGCAAATGGTGCTGAGTGCATTAAAATGATGATGTCCTCACACCGCCCACAGCCGACTGTGTAAATATAGTATTAAAAAGCCAATACGCGAATGCAAAGGGTGCTGAGTACATTTAGAATATGCTGTCCTCATCCCGCCCACAGGCGACAGTTTAAGCGGCACCGTCACCCTCGAAATCATAAATTTAAAAATATAAAGCCAATTCACAAATGTAACGGTCGCTGAGTGCGTTTAGAAGCTGATGTCGTCAACCACAGCAGCGGTGACACTCTCATAATCTGATTGGGGTTAAACTCATAACCTTACTAACCCACGTGTGTTTTATCGAAACTAGTACCCTCAGGTGCACAAATATCGAATTCAAAAGCCAATACGCGAATGCAAATGGTGCTGAGTGCATTTAGAATATGCTGTCCTCACACCGCCCACAGCCGACAGTTTTAGATGCACCGACACCCTCGAAATCATAAATTTCAAAATATAAAGCCAATTCGCAAATGTAACGGTCGCTGAGTGCGTTTAGAAGCTGATGTCGTCAACCACAGCAGCAGTGGCACTTTCATAAGCTGATTGGGGTTAAACACATAACCTTACCAACCCACGTGTGTTTTATCGAAACTAGTACCCTCAGGTGCACAAATATCGAATTCAAAAGCCAATACGCGAATGCAAATGGTGATGAGTGCATTTAGAATATGCTGTCGTCACACCGCCCACAGCCGACAGTTTTAGATGCACCGACACATTCGAAATCATATATTTCAAAATATAAAGCCAATTCGCAAATATAACGGTCGCTGAGTGCGTTTAGATGTCGTCAACTACAGCAGCGGTGACACTCTCATAATCTGATTGGGGTTAAACTCATAACCTTACTAACCCACGTGTGTTTTAGCGAAACTAGTACCCTCAGATGCATAAATATCGTATTAAAAAAACAATACGCGAATGCAAAGGGTGCTGAGTGCATTTAGAATATGCTGAACTCACCCCGCCCACAGCCGACAGTTTTAGCGGCACCGTCACCCTCGAAATCATAAATTTAAAAATATAAAGCCAATTAGCAAATGTAACGGTCGCTGTGTGCGTTTAGAAGCTGATGTCGTCAACCACAGCAGCAGTGGCACTTTCATAAGCTGATTGGGGTAAAACTCATAACCTTTCTAACCCACGTATGTTTTAGCGAAACTAGTACCATCAGATGCATAAATATCGAATTCAAAAGCCAATACGCGAATGCAAATGGTGCTGAGTGCATTTAGAATATGCTGTCCTTATCCCGCCCACAGGCGACAGTTTAAGCGGCACCGTCACCCTCGAAATCATAAATTTCAAAATATAAAGCCAATTCACAAATGTAACGGTCGCTGAGTGCGTTTAGAAGCTGATGTCGTCAACCACAGCAGCGGTGACACTCTCATAATCTGATTGGGGTTAAACTCATAACCTTTCTAACCCACGTGTGTTTTAGCGAAACTAGTACGCTCAGGTGCACAAATATCGAATTCAAAAGCCAATACGCGAATGCAAATGGTGCTGAGTGCATTTAGAATATGCTGTCGTCACACCGCCCACAGCCGACGGTTTTAGATGCACCGACACCCTCGAAATCATATATTTTAATATATAAAGCCAATTCGCAAATGTAACGGTCGCTGAGTGCATTTAGAAGGTGATGTCTCCAACCACAGCAGCGGTGGCACTCTCATAAGCTGATTGGGGTTAAACATTGAGGTATTAAAAAGCCAATACGCGAATGCAAAGGGTGCTGAGTGCATTTAGAATATGCTGTCCTCATCCCGCCCACAGTCGACAGTTTTAGCGGCACCGTCACACTCGAAATCATAAATTGCGAAGTACAAAGCCAATACGCAAATGTAACGGTCGCTGAGTGCGTTTAGAAGCTGATGTCGTCAACCACAGCAGCGGTGACACTCTCATAATCTGATTGGGGTTAAACTCATAACCTTACTAACCCACGTGTGTTTTAGCGAAACTAGTACCCTCAGATGCATAAATATCGTATTAAAAAAACAATACGCGAATGCAAAGGGTGCTGAGTGCATTTAGAATATGCTGATCTCACCCCGCCCATAGCCGACAGTTTTAGCGGCACCGTCACCCTCGAAATCATAAATTTCAAAATATAAAGCCAATTTGCAAATGTAACGGTCGCTGAGTGCATTTAGAAGGTGATTTATCCAACCACAGCAGCGGTGTCACTCTCATAAGCTGATTGGGGTTAAACACATAACCTTACCAACCCACGTGTGTTTTAGCGAAACTAGTACCCTCAGATGCATAAATATCGTATTAAAAAGCCAATACGCGAATGCAAAGGGTGCTGAGTGCATTAAGAATATGCTGTCCTCATACCGCCCACAGCCGACAGTTTTAGCGGCACCGTCACACTCGAAATCATAAATTGCGAAGTACAAAGCCAATTCGCAAATATAACGGTCGCTGAGTGCATTTAAAGGCTGATCTCCCCACCTTGCCCACAGCCGCCAGTTTTAGCTGCACCGTCACCCTCGAAATCATAAATTGCAAAATATAATGCCAATTCGCAAATGTAACGGTCGCTGAGTGCATTTAGAAGGTGATGTCTCCAACCACATCAGTGGTGACACTCTCATAAGCTGATTGGGGTTAAACACATCACCTTACCAACCCACGTGTGTTTTAGCAAAAGTAGTACTCTCAGATGCAAAAATATCGTATTCAAAAGCAAATACGCGAATGCAAAGGGTGCTGAGTGCATTTAGAATATGCTGAACTCACCCCGCCCACAGCCGACAGTTTTAGCGGCACCGTCACCCTCGAAATCATAAATTTAAAAATATAAAGCCAATTAGCAAATGTAACGGTCGCTGTGTGCGTTTAGAAGGTGATGTCGTCAACCACAGCAGCGGTGTCACTCTCATAAGCTGATTGGGTTTAAACTCATAACCTTACTAATCCACGTATGTTTTACCGAAACTATAACCCTCAGATGCATAAATATTGTATTAAAAAAACAATACGCGAATGCAAAGGGTGCTGAGTACATTTAGAATATGCTGTCCTCATCCCGCCCACAGGCGACAGTTTAAGCGGCACCGTCACCCTCGAAATCATAAATTTAAAAATATAAAGCCAATTAGCAAATGTAACGGTCGCTGAGTGCGTTTAGAAGCTGATGTCGTCAACCACAGCAGCAGTGGCACTTTCATAAGCTGATTGGGGTTAAACTCATAACCTTTCTAACCCACGTGTGTTTTAGCGAAACTAGTACCCTCAGATGCATAAATATCGAATTCAAAAGCCAATACGCGAATGCAAATGGTGCTGAGTGCATTAAAATGATGATGTCCTCACACCGCCCACAGCCGACTGTGTAAATATAGTATTAACGAAAATGGAAAGCTAACTTCGGACGGAGCCGAAGCTTATATACCCTTGCAGTTAAATAGCGGCTTCTATTGATTAAAGATATATTAAATATCGGATATAGTTAGCCGATCTTTACAAAAACATTCATAACATGCTTAGATTCGTATAAAATGGATTTTAAAAGTCCGACGCTTCTACGCCCAAAAACACTCAAGTTGTGTCATTTCCGATCGTTCAGATATATAGCAGCTATAGGATATAGTCGGCCGATCCGAATAAAATTTTTCAGATCGGCCTAAATTCCCCTAATAGTCAATCTGTGCAAATTTTAAGTTTCTATCTTCAATAACATGGAAGTTATAGCATTTCCGATCAATCAGATATATGGCAGCTATAGGATATAGTCGTCCGATCCCGGCCGTTCCGACTTATATACTGCGTGCAAAGGAAAGAAAGGTGTGTGCAACGTTTCAAGACGATAGCTCAAAAACTGAGAGACTAGTTTGCGTAGAAACAGACAGACGGACAGACGGACCGACGGACAGACGGACAGACGGACATGCTTATATCAACTCAGGAGGTGATCCTGATCCAGAATATATATACTTCATGGGGTCCTGGATGTCTCCTTCACTGCGTTGCACACTTCTGACCAAAATTATAATACCCTCTGCAAGGGTATAAAAAGCCAATACGCGAATGCAAAGGGTGCTGAGTACATTTAGAATATGCTGTCCTTATCCCGCCCACAGGCGACAGTTTAAGCGGCACCGTCACCCTCGAAATCATAAATTTCAAAATATGAAGCCAATTCACAAATGTAACGGTCGCTGAGTGCGTTTAGAAGCTGATGTAGTCAACCACAGCAGCGGTGACACTCTCATAATCTGATTGGGGTTAAACTCATAACCTTTCTAACCCACGTGTGTTTTATCGAAACTAGTACGCTCAGGTGCACAAATATTGAATTCAAAAGCCAATACGCGAATGAAAATGGTGCTGAGTGCATTTAGAATATGCTGTCGTCACACCGCCCACAGCCGACAGTTTTAGATGCACCGACACCCTCGAAATCATATATTTTAAAATATAAAGCCAATTCGCAAATGTAACGGTCGCTGAGTGCGTTTAGAAGCTGATGTCGTCAACTACAGCAGCGGTGACACTCTCATAATCTGATTGGGGTTAAACTCATAACCTTACCAACCCACGTGTGTTTTAGCGAAACTAGTACCCTCAGATGCATAAATATCGTATTAAAAAAACAATACGCGAATGCAAAGGGTGCTGAGTGCATTTAGAATATGCTGATCTCACCCCGCCCACAGCCGACAGTTTTAGCGGCACCGTCACCCTCGAAATCATATATTTTAAAATATAAAGCCAATTCGCAAATGTAACGGTCGCTGAGTGCGTTTAGAAGCTGATGTCGTCAACTACAGCAGCGGTGACACTCTCATAAGCTGATTGGGGTTAAACACATAACCTTACCAACCCACGTGTGTTTTAGCGAAACTAGTACCCTCAGATGCATAAATATCGTATTAAAAAAACAATACGCGAATGCAAAGGGTGCTGAGTGCATTTAGAATATGCTGTCCTCACACCGCCCACAGCCGACAGTTTTAGCCGCACCGACACCCTCGAAATCATAAATTGCAAAATATAAAGTCCAACTTGCAAATGTAACGGTCGCTGAGTGCATTTAGAAGGTGATGTCGTCAACTACAGCAGCGATGGCACTCGCATAAGCTGATTGGGGTTAAACACATCACCTTGCCAACCCACGTGTGTTTTAGCGAAACTAGTACCCTCAGATGCATAAATATCGTATTAAAAAGCCAATACGCGAATGCAAAGGGTGCTGAGTGCTTTTAGAATATGCTGTCCTCACCCCCCCACCGGCGACAGTTTTAGCGGCACCGTCACCCTCGAATTCATAAATTGCAAACTATAAAGCCAATTCGCAAATGTAAAGGTCGCTGAGTGCATTTAGAAGGTGATGTTTCCAACCACAGCAGCGGTGGCACTCTCATAAGCTGATTGGGGTTAAACATTGAGGTATTAAAAAGCCAATACGCGAATGCAAAGGGTGCTGAGTGCATTTAGAATATGCTGTCCTCATCCCGCCCACAGTCGACAGTTTTAGCGGCACCGTCACACTCGAAATCATAAATTGCGAAGTACAAAGCCAATTCGCAAATGTAACGGTCGCTAAGTGCATTTAAAGGCTGAAATCCCCACCTTGCCCACAGCCGCCAGTTTTAGCTGCACCGTCACCCTCGAAATCATAAATTGCAAAATATAATGCCAATTCGCAAATGTAACGGTCGCTGAGTGCATTTAGAAGGTGGCACTTTCATAAGCTGATTGGGGTTAAACACATAACCTTACCAACCCACGTGTGTTTTATCGAAACTAGTACCCTCAGGTGCACAAATATCGAATTCAAAAGCCAATACGCGAATGCAAATGGTGCTGAGTGCATTTAGAATATGCTGTCCTCACACCCCGCCCACAGCCGACAGTTTTAGCGGCACCGTCACCCTCGAAATCATAAATTTCAAAATATAAAGCCAATTTGCAAATGTAACGGTCGCTGAGTGCGTTTAGAAGTGATGTGTCAACTACAGCAGCGGTGTCACTCTCATAAGCTGATTGGGGTTAAACACATCACCTTGCCAACCCACGTGTGTTTTAGCGAAACTAGTACCCTCAGATGCATAAATATCGTATTAAAAAAACAATACGCGAATGCAAAGGGTGCTGAGTGCATTTAGAATATGCTGTCGTCACACCGCCCACAGCCGACAGTTTTAGCGGCACCGTCACCCTCGAAATCATAAATTTCAAAATATAAAGCCAATTTGCAAATGTAACGGTCGCTGAGTGCATTTAGAAGGTGATGTATCCAACCACAGCAGCGGTGTCACTCTCATAAGCTGATTGGAGTTAAACACATCACGTTGCCAGCCCACGTGTGTTTTACCGAAACTAGTACCCTCAGATGCATAAATATCGTATTAAAAAAACAATACGCGAATGCAAAGGGTGCTGAGTGCATTTAGAATATGCTGTCGTCACACCGCCCACAGCCGACAGTTTTAGCTGCACCGTCACCCTCGAAATCATAAATTTCAAAATATAAAGCCAATTTGCAAATGTAATGGACGCTGAGTGCATTTAGAAGGTGATGTCTCCAACCACAGCAGCGGTGGCACTCTCATAAGCTGATTGGGGTTAAACACATCACCTTGCCAACCCACGTGTGTTTTAGCGAAACTAGTACCCTCAGATGCATAAATATCGTATTAAAAAAACAATACGCGAATGCAAAGGGTGCTGAGTGCATTTAGAATATGCTGTCCTCACCCCCCCACTGGCGACAGTTTTAGCGGCACCGTCACCCTCGAATTCATAAATTGCAAACTATAAAGCCAATTCGCAAATGTAACGGTCGCTGAGTGCATTTAGAAGGTGATGTCTCCAACCACAGCAGCGGTGGCACTCTCATAAGCTAAATGGGGTTAAACATTGAGGTATCAAAAAGCCAATACGCGAATGCAAAGGGTGCTGAGTGCATTTAGAATATGCTGTCCTCATTCCGCCCACAGTCGACAGTTTTAGCGGCACCGTCACACTCGAAATCATAAATTGCGAAGTACAAAGTACAAATGTAACGGTCTATGTATTAAAAGCCATACGGTGCTGAGTGCATTTAGAATATGCTGTTCCCCACCTGCCCACAGCCGCCAGTTTTAGCTGCACCGTCACCCTCGAAATCATAAAATGCAAAATATAATGCCAATTCGCAAATGTAACGGTCGCTGAGTGCATTTAGAAGGTGATGTTTCCAACCACATCAGTGGTGACACTCTCATAAGCTGATTGGGGTTAAACACATCACCTTACCAACCCACGTGTGTTTTAGCGAAACTATTACCCTCAGATGCATAAATATCGTATTAAAAAAACACTACGCGAATGCAAAGGGTGCTGAGTGCATTTAGAATATGCTGTCGTCACACCGCCCACAGCCGACAGTTTTAGCTGCACCGACACCCTCGAAATCATAAATTTCAAAATATAAAGCCAATTTGCAAATGTAACGGTCGCTGAGTGCATTTAGAAGAAAACCACAGCAGCGGTGTCACTCTCATAAGCTGATTGGAGTTAAACACATCACGTTGCCAGCCCACGTGTGTTTTACCGAAACTATAACCCTCAGATGCATAAATATTGTATTAAAAAAACAATACGCGAATGAAAAGGGTGCTGAGTGCATTTAGAATATGCTGTCGTCACACCGCCCACAGCCGACAGTTTAAGCTGCACTGACACCCTCGAAATCATAAATTTCAAAATATAAAGCCAATTTGCAAATGTAATGGACGCTGAGTGCATTTAGAAGGTGATGTATCCAACCACAGCAGCGGTGGCACTCTCATAAGCTGATTGGGGTTAAACACATCACCTTGCCAACCCACGTGTGTTTTAGCGAAACTAGTACCCTCAGATGCATATATATCGTATTAAAAAAACAATACGCGAATGCAAAGGGTGCTGAGTGCATTTAGAATATGCTGAACTCTCCCCGCCCACAGCCGACGGTTTTAGATGCACCGACACCCTCGAAATCATAAATTTCAAAATATAAAGCCAATTCGCAAATGTAACGGTCGCTGAGTGCGTTTAGAAGCTGATGTCAACCACAGCAGCGGTGACACTCTCATAATCTGATTCTGGTTAAACTCATAACCTTACAAACCCACGTGTGTTAAGCGAAACTAGTACCCTCAGATGCATAAATATCGTATTAAAAAAACAATACGCGAATGCAAAGGGTGCTGTGTGCATTTAGAATATGCTGAACTCTCCCCGCCCACAGCCGACGGTTTTAGATGCACCGACACCCTCGAAATCATATATTTCAAAATATAAAGCCAATTCGCAAATGTAACGGTCGCTGAGTGCGTTTAGAAGCTGATGTCGTCAACTACAGCAGCGGTGACACTCTCATAATCTGATTGGGGTTAAACTCATAACCTTACTAACCCACGTGTGTTTTAGCGAAACTAGTACCCTCAGATGCATAAATATCGTATTAAAAAAACAATACGCGAATGCAAAGGGTGCTGAGTGCATTTAGAATATGCTGAACTCACCCCGCCCACAGCCGACGGTTTTAGATGCACCGACACCCTCGAAATCATAAATTTCAAAATATAAAGCCAATTTGCAAATGTAACGGTCGCTGAGTGCATTTAGAAGGTGATGTCGTCAACCACAGCAGCGGTGTCACTCTCATAAGCTGATTGGGTTTAAACTCATAACCTTACTAATCCACGTATGTTTTACCGAAACTATAACCCTCAGATGCATAAATATTGTATTAAAAAAACAATACGCGAATGCAAAGGGTGCTGAGTACATTTAGAATATGCTGTCCTCATCCCGCCCACAGGCGACAGTTTAAGCGGCACCGTCACCCTCGAAATCATAAATTTAAAAATATAAAGCCAATTAGCAAATGTAACGGTCGCTGAGTGCATTTAGAAGCTGATGTCGTCAACCACAGCAGCAGTGGCACTTTCATAAGCTGATTGGGGTTAAACTCATAACCTTTCTAACCCACGTGTGTTTTAGCGAAACTAGTACCCTCAGATGCATAAATATCGAATTCAAAAGCCAATACGCGAATGCAAATGGTGCTGAGTGCATTTAAAATGATGATGTCCTCACACCGCCCACAGCCGACTGTGTAAATTATAGTATTAACGAAAATGGAAAGCTAACTTCGGACGGAGCCGAAGTATATACCCTTGCAGTTAAATAGCGGCTTCTATTGATTAAAGATATATTAAATATCGGATATAGTTAGCCGATCTTTACAAAAACATTCATAACATGCTTAGATTCGTATAAAATGGATTTTAAAAGTCCGACGCTTCTACGCCCAAAAACACTCAAGTTGTGTCATTTCCGATCGTTCAGATATATAGCAGCTATAGGATATAGTCGGCCGATCCGAATAAAATTTTTCAGATCGGCCTAAATTCCCTAATAGTCAATCTGTGCAAATTTTAAGTTTCTATCTTCAATAACATGGAAGTTATAGCATTTCCGATCAATCAGATATATGGCAGCTATAGGATATAGTCGACCGATCCCGGCCGTTCCGAACTCATATAATGCGTGCAAAAATATAGGTTTAACGTTTCAAGACGATAGCTCAAAAACTGAAACGGTAGTTGTGCATTTAGAAACAGACGCGGACAGACGGACCGACGGACAGACGGACATGCTTATATCAACTCAGGAGGTGATCCTGGTCTAGAATATATATACTTTATGGGGTCCTGGATGTCTCCTTCACTGCGTTGCACACTTCTGACCAAAATTATAATACCCTCTGCAAGGGTATAAAAAGCCAATACGCGAATGCAAAGGGTGCTGAGTGCATTTAGAATATGCTGTCGTCACACCGCCCACAGCCGACGGTTTTAGATGCACCGACACCCTCGAAATCATATATTTTAAAATATAAAGCCAATTCGCAAATGTAACGGTCGCTGAGTGCATTTAGAAGGTGATGTCTCCAACCACAGCAGCGGTGGCACTCTCATAAGCTGATTGGGGTTAAACATTGAGGTATAAAAAGCCAATACGCGAATGCAAAGGGTGCTGAGTGCATTTAGAATATGCTGTCCTCATTCCGCCCACAGTCGACAGTTTTAGCGGCACCGTCACACTCGAAATCATAAATTGCGAAGTACAAAGCCAATTCGCAAATGTAACGGTTGCTGAGTGCATTTAGAAGATGATCTCCTCACCCTCGCCCACAGCCGACAGTTTTAGCTGCACCGTCACCCTCGAGATCATAAATTGCAAAATATAAAGTCCAACTTGCAAATGTAACGGTCGCTGAGTGCATTTAGAAGGTGATGTCGTCAACCACAGCAGCGGTGGCACTCTCATAAGCTGATTGGGGTTAAACACATCACCTTGCCAACCCACGTGTGTTTTAGCGAAACTAGTACCCTCAGATGCATAAATATCGTATTAAAAAGCCAATACGCGAATGCAAAGGGTGCTGAGTGCATTTAGAATATGCTGTCCTCACCTCGCCCACCGGCGACAGTTTTAGCGGCACCGTCACCCTCGAATTCATAAATTGCAAACTATAAAGCCAATTCGCAAATGTAACGGTCGCTGAGTGCATTTAGAAGGTGATGTCGTCAACCACAGCAGCGGTGGCACTCTCATAAGCTGATTGGGGTTAAACACATCACCTTGCCAACCCACGTGTGTTTTAGCGAAACTAGTACCCTCAGATGCATAAATATCGTATTAAAAAGCCAATACGCGAATGCAAAGGGTGCTGAGTGCATTTAGAATATGCTGTCCTCACCTCGCCACCGGCGACAGTTTTAGCGGCACCGTCACCCTCGAATTCATAAATTGCAAACTATAAAGCCAATTCGCAAATGTAACGGTCGCTGAGTGCATTTAGAAGGTGATGTCTCCAACCACAGCAGCGGTGGCACTCTCATAAGCTGATTGGGGTTAAACATTGAGGTATCAAAAAGCCAATACGCGAATGCAAAGGGTGCTGAGTGCATTTAGAATATGCTGTCCTCATTCCGCCCACGTCGACAGTTTTAGCGGCACCGTCATCGAAATCATAAATTGCAAGTACAAAGCCAATTCGCAAATGTAACGGTTGCTGAGTGCATTTAAAGGCTGATCTCCCCACCTTGCCCACAGCCGCCAGTTTTAGCTGCACCGTCACCCTCGAGATCATAAATTGCAAAATATAAAGTCCAACTTGCAAATGTAACGGTCGCTGAGTGCATTTAGAAGGTGATGTCGTCAACCACAGCAGCGGTGGCACTCTCATAAGCTGATTGGGGTTAAACACATCACCTTGCCAACCCACGTGTGTTTTAGCGAAACTAGTACCCTCAGATGCATAAATATCGTATTAAAAAGCCAATACGCGAATGCAAAGGGTGCTGAGTGCATTTAGAATATGCTGTCCTCACCCCCCCACCGGCGACAGTTTTAGCGGCACCGTCACCCTCGAATTCATAAATTGCAAACTATAAAGCCAATTCGCAAATGTAACGGTCGCTGAGTGCATTTAGAAGGTGATGTCTCCAACCACAGCAGCGGTGGCACTCTCATAAGCTGATTGGGGTTAAACATTGAGGTATTAAAAAGCCAATACGCGAATGCAAAGGGTGCTGAGTGCATTTAGAATATGCTGTCCTCATCCCGCCCACAGTCGACAGTTTTTGCGGCACCGTCACCCTCAAAATCATAAATTGCGAAGTAAAAAGCCAATTCGCAAATGGAACGGTTGCTGAGTGCATTTAGAAGATGCTCTCCCCACCTTGCCCACAGCCGCCAGTTTTAGCTGCACCGTCACCCTCGAAATCATAAATTGCAAAATATAATGCCAATTCGCAAATGTAACGGTCGCTGAGTGCATTTAGAAGGTGATGTCGTCAACCACAGCAGCAGTGGCACTTTCATAAGCTGATTGGGGTTAAACTCATAACCTTTCTAACCCACGTGTGTTTTAGCGAAACTAGTACCCTCAGATGCAAAAATATCGAATTCAAAAGCCAATACGCGAATGCAAATGGTGCTGAGTGCATTAAAATGATGATGTCCTCACACCGCCCACAGCCGACTGTGTAAATACAGTATTCAAAAGCCAATACGCGAATGCAAAGGATGCTGAGTACATTTAAAATATGCTATCCTCATCCCGCCCACAGTCGACAGTTTTAGCGGCACCGTCACCCTCGAAATCATAAATTTCAAAATATAAAGCCAATTCAAAAATGTAACGGTCGCTGAGTGCGTTTAGAAGCTGATGTCAACCACAGCAGCGGTGACACTCTCATAATCTGATTCTGGTTAAACTCATAACCTTACAAACCCACGTGTGTTAAGCGAAACTAGTACCCTCAGATGCATAAATATCGTATTAAAAAAACAATACGCGAATGCAAAGGGTGCTGTGTGCATTTAGAATATGCTGAACTCTCCCCGCCCACAGCCGACGGTTTTAGATGCACCGACACCCTCGAAATCATATATTTCAAAATATAAAGCCAATTCGCAAATGTAACGGTCGCTGAGTGCGTTTAGAAGCTGATGTCGTCAACCACAGGAGCGGTGACACTCTCATAATCTGATTGGGGTTAAACTCATAACATTACTAACCCACGTGTGTTTTAGCGAAACTAGTACCCTCAGATGCATAAATATCGTATTAAAAAAACAATACGCGAATGCAAGGGGTGCTGAGTACATTTAGAATATGCTGTCCTCATCCCGCCCACAGTCGACAGTTTTAGCGGCACCGTCACCCTCGAAATCATAAATTTCAAAATATAAAGCCAATTCAAAAATGTAACGGTCGCTGAGTGCGTTTAGAAGCTGATGTCAACCACAGCAGCGGTGTCACTCTCATAAGGTGCACAAATATCGAATTCAAAAGCCAATACGCGAATGAAAATGGTGCTGAGTGCATTTAGAATATGCTGTCGTCACACCGCCCACAGCCGACGGTTTTAGATGCACCGTCACCCTCGAAATCATATATTTTAATATATAAAGCCAATTCGCAAATGTAACGGTCGCTGAGTGCGTTTAGAAGCTGATGTCGTCAACCACAGCAGCAGTGGCACTTTCATAAGCTGATTGGTGTTAAACACTTCACCTTACTAACCCACGCGTGTTTTAGCGAAAGTAGTACCCTCAGATGCATAAATATCGAATTTAAAAGCCAATACGCGAATGCAAATGGTGCTGAGTGCATTAAAATAATGATGTCCTCACACCGCCCACAGCCGACTGTGTAAATATAGTATTAACGAAAATGGAAAGCTAACTTCGGACGGAGCCGAAGCTTATATACCCTTGCAGTTAAATAGCGGCTTCTATTGATTAAAGATATATTAAATATCGGATATAGTTAGCCGATCTCTACAAAAACATTCATAACAAGCTTAGATTCGTATAAAATGGATTTTAAAAGTCCGACGCTTCTACGCCCAAAAACACGAAAGTTGTGTCATTTCCGATCGTTCAGATATATAGCAGCTATAGGATATAGTCGGCCGATCCGAATAAAATTTTTCAGATTGGCCTAAATTCCCCTAATAGTCAATCTGTGCAAATTTTAAGTTTCTATCATCAATAACATGGAAGTTATAGCATTTCCGATCAATCAGATATATGGCAGCTATGGGATTTAGTCGTTTGATCCCGGCCGTTCCGACTTATATACTGCGTGCAAAAGAAAGAAAGGTGTGTGCAACGTTTCAAGACGATAGCTCAAAAACTGAGAGACTAGTTTGCGTAGAAACAGACAGACGGACAGACGGACCGACGGACAGACGGACAGGCGGACATGCTTATATCAACTCAGGAGGTGATCCTGATCCAGAATATATATACTTTATGGGGTCCTGGATGTCTCCTTCACTGCGTTGCACACTTCTGACCAAAATTATAATACCCTCTGCAAGGGTATAAAAAGCCAATACGCGAATGCAAAGGGTGCTGAGTACATTTAGAATATGCTGTCCTTATCCCGCCCACAGGCGACAGTTTAAGCGGCACCGTCACCATCGAAATCATAAATTTCAAAATATAAAGCCAATTCACAAATGTAACGGTCGCTGAGTGCATTTAGAAGGTGATGTCGTCAACCACAGCAGCGGTGACACTCTCATAAGCTGATTGGGGTTAAACTCATAACCTTACTAATCCACGTTGTTTTACGAAACTATAACCCTCGTGCATAAATATTGTATTAAAAAAACAATACGCGAATGCAAAGGGTGCTGAGTACATTTAGAATATGCTGTCCTCATCCCGCCCACAGGCGACAGTTTAAGCGGCACCGTCACCCTCGAAATCATAAATTTAAAAATATAAAGCCAATTAGCAAATGTAACGGTCGCTGAGTGCGTTTAGAAGCTGATGTCGTCAACCACAGCAGCAGTGGCACTTTCATAAGCTGATTGGTGTTAAACACTTCACCTTACCAACCCACGCGTGTTTTAGCGAAAGTAGTACCCTCAGATGCATAAATATCGAATTTAAAAGCCAATACGCGAATGCAAAGGGTGCTGAGTGCATTAAAATGATGATGTCCTCACACCGCCCACAGCCGACTGTGTATATATAGTATTAACGAAAATGGAAAGCTAACTTCGAGAGAAGCATAAAGCCCATGCGCAAATGTTAAATAGCGGCTACTATTGATTAAAGATATATTAAATATCGGATATAGTTAGCCGATTTTTACAAAAACATTCATAACAAGCTTAGATTCGTACAAAATGGATTTTAAAAGTCCGACGCTTCTACGCCCAAAAACACTCAAGTTGTGTCATTTCCGATCGTTCAGATATATGGCAGCTATAAGATATAGTCGGCCGATCCGAATAAAATTTTTCAGATTGGCCTAAATTCCCCTAATAGTCAATCTGTGCAAATTTTAAGTTTCTATCATCAATAACATGGAAGTTATAGCATTTCCGATCAATCAGATATATGGCAGCTATAGGATTTAGTCGTTTTAGAGCACCGCCACCTTCCGACTTCATATACTTGCAAAATAAAGAAAGCAAATTGCAAATGTAGACGGTCAAAAGCTGAGTGCTAGTTTGCGTAGAAACAGACAGACGTCGACAGACGGACCGAGGACAGAGGACAGGCGGTGATGCACTATATCAACTCAGGAGCTGATCCTGGGGTCCAGAATATATATACTTTATGGGGCCCTGGATGTCTCCTTCACTGCGTTGCAAACTAGTACCCTCAGATGCATAAATACCCTGGGGTATTAAAAAGCCAATACGCGAATGCAAAGGGTGCTGAGTACATTTAGAATATGCTGTCCTTATCCCGCCCACAGGCGACAGTTTAAGCGGCACCGTCACCATCGAAATCATAAATTTCAAAATATAAAGCCAATTCACAAATGTAACGGTCGCTGAGTGCATTTAGAAGGTGATGTCGTCAACCACAGCAGCGGTGACACTCTCATAATCTGATTGGGGTTAAACTCATAACCTTTCTAACCCACGTGTGTTTTATCGAAACTAGTACCCTCAGATGCATAAATATCGTATTAAAAAAACAATACGCGAATGCAAAGGGTGCTGAGTGCATTTAGAATATGCTGATCCTCACCCCGCCCACAGCCGACAGTTTTAGCGGCACCGTCACCCTCGAAATCATAAATTTCAAAATATAAAGCCAATTTGCAAATGTAACGGTCGCTGAGTGCATTTAGAAGAAAAACAAGCGGTGATGTCTCCAACACAGGGCTCTCATAAGCTGAATGGGTTGACACAAATATCGAATTGAGCTAAAAGCCATATACGCGAATGAAAAGGGTGCTGAGTGCATTTAGAATATGCTGTCGTCACACCGCCCACAGCCGACAGTTTTAGATGCACCGTCACCCTCGAAATCATAAATTTTAATATATAAAGCCAATTCGCAAATGTAACGGTCGCTGAGTGCGTTTAGAAGCTGATGTCGTCAACCACAGCAGCGGTGGCACTTTCATAAGCTGATTGGTGTTAAACACATCACCTTACTAACCCACGCGTGTTTTAGCGAAAGTAGTACCCTCAGATGCATAAATATCGAATTAAAAAGCCAATACGCGAATGCAAATGGTGCTGAGTGCATTAAGAATAATGATGTCCTCACACCGCCCACAGCCGACAGTTTTAGCGGCACCGTACACCCTTGCAGTTAAATAGCGGCTTCTATTGATTAAAGATTATTAAATATCGGATATATAAGCCAATCTCTACAAAAAAATTCATAACAAGCTTAGATTCGTCTAAAATGGATTTTAAAAGTCCGATGCTTCTACGCCCAAACACAGAAAGTTGTGTCATTTCCGATCGTTCAGATATATAGCAGCTATAGGATATAGTCGGCCGGTCCAAATAAAATTTTCAGATCGGCCTAAATTCCCTAATAGTCAATTCTGATGCAAACTTTAAGTTTCTATCATCAATAACTTGGAAGTTATAGCATTTCTGATCAATCAGATATATGGCAGCTATAGGATATAGTCGTTTGATCCCGGCCCGTTCCGACTTATATACTGCGTGCAAAATAGAAAGAAAGATGCAACGTGTCAAGACGATAGCTCAAAAACTGAGAGACTAGTTTGCGTAGAAACAGACAGGCGGACAGACGGACCGACGGACAGACGGACAGGCGGACATGCTTATATCAACTCAGGAGGTGATCCTGATCCAGAATATATATACTTTATGCGGGTCCTGGATGTCTCCTTCACTGCGTTGCACCCTCTGACCAAAATTATCATACCCTTGCAAGGGTATAAAAGCCAATACGCGAATGCAAAGGGTGCTGAGTACATTTAGAATATGCTGTCCTTATCCCGCCCACAGGCGACAGTTTAAGCGGCACCGTCACCATCGAAATCATATATTTTAAAATATAAAGCTGATTGGGTCATAAGCTGATTGGGTTTAAACTCATAACCTTACTAATCCACGTATGTTTTACCGAAACTAGTACCCTCAGATGCATAAATATTGTATTAAAAAAACAATACGCGAATGCAAAGGGTGCTGAATGCATTTAGAATATGCTGAACTCACCCCGCCCACAGCCGACAGTTTTAGCGGCACCGTCACCCACGAAATCATAAATTTCAAAATATAAAGTCCAACTTGCAAATGTAACGGTCGCTGAGTGCATTTAGAAGGTGATGTCGTCAACCACAGCAGCGGTGTCACTCTCATAAGCTGATTGGGGTTAAACACATAACCTTACCAACCCACGTGTGTTTTAGCGAAACTAGTACCCTCAGATGCATAAATATCGTATTAAAAAGCCAATACGCGAATGCAAAGGGTGCTGAGTGCATTTAGAATATGCTGTCCTCACCCCCCCACTGGCGACAGTTTTAGCGGCACCGTCACCCTTGAATTCATAAATTGCAAACTATAAAGCCAATTCGCAAATGTAAAGGTCGCTGAGTGCATTTAGAAGGTGATGTTTCCAACCACAGCAGCGGTGGCACTCTCATAAGCTGATTGGGTTTAAACTCATAACCTTACTAATCCACGTATGTTTTACCGAAACTAGTACCCTCAGATGCATAAATATCGTATTAAAAAGCCAATACGCGAATGCAAAGGGTGCTGAGTGCATTTAGAATATGCTGTCCTCATCCCGCCCACAGTCGACAGTTTTAGCGGCACCGTTACACTCGAAATCATAAATTGCGAAGTACAAAGCCAATTCGCAAATGTAACGGTCGCTGAGTGCATTTAAAGGTGAACGCAGTGATGCATCGTCACCCTCGAAATCATAAATTGCAAAATTAATGCCAATTCGCAAATGAACGGTGGCTGACTCTTTAGCAGGTCAATCTGATTGGGGTTAAACACATAACCTTACCAACCCACGTGTGTTTTATCGAAACTAGTACTCTCAGGTGCACAAATATCGAATTCAAAAGCCAATACGCGAATGCAAATGGTGCTGAGTGCATTTAGAATATGCTGTCGTCACACCGCCCACAGCCGACAGTTTTAGATGCACCGACACCCTCGAAATCATATATTTCAAAATATAAAGCCAATTCGCAAATGTAACGGTCGCTGAGTGCGTTTAGAAGCTGATGTCGTCAACTACAGCAGCGGTGACACTCATAATCTGATTGGGGTTAAACTCATAACTTACTAACCCAAATGTATTTTAGCGAAATAAGTACCCTCAGATGCATAAATATCGTATTAAAAAAACAATACGCGAATGCAAAGGGTGCTGAGTGCATTTAGAATAAGCTGAACTCACCCCGCCTACAGCCGACAGTTTTAGCGGCACCGTCACCCTCGAAATCATAAATTTAAAAATATAAAGCCAATTAGCAAATGTAACGGTCGCTGAGTGCGTTTAGAAGCTGATGTCGTCAACCACAGCAGCAGTGGCACTTTCATAAGCTGATTGGGGTTAAACACATAACCTTACCAACCCACGTGTGTTTTATCGAAACTAGTACCCTCAGGTGCACAAATATCGAATTCAAAAGCCAATACGCGAATGCAAATGGTGCTGAGTGCATTTAGAATATGCTGTCGTCACACCGCCCACAGCCGACCGTTTTAGATGCACCGTACACTCAAATTATAAATTGCGAAGTACAAAGCCAATTCGCAAATGTAACGGTCGCTGAGTGCATTTAAAGGTGTTCTCCCACCTTTCTCCCCAGTTTTAGCTGCACCGTCACCCTCGAAATCATAAAATTGCAAAATATAATGCCAATTCGCAAATGTAACGGTCGCTGAGTGCATTTAGAAGGTGATGTCGTCAACCACAGCAGTGGTGACACTCTCATAAGCTGATTGGGGTTAAACTCATTCCAACCCGTTTTAGCTAACCCCGATGAATATGTTTTAGCGAAACTAGTACCCTCAGATGCATAAATATCGTATTAAAAAGCCAATACGCGAATGCAAAGGGTGCTGAGTGCATTTAGAATATGCTGTCCTCATCCCGCCCACAGGCGACAGTTTAAGCGGCACCGTCACCCTCGAAATCATAAATTTCAAAATATAAAGCCAATTCGCAAATGTAACGGTCGCTGAGTGCGTTTAGAAGCTGATGTCGTCAACCACAGCAGCGGTGACACTCTCATAATCTGATTGGGGTTAAACTCATAACCTTACAAACCCACGTGTGTTAAGCGAAACTAGTACCCTCAGATGCATAAATATCGTATTAAAAAAACAATAAGCGAATGCAAAGGGTGCTGTGTGCATTTAGAATATGCTGAACTCACCCCGCCCACAGCCGACGGTTTAAGATGCACCGACACCCTCGAAATCATATATTTCAAAATATAAAGCCAATTCGCAAATGTAACGGTCGCTGAGTGCGTTTAGAAGCTGATGTCGTCAACTACAGCAGCGGTGACACTCTCATAATCTGATTGGGGTTAAACTCATAACCTTACTAACCCACGTGTGTTTTAGCGAAACTAGTACCCTCAGATGCATAAATATCGTATTAAAAAAACAATACGCGAATGCAAAGGGTGCTGAGTACATTTAGAATATGCTGTCCTCATCCCGCCCACAGGCGACAGTTTAAGCGGCACCGTCACCCTCGAAATCATAAATTTCAAAATATAAAGCCAATTCGCAAATGTAACGGTCGCTGAGTGCGTTTAGAAGCTGATGTCGTCAACCACAGCAGCGGTGACACTCTCATAATCTGATTGGGGTTAAACTCATAACCTTACTAACCCACGTGTGTTTTAGCGAAACTAGTACCCTCAGATGCATAAATATCGTATTAAAAAAACAATACGCGAATGCAAAGGGTGCTGAGTGCATTTAGAATATGCTGAACTCACCCCGCCCACAGCCGACAGTTTTAGCGGCACCGTCACCCTCGAAATCATAAATTTAAAAATATAAAGCCAATTAGCAAATGTAACGGTCGCTGAGTGCATTTAGAAGGTGATGTCGTCAACCACAGCAGCGGTGGCACTCTCATAAGCTGATTGGGGTTAAACACATAACCTTACCAAGCCACGTGTGTTTTATCGAAACTAGTACCCTCAGGTGCACAAATATAGAATTCAAAAGCCAATACGCTAATGCAAATGGTGCTGAGTGCATTTAGAATATGCTGTCGTCACACCGCCCACAGCCGACCGTTTTAGATGCACCGTCACACTCGAAATTATAAATTGCGAAGTACAAAGCCAATTCGCAAATGTAACGGTCGCTGAGTGCATTTAAAGGCTGTTCTCCCCACCTTTCCCACAGCCGCCAGTTTTAGCTGCACCGTCACCCTCGAAATCATAAAATGCAAAATATAATGCCAATTCGCAAATGTAACGGTCGCTGAGTGCATTTAGAAGGTGATGTTTCCAACCACATCAGTGGTGACACTCTCATAAGCTGATTGGTGTTAAACACTTCACCTTACCAACCCACGCGTGTTTTAGCGAAAGTAGTACTCTCAGATGCAAAAATATCGAATTCAAAAGCTAATACGCGAATGCAAATGGTGCTGAGTGCATTAAAGTGATGATGTCCTCAAACCGCCCACAGCCGACTGTGTAAATATAGTATTAAAAAGCCAATACGCGAATGCAAAGGGTGCTGAGTACATTTAGAATGTGCTATCCTCATCCCGCCCACAGGCGACAGTTTAAGCGGCACCGTCACCCTCGAAATCATAAATTTCAGAATATAAAGCCAATTCAAAAATGTAACGGTCGCTGAGTGCGTTTAGAAGCTGATGTCGTCAACCACAGCAGCGGTGACACTCTCATAATCTGATTGGGGTTAAACTCATAACCTTACAAACCCACGTGTGTTAAGCGAAACTAGTACCCTCAGATGCATAAATATCGTATTAAAAAAACAATACGCGAATGCAAAGGGTGCTGAGTGCATTTAGAATATGCTGAACTCACCCCGCCCACAGCCGACAGTTTTAGCGGCACCGTCACCCTCGAAATCATAAATTTCAAAATATAAAGCCAATTCGCAAATGTAACGGTCGCTGAGTGCGTTTAGAAGCTGATGTCGTCAACCACAGCAGCGGTGGCACTCTCATAATCTGATTGGGGTTAAACTCATAACCTTACTAACCCACGTGTGTTTTAGCGAAACTAGTACCCTCAGATGCATAAATATCGTATTAAAAAAACAATACGCGAATGCAAAGGGTGCTGAGTGCATTTAGAATATGCTGTCCTCATCCCGCCCACAGGCGACAGTTTTAGCGGCACCGTCACCCTCGAAATCATAAATTTCAAAATATAAAGCCAATTCACAAATGTAACGGTCGCTGAGTGCGTTTAGAAGCTGATGTCGTCAACCACAGCAGCGGTGACACTCTCATAATCTGATTGGGGTTAAACTCATAACCTTACTAACCCACGTGTGTTTTAGCGAAACTAGTACCCTCAGATGCATAAATATCGTATTAAAAAAACAATACGCGAATGCAAAGGGTGCTGAGTGCATTTAGAATATGCTGAACTCACCCCGCCCACAGGCGACAGTTTTAGCGGCACCGTCACCCTCGAAATCATAAATTTCAAAATATAAAGCCAATTTGCAAATGTAACGGTCGCTGAGTGCGTTTAGAAGCTGATGTCGTCAACCACAGCAGCGGTGACACTCTCATAATCTGATTGGGGTTAAACTCATAACCTTACTAACCCACGTGTGTTTTAGCGAAACTAGTACCCTCAGATGCATAAATATCGTATTAAAAAACAATACGCGAATGCAAAGGGTGCTGAGTGCATTTAGAATATGCTGTCCTCACCCGCTCAGAGGCGACAGTTTTAGCGGCACCGTCACCCTCGAAATCATAAATTTCAAAATATAAAGCCAATTCGCAAATGTAACGGTCGCTGAGTGCGTTTAGAAGCTGATGTCGTCAACCACAGCAGCGGTGACACTCTCATAATCTGATTGGGGTTAAACTCATAACCTTACAAACCCACGTGTGTTAAGCGAAACTAGTACCCTCAGATGCATAAATATCGTATTTAAAAACCAATACGCGAATGCAAAGGGTGCTGAGTGCATTTAGAATATGCTGAACTCACCCCGCCCACAGCCGACAGTTTTAGCCGCACCGACACCCTCGAAATCATAAATTTCAAAATATAAAGCCAATTCGCAAATGTAACGGTCGCTGAGTGCGTTTAGAAGCTGATGTCGTCAACCACAGCAGCGGTGACACTCTCATAATCTGATTGGGGTTAAACTCATAACCTTACTAACCCACGTGTGTTTTAGCGAAACTAGTACCCTCAGATGCATAAATATCGTATTAAAAAACAATACGCGAATGCAAAGGGTGCTGAGTGCATTTAGAATATGCTGAACTCACCCCGCCCACAGGCGACAGTTTTAGCGGCACCGTCACCCTCGAAATCATAAATTTCAAAATATAAAGCCAATTTGCAAATGTAACGGTCGCTGAGTGCGTTTAGAAGCTGATGTCGTCAACCACAGCAGCGGTGACACTCTCATAATCTGATTGGGGTTAAACTCATAACCTTACTAACCCACGTGTGTTTTAGCGAAACTAGTACCCTCAGATGCATAAACATCGTATTAAAAAACAATACGCGAATGCAAAGGGTGCTGAGTGCATTTAGAATATGCTGAACTCACCCCGCCCACAGCCGACAGTTTTAGCGGCACCGTCACCCTCGAAATCATAAATTTCAAAATATAAAGCCAATTTGCAAATGTAACGGTCGCTGAGTGCATTTAGAAGGTGATGTCGTCAACCACAGCAGCGGTGTCACTCTCATAAGCTGATTGGGGTTAAACACATCACGTTGCCAGCCCACGTGTGTTTTACCGAAACTAGTACCCTCAGATGCATAAATATCGTATTAAAAAAACAATACGCGAATGCAAAGGGTGCTGAGTGCATTTAGAATATGCTGAACTCACCCCGCCCACAGCCGACAGTTTTAGCGGCACCGTCACCCTCGAAATCATAAATTTCAAAATATAAAGCCAATTTGCAAATGTAACGGTCGCTGAGTGCATTTAGAAGGTGATGTCGTCAACCACAGCAGCGGTGACACTCTCATAAGCTGATTGGGTTTAAACTCATAACCTTACTAATCCACGTATGTTTTACCGAAACTAGTACCCTCAGATGCATAAATATTGTATTAAAAAAACAATACGCGAATGCAAAGGGTGCTGAGTGCATTTAGAATATGCTGAACTCACCCCGCCCACAGCCGACAGTTTTAGCGGCACCGTCACCCTCGAAATCATAAATTTCAAAATATAAAGCCAATTTGCAAATGTAACGGTCGCTGAGTGCATTTAGAAGTGATGTCGTCAACCACAGCAGCGGTGGCACTCTCATAAGCTGATTGGGGTTAAACACATCACCTTGCCAACCCACGTGTGTTTTACCGAAACTAGTACCCTCAGATGCATAAATATCGTATTAAAAAGCCAATACGCGAATGCAAAGGGTGCTGAGTGCATTTAGAATATGCTGTCGTCACACCGCCCACAGCCGACAGTTTTAGCTGCACCGACACCCTCGAAATCATAAATTTCAAAATATAAAGCCAATTTGCAAATGTAACGGTCGCTGAGTGCTTTTAGAAGGTGATGTCGTCAACCACAGCAGCGGTGACACTCTCATAAGCTGATTGGGTTTAAACTCATAACCTTACTAATCCACGTATGTTTTACCGAAACTAGTACCCTCAGATGCATAAATATCGTATTAAAAAAACAAAACGCGAATGCAAAGGGTGCTGAGTGCATTTAGAATATGCTGAACTCACCCCGCCCACAGCCGACAGTTTTAGCTGCACCGACACCCTCGAAATCATAAATTTCAAAATATAAAGCCAATTTTCAAATGTAACGATCGCTGAGTGCATTTAGAAGGTGATGTCGTCAACCACAGCAGCGGTGGCACTCTCATAAGCTGATTGGGGTTAAACACATCACCTTGCCAACCCACGTGTGTTTTAGCGAAACTAGTACCCTCAGATGCATAAATATCGTATTAAAAAAACAATACGCGAATGCAAAGGGTGCTGAGTGCATTTAGAATATGCTGTCGTCACACCGCCCACAGCCGACAGTTTTAGCTGCACCGACACCCTCGAAATCATAAATTTCAAAATATAAAGCCAATTTGCAAATGTAACGGTCGCTGAGTGCATTTAGAAGGTGATGTCGTCAACCACAGCAGCGGTGGCACTCTCATAAGCTGATTGGGGTTAAACACATCACCTTGCCAACCCACGTGTGTTTTAGCGAAACTAGTACCCTCAGATGCATAAATATCGTATTAAAAAACAATACGCGAATGCAAAGGGTGCTGAGTGCATTTAGAATATGCTGTCCTCACCCCCCCACCGGCGACAGTTTTAGCGGCACCGTCACCCTCGAAATCATAAATTTCAAAATATAAAGCCAATTCGCAAATGTAACGGTCGCTGAGTGCATTTAGAAGCTGATGTCGTCAACCACAGCAGCGGTGGCACTCTCATAAGCTGATTGGGGTTAAACACATCACCTTGCCAACCCACGTGTGTTTTAGCGAAACTAGTACCCTCAGATGCATAAATATCGTATTAAAAAAGCCAATACGCGAATGCAAAGGGTGCTGAGTGCATTTAGAATATGCTGTCCTCACACCGCCCACAGCCGACAGTTTTAGCGGCACCGTCACCCTCGAAATCATAAATTGCAAAATATAAAGTCCAACTTGCAAATGTAACGGTCGCTGAGTGCATTTAGAAGGTGATGTATCCAACCACAGCAGCGGTGGCACTCTCATAAGCTGATTGGGGTTAAACTAATAACCTTACTAACCCACGTGTGTTTTAGCGAAACTAGTACCCTCAGATGCATAAACATCGTATTAAAAAGCCAATACGCGAATGCAAAGGGTGCTGAGTGCATTTAGAATATGCTGTCCTCACCCCGCCCACAGCCGACAGTTTTAGCGGCACCGTCACCCTCGAAATCATAAATTTCAAAATATAAAGCCAATTTGCAAATGTAACGGTCGCTGAGTGCATTTAGAAGGTGATGTCGTCAACCACAGCAGCGGTGGCACTCTCATAAGCTGATTGGGGTTAAACACATCACCTTGCCAACCCACGTGTGTTTTAGCGAAACTAGTACCCTCAGATGCATAAATATCGTATTAAAAAACAATACGCGAATGCAAAGGGTGCTGAGTGCATTTAGAATATGCTGTCCTCACCCCGCCCACAGCCGACAGTTTTAGCGGCACCGTCACCCTCGAAATCATAAATTGCAAAATATAAAGCCAATTCGCAAATGTAACGGTCGCTGAGTGCGTTTAGAAGCTGATGTCGTCAACCACAGCAGCGGTGGCACTCTCATAAGCTGATTGGGGTTAAACTCATAACCTTACCAACCCACGTGTGTTTTAGCGAAACTAGTACCCTCAGATGCATAAATATCGTATTAAAAAGCCAATACGCGAATGCAAAGGGTGCTGAGTGCATTTAGAATATGCTGTCCTCATCCCGCCCACAGTCGACAGTTTTAGCGGCACCGTCACCCTCGAAATCATAAATTTCAAAATATAAAGCCAATTTCGCAAATGTAACGGTCGCTGAGTGCATTTAGAAGCTGATGTCGTCAACCACAGCAGCGGTGACACTCTCATAAGCTGATTGGGGTTAAACTCATAACCTTACCAACCCACGTGTGTTTTATCGAAACTAGTACCCTCAGATGCATAAATATCGTATTAAAAAAACAATACGCGAATGCAAAGGGTGCTGAGTGCATTTAGAATATGCTGTCGTCACACCGCCCACAGCCGACAGTTTTAGCGGCACCGACACCCTCGAAATCATAAATTTCAAAATATAAAGCCAATTTGCAAATGTAACGGTCGCTGAGTGCGTTTAGAAGCTGATGTCGTCAACCACAGCAGCGGTGACACTCTCATAATCTGATTGGGGTTAAACTCATAACCTTACTAACCCACGTGTGTTAAGCGAAACTAGTACCCTCAGATGCATAAATATCGTATTAAAAAAACAATACGCGAATGCAAAGGGTGCTGAGTGCATTTAGAATATGCTGTCCTCACCCCGCCCACAGCCGACAGTTTTAGCGGCACCGTCACCCTCGAAATCATAAATTGCAAAATATAAAGCCAATTCGCAAATGTAACGGTCGCTGAGTGCGTTTAGAAGCTGATGTCGTCAACCACAGCAGCAGTGGCACTTTCATAAGCTGATTGGGGTTAAACACATAACCTTACCAACCCACGTGTGTTTTATCGAAACTAGTACCCTCAGGTGCACAAATATCGAATTCAAAAGCCAATACGCGAATGCAAATGGTGCTGAGTGCATTTAGAATATGCTGTCGTCACACCGCCCACAGCCGACAGTTTTAGATGCACCGACACCCTCGAAATCATATATTTCAAAATATAAAGCCAATTCGCAAATGTAACGGTCGCTGAGTGCGTTTAGAAGCTGATGTCGTCAACTACAGCAGCGGTGACACTCTCATAATCTGATTGGGGTTAAACACATAACCTTACCAACCCACGTGTGTTTTAGCGAAACTAGTACCCTCAGATGCATAAATATCGTATTAAAAAAACAATACGCGAATGCAAAGGGTGCTGAGTGCATTTAGAATATGCTGTCGTCACACCGCCCACAGCCGACAGTTTTAGCGGCACCGTCACCCTCGAAATCATAAATTTCAAAATATAAAGCCAATTCGCAAATGTAACGGTCGCTGAGTGCATTTAGAAGGTGATGTCGTCAACCACAGCAGCGGTGACACTCTCATAATCTGATTGGGGTTAAACTCATAACCTTACTAACCCACGTGTGTTTTATCGAAACTAGTACCCTCAGGTGCACAAATATCGAATTCAAAAGCCAATACGCGAATGCAAATGGTGCTGAGTGCATTTAGAATATGCTGTCGTCACACCGCCCACAGCCGACAGTTTTAGCGGCACCGTCACCCTCGAAATCATAAATTTCAAAATATAAAGCCAATTTGCAAATGTAACGGTCGCTGAGTGCATTTAGAAGGTGATGTCGTCAACCACAGCAGCGGTGGCACTCTCATAAGCTGATTGGGGTTAAACACATCACCTTGCCAACCCACGTGTGTTTTAGCGAAACTAGTACCCTCAGATGCATAAATATCGTATTAAAAAAACAATACGCGAATGCAAAGGGTGCTGAGTGCATTTAGAATATGCTGTCCTCACCCCGCCCACAGGCGACAGTTTTAGCGGCACCGTCACCCTCGAAATCATAAATTTCAAAATATAAAGCCAATTTGCAAATGTAACGGTCGCTGAGTGCATTTAGAAGGTGATGTCGTCAACCACAGCAGCGGTGGCACTCTCATAAGCTGATTGGGGTTAAACACATCACCTTACCAACCCACGTGTGTTTTAGCGAAACTAGTACCCTCAGATGCATAAATATCGAATTAAAAAGCCAATACGCGAATGCAAAGGGTGCTGAGTGCATTTAGAATATGCTGTCCTCACACCGCCCACAGCCGACAGTTTTAGCGGCACCGTCACCCTCGAAATCATAAATTGCAAAATATAAAGCCAATTCGCAAATGTAACGGTCGCTGAGTGCATTTAGAAGGTGATGTCGTCAACCACAGCAGCGGTGTCACTCTCATAAGCTGATTGGGGTTAAACACATAACCTTACCAACCCACGTGCGTTTTAGCGAAACTAGTACCCTCAGATGCATAAATATGCGAATTAAAAAGCCAATACGCGAATGCAAAGGGTGCTGAGTGCATTTAGAATATGCTGTCCTCACCTCGCCCACAGCCGACAGTTTTAGCGGCACCGTCACCCTCGAAATCATAAATTGCAAAATATAAAGCCAATTCGCAAATGTAACGGTCGCTGAGTGCATTTAGAAGGTGATGTCTCCAAACACATCAGTGGTGACACTCTCATAAGCTGATTGGGGTTAAACACATCACCTTACCAACCCACGTGTGTTTTAGCGAAGTACTAGTACTCTCAGATGCAAAAATATCGAATTCAAAAGCCAATACGCGAATGCAAAGGGTGCTGAGTGCATTAAAATGATGATGTCCTCACACCGCCCACAGCCGACTGTGTAAGTGCATTTAGAATATGCTGTCCTCATCCCGCCCACAGGCGACAGTTTAAGCGGCACCGTCACCCTCGAAATCATAAGTTCAAAATATAAAGCCAATTCACAAATGTAACGGTCGCTGAGTGCGTTTAGAAGCTGATGTCGTCAACCACAGCAGCGGTGACACTCTCATAATCTGATTGGGGTTAAACTCATAACCTTACTAACCCACGTGTGTTTTAGCGAAACTAGTACCCTCAGATGCATAAATATCGTATTAAAAAAACAATACGCGAATGCAAAGGGTGCTGAGTGCATTTAGAATATGCTGAACTCACCCCGCCCACAGCCGACAGTTTTAGCGGCACCGTCACCCTCGAAATCATAAATTTCAAAATATAAAGCCAATTCGCAAATGTAACGGTCGCTGAGTGCGTTTAGAAGCTGATGTCGTCAACCACAGCAGCGGTGACACTCTCATAATCTGATTGGGGTTAAACTCATAACCTTACTAACCCACGTGTGTTTTAGCGAAACTAGTACCCTCAGATGCATAAATATCGTATTAAAAAAACAATACGCGAATGCAAAGGGTGCTGAGTGCATTTAGAATATGCTGTCCTCACCCCGCCCACAGCCGACAGTTTTAGCGGCACCGTCACCCTCGAAATCATAAATTTCAAAATATAAAGCCAATTCGCAAATGTAACGGTCGCTGAGTGCGTTTAGAAGCTGATGTCGTCAACCACAGCAGCAGTGGCACTTTCATAAGCTGATTGGGGTTAAACACATAACCTTACCAACCCACGTGTGTTTTATCGAAACTAGTACCCTCAGATGCATAAATATGGTATTAAAAAAACAATACGCGAATGCAAATGGTGCTGAGTGCATTTAGAATATGCTGTTGTCACACCACCCACAGCCGACAGTTTTAGATGCACCGACACCCTCGAAATCATATATTTCAAAATATAAAGCCAATTCGCAAATGTAACGGACGCTGAGTGCGTTTAGAAGCTGATGTCGTCAACTACAGCAGCGGTGACACTCTCATAATCTGATTGGGGTTAAACTCATAACCTTACTAACCCACGTGTGTTTTAGCGAAACTAGTACCCTCAGATGCATAAATATCGTATTAAAAAAACAATACGCGAATGCAAAGGGTGCTGAGTGCATTTAGAATATGCGTGAACTCACCCCGCCCACAGCCGACAGTTTTAGCGGCACCGTCACCCTCGAAATCATAAATTTCAAAATATAAAGCCAATTAGCAAATGTAACGGTCGCTGAGTGCATTTAGAAAGCTGATGTCGCCATACCACAGCACTAATTAAAGCGGTGACACTCTCATAATCTGATTGGGGTTAAACTCATAACCTTACTAACCCACGTGTGTTTTAGCGAAACTAGTACCCTCAGATGCATAAATATCGTATTAAAAAAACAATACGCGAATGCAAAGGGTGCTGAGTGCATTTAGAATATGCTGTCCTCACACCGCCCACAGCCGACAGTTTTAGCGGCACCGTCACCCTCGAAATCATAAATTGCAAAATATAAAGCCAATTTGCAAATGTAACGGTCGCTGAGTGCATTTAGAAGGTGATGTCTCCAACCACAGCAGCGGTGGCACTCTCATAAGCTGATTGGGGTTAAACACATCACCTTACCAACCCACGTGTGTTTTAGCGAAAGTAGTACCCTCAGATGCAAAAATATCGATTTCGAAAGCCAATACGCGAATGCAAATGGTGCTGAGTGCATTAAAGTGATGTCCTAACACCGCCCACAGCCGACTGTGTAAATATAGTATTAAAAAGCCAATACGCGAATGCAAAGGGTGCTGAGTGCATTTAGAATATGCTGTCCTCATCCCGCCCACAGTCGACAGTTTTAGCGGCACCGTCACACTCGAAATCATAAATTGCGAAGTACAAAGCCAATTCGCAAATGTAACGGTCGCTGAGTGCATTTAAAGGCTGATCTCCCCACCTTGCCCACAGCCGCCAGTTTTAGCTGCACCGTCACCCTCGAAATCATAAATTGCAAAATATAATGCCAATTCGCAAATGTAACGGTCGCTGAGTGCATTTAGAAGGTGATGTCTCCAACCACATCAGTGGTGACACTCTCATAAGCTGATTGGGGTTAAACACATCACCTTACCAACCCACGTGTGTTTTAGCGAAACTAGTACCCTCAGATGCATAAATATCGTATTAAAAAAGCCAATACGCGAATGCAAAGGGTGCTGAGTGCATTTAGAATATGCTGTCCTCACCCCCCCCCACAGCCGACAGTTTTAGCGGCACCGTCACCCTCGAAATCATAAATTTCAAAATATAAAGCCAATTCGCAAATGTAACGGTCGCTGAGTGCATTTAGAAGTGATGCGTCAACCACAGCAGCGGTGTCACTCTCATAAGCTGATTGGGGTTAAACACATAACCTTGCCAACCCACGTGTGTTTTAGCGAAACTAGTACCCTCAGATGCATAAATATCGTATTAAAAAAACAATACGCGAATGCAAAGGGTGCTGAGTGCATTTAGAATATGCTGTCGTCACACCGCCCACAGCCGACAGTTTTAGCGGCACCGTCACCCTCGAAATCATAAATTTCAAAATATAAAGCCAATTTGCAAATGTAACGGTCGCTGAGTGCATTTAGAAGGTGATGTCTCCAACCACAGCAGCGGTGGCACTCTCATAAGCTGATTGGGGTTAAACACATCACCTTGCCAACCCACGTGTGTTTTAGCGAAACTAGTACCCTCAGATGCATAAATATCGTATTAAAAAAACAATACGCGAATGCAAAGGGTGCTGAGTGCATTTAGAATATGCTGTCCTCACCCCCCCACCGGCGACAGTTTTAGCGGCACCGTCACCCTCGAATTCATAAATTGCAAACTATAAAGCCAATTCGCAAATGTAACGGTCGCTGAGTGCATTTAGAAGGTGATGTCTCCAACCACAGCAGCGGTGGCACTCTCATAAGCTGAATGGGGTTAAACATTGAGGTATTAAAAAGCCAATACGCGAATGCAAAGGGTGCTGAGTGCATTTAGAATATGCTGTCCTCATCCCTCCCACAGCCGCCAGTTTAACTGCACCGTCACCCTCGAAATCATAAATTGCAAACTATAATGCCAATTCGCAAATGTAACGGTCGCTGAGTGAATTTACAAGGTGATGTCTAAAACCACATCAGTGGTGACACTCTCATAAGCTGATTGGGCTTAAACACATCACCTTACCAACCCACGTGTGTTTTAGCGAAACTAGTACCCTCAGATGGATAAATATCGTATTAAAAAAACAATACGCGAATGCAAAGGGTGCTGAGTGCATTTAGAATATGCTGTCCTCACACCGCACACAGCCGACAGTTTTAGCCGCACCGACACCCTCGAGATCATAAATTTCAAAATATAAAGTCCAACTTGCAAATGTAACGGTCGCTGAGTGCATTTAGAAGGTGATGTCGTCAACCACAGCAGCGGTGGCACTCTCATAAGCTGATTGGGGTTAAACACATCACCTTACCAACCCACGTGTGTTTTAGCGAAACTAGTACCCTCAGATGCATAAATATCGTATTAAAAAAACAATACGCGAATGCAAAGGGTGCTGAGTGCATTTAGAATATGCTGTCCTCACACCGCCCACAGCCGACAGTTTTAGCGGCACCGTCACCCTCGAAATCATAAATTGCAAAATATAAAGCCAATTCGCAAATGTAACGGTCGCTGAGTGCATTTAGAAGGTGATGTCTCCAACCACAGCAGCGGTGGCACTCTCATAAGCTGATTGGGGTTAAACACATCACCTTGCCAACCCACGTGTGTTTTAGCGAAACTAGTACCCTCAGGTGCACAAATATCGAATTCAAAAGCCAATACGCGAATGCAAATGGTGCTGAGTGCATTTAGAATATGATGTCCTCACACCGCCCACAGCCGATTTTAGATGTAAATATATTAAAATAAAAAGCCAATACGCGAATGCAAAGGGTGCTGAGTGCATTTAGAATATGCTGTCCTCATCCCGTACAGTCGACAGTTTTAGCGGAACCGTACCTCAGATGCATAAATATGCGTATAAAAGCCAATTCGCAATGTAACGGTCGCTGAGTGCATTTAGAAATGCTGATCTCCACCTCGCCCACAGCCGACAGTTTTAGCGGCACCGTCACCCTCGAAATCATAAATTGCAAAATATAAAGCCAATTCGCAAATGTAACGGTCGCTGAGTGCATTTAGAAGGTGATGTCTCCAACCACAGCAGCGGTGACACTCTCATAAGCTGATTGGGGTTAAACACATAACCTTACCAACCCACGTGTGTTTTAGCGAAACTAGTACCCTCAGATGCATAAATATCGAATTAAAAAGCCAATACGCGAATGCAAAGGGTGCTGAGTGCATTTAGAATATGCTGTCCTCACACCGCCCACAGCCGACAGTTTTAGCGGCACCGTCACCCTCGAAATCATAAATTTCAAAATATAAAGCCAATTCGCAAATGTAACGGTCGCTGAGTGCATTTAGAAGCTGATGTCGTCAACCACAGCAGCGGTGACACTCTCATAAGCTGATTGGGGTTAAACACATAACCTTACCAACCCACGTGTGTTTTAGCGAAACTAGTACCCTCAGATGCATAAATATCGTATTAAAAAAACAATACGCGAATGCAAAGGGTGCTGAGTGCATTTAGAATATGCTGACCTCACACCGCCCACAGCCGACAGTTTTAGCGGCACCGACACCCTCGAAATCATAAATTTCAAAATATAAAGCCAATTTGCAAATGTAACGGTCGCTGAGTGCATTTAGAAGGTGATGTCGTCAACCACAGCAGCGGTGACACTCTCATAATCTGATTGGGGTTAAACTCATAACCTTACCAACCCACGTGTGTTTTAGCGAAACTAGTACCCTCAGATGCATAAATATCGTATTAAAAAAACAATACGCGAATGCAAAGGGTGCTGAGTGCATTTAGAATATGCTGTCCTCACCCCCCCACCGGCGACAGTTTTAGCGGCACCGTCACCCTCGAATTCATAAATTGCAAACTATAAAGCCAATTCGCAAATGTAACGGTCGCTGAGTGCATTTAGAAGGTGATGTCTCCAACCACAGCAGCGGTGGCACTCTCATAAGCTGAATGGGGTTAAACATACTTCTACCCCCGTGTGTTTTTTTAAAAAAAATGAATTGGTATTAAAAAGCCAATACGCGAATGCAAAGGGTGCTGAGTGCATTTAGAATATGCTGTCCTCATCCCGCCCACAGCCGACAGTTTTAGCTGCACCGTCACCCTCGAAATCATAAATTGCAAAATATAAAGCCAATTCGCAAATGTAACGGTCGCTGAGTGCATTTACAAGGTGATGTCTAAAACCACATCAGTGGTGACACTCTCATAAGCTGATTGGGGTTAAACACATCACCTTACCAACCCACGTGTGTTTTAGCGAAACTAGTACCCTCAGATGCATAAATATCGTATTAAAAAAACAATACGCGAATGCAAAGGGTGCTGAGTGCATTTAGAATATGCTGTCCTCACACCGCCCACAGCCGACAGTTTTAGCGGCACCGTCACCCTCGAAATCATAAATTTCAAAATATAAAGCCAATTTGCAAATGTAACGGTCGCTGAGTGCATTTAGAAGGTGATGTCGTCAACCACAGCAGCGGTGGCACTCTCATAAGCTGATTGGGGTTAAACACATAACCTTACCAACCCACGTGTGTTTTAGCGAAACTAGTACCCTCAGATGCATAAATATCGTATTAAAAAAACAATACGCGAATGCAAAGGGTGCTGAGTGCATTTAGAATATGCTGTCCTCACACCGCCCACAGCCGACAGTTTTAGCCGCACCGACACCCTCGAAATCATAAATTTCAAAATATAAAGCCAATTCGCAAATGTAACGGTCGCTGAGTGCGTTTAGAAGCTGATGTCGTCAACCACAGCAGCGGTGACACTCTCATAATCTGATTGGGGTTAAACTCATAACCTTACTAACCCACGTGTGTTAAGCGAAACTAGTACCCTCAGATGCATAAATATCGTATTAAAAAGCCAATACGCGAATGCAAAGGGTGCTGAGTGCAAAGTGTGCTGAGTGCAGCCGACAGTTTTAGATGCACCGACACCCTCGAAATCATATATTTCAAAATATAAAGCCAATTCGCAAATGTAACGGTCGCTGAGTGCGTTTAGAAGCTGATGTCGTCAACTACAGCAGCGGTGACACTCTCATAATCTGATTGGGGTTAAACTCATAACCTTACTAACCCACGTGTGTTTTAGCGAAACTAGTACCCTCAGATGCATAAATATCGTATTAAAAAAACAATACGCGAATGCAAAGGGTGCTGAGTGCATTTAGAATATGCTGTCCTCACACCGCCCACAGCCGACAGTTTTAGCCGCACCGACACCCTCGAAATCATAAATTGCAAAATATAAAGCCAATTCGCAAATGTAACGGTCGCTGAGTGCATTTAGAAGGTGATGTCGTCAACCACAGCAGCGGTGTCACTCTCATAAGCTGATTGGGGTTAAACACATCACCTTGCCAACCCACGTATGTTTTAGCGAAACTAGTACCCTCAGATGCAAAAATATCGAATTCAAAAGCCAATACGCGAATGCAAATGGTGCTGAGTGCATTTAAATGATGATGTCCTACACCGCCCACAGCCGACTGTGTAAATATAGTATTAAAAAAAGCCAATACGCGAATGCAAAGGGTGCTGAGTGCATTTAGAATATGCTGTCCTCATCCCGCCCACAGTCGACAGTTTTAGCGGCACCGTCACACTCGAAATCATAAATTGCGAAGTACAAAGCCAATTCGCAAATGTAACGGTCGCTGAGTGCATTTAAAGGCTGATCTCCCCACCTTGCCCACAGCCGCCAGTTTTAGCTGCACCGTCACCCTCGAAATCATAAATTGCAAAATATAATGCCAATTCGCAAATG
This sequence comes from Drosophila varians, assembly GCA_018150405.1. NCBI lineage: Eukaryota > Metazoa > Arthropoda > Insecta > Diptera > Drosophilidae > Drosophila > Drosophila varians. The sequence goes on from JAECWK010000003.1 coordinate 58,610, forward strand.
TAACGGTCGCTGAGTGCATTTAGAAGGTGATGTCTCCAACCACATCAGTGGTGACACTCTCATAAGCTGATTGGTGTTAAACACATCACCTTACCAACCCACGTGTGTTTTAGCGAAACTAGTACCCTCAGATGGATAAATATCGTATTAAAAAAAGAATACGCGAATGCAAATGGTGCTGAGTGCATTTAGAAGATGCTGTCCTCACACTGCACACAGCCGACAGTTTTAGCCGCACCGACACCCTCGAGATCATAAATTGCAAAATATAAAGTCCAACTTGCAAATGTAACGGTCGCTGAGTGCATTTAGAAGGTGATGTATCCAACCACAGCAGCGGTGGCACTCTCATAAGCTGATTGGGGTTAAACACATCACCTTGCCAACACACGTGTGTTTTAGCGAAAGTAGTACTCTCAGATTCAAAAATATCGATTTCGAAAGCCAATACGCGAATGCAAATGGTGCTGAGTGCATTAAAGTGATGTCCTAACACCGCCCACAGCCGACTGTGTAAATATAGTATTAAAAAGCCAATACGCGAATGCAAAGGGTGCTGAGTGCATTTAGAATATGCTGTCCTCATCCCGCCCACAGTCGACAGTTTTAGCGGCACCGTCACACTCGAAATCATAAATTGCGAAGTACAAAGCCAATTCGCAAATGTAACGGTCGCTGAGTGCATTTAAAGGCTGATCTCCCCACCTTGCCCACAGCCGCCAGTTTTAGCTGCACCGTCACCCTCGAAATCATAAATTGCAAAATATAATGCCAATTCGCAAATGTAACGGTCGCTGAGTGCATTTAGAAGGTGATGTCGTCAACCACATCAGTGGTGACACTCTCATAAGCTGATTGGGGTTAAACACATAACCTTACCAACCCACGTGTGTTTTAGCGAAACTAGTACCCTCAGATGCATAAATATCGAATTAAAAAGACAATACGCGAATGCAAATGGTGCTGAGTGCATTTAGAATATGCTGTCCTCACACCCGCCCACAGCCGCCAGTTTTAGCGGCACCGTCACCCTCGAAATCATAAATTTCAAAATATAAAGCCAATTCGCAAATGTAACGGTCGCTGAGTGCGTTTAGAAGCTGATGTCGTCAACCACAGCAGCGGTGACACTCTCATAAGCTGATTGGGGTTAAACACATAACCTTACCAACCCACGTGTGTTTTAGCGAAACTAGTACCCTCAGATGCATAAATATGGTATTAAAAAAACAATACGCGAATGCAAAGGGTGCTGAGTGCATTTAGAATATGCTGTCCTCACCCCCCCCACCGGCGACAGTTTTAGCGGAACCGTCACCCTCGAAATCATAAATTGCAAAATATAAAGCCAATTCGCAAATGTAACGGACGCTGAGTGCGTTTAGAAGCTGATGTCGTCAACTACAGCAGCGGTGACACTCTCATAATCTGATTGGGGTTAAACTCATAACCTTACTAACCCACGTGTGTTTTAGCGAAACTAGTACCCTCAGATGCATAAATATCGTATTAAAAAAACAATACGCGAATGCAAAGGGTGCTGAGTGCATTTAGAATATGCTGTCCTCACACCGCCCACAGCCGACAGTTTTAGCGGCACCGTCACCCTCGAAATCATAAATTTCAAAATATAAAGCCAATTCGCAAATGTAACGGTCGCTGAGTGCATTTAGAAGGTGATGTCGTCAACCACAGCAGCGGTGGCACTCTCATAAGCTGATTGGGGTTAAACACATAACCTTACCAACCCACGTGTGTTTTAGCGAAACTAGTACCCTCAGATGCATAAATATCGTATTAAAAAGCCAATACGCGAATGCAAAGGGTGCTGAGTGCATTTAGAATATGCTGTCGTCTCACCGCCCACAGCCGACAGTTTTAGCGGCACCGTCACCCTCGAAATCATAAATTTCAAAACATAATGCCAATTCGTAAATGTAACGGTCGCTGAGTGCATTTAGAAGGTGATGTCGTCAACCACAGCAGCGGTGTCACTCTCATAAGCTGTCGTATTAAAAAAACAATACGCGAATGCAAAGGGTGCTGAGTGCATTTAGAATATGCTGACCTCACCCCGCCCACAGGCGACAGTTTTAGCGGCACCGTCACCCTCGAAATCATAAATTGCAAAATATAAAGCCAATTCGCAAATGTAACGGTCGCTGAGTGCATTTAGAAGGTGATGTCGTCAACCACAGCAGTGGTGACACTCTCATAAGCTGATTGGGGTTAAACACATAACCTTACCAACCCACGTGTGTTTTAGCGAAACTAGTACCCTCAGATGCATAAATATCGTAATAAAAAGCCAATACGCGAATGCAAAGGGTGCTGAGTGCATTTAGAATATGCTGTCCTCACCACCCCACCGGCGACAGTTTTAGCGGCACCGTCACCCTTGAATTCATAAATTGCAAACTATAAAGCCAATTCGCAAATGTAACGGTCGCTGAGTGCATTTAGAAGGTGATGTCGTCAACCACAGCAGCGGTGACACTCTTCTCATAACCCGCTGAATGGGGTTAACATTGATGTATAAAATTAAAAGCCAATACGCGAATGCAAAGGGTGCTGAGTGCATTTAGAATATGCTGTCCTCATCCCGCCCACAGCCGACAGTTTTAGCGGCACCGTCACCCTTGAATTCATAAATTGCAAACTATAAAGCCAATTCGCAAATGTAACGGTCGCTGAGTGCATTTAGAAGCTGATGTCGTCAACCACAGCAGCGGTGACACTCTCATAATCTGATTGGGGTTAAACTCATAACCTTACTAACCCACGTGTGTTTTAGCGAAACTAGTACCCTCAGATGCATAAATATCGTATTAAAAAAACAATACGCGAATGCAAAGGGTGCTGAGTGCATTTAGAATATGCTGTCCTCACCCCGCCCACCGGCGACAGTTTTAGCGGCACCGTCACCCTCGAAATCATAAATTGCAAAATATAAAGCCAATTCGCAAATGTAACGGTCGCTGAGTGCGTTTAGAAGCTGATGTCGTCAACCACAGCAGCGGTGGCACTCTCATAAGCTGATTGGGGTTAAACTCATAACCTTACCAACCCACGTGTGTTTTAGCGAAACTAGTACCCTCAGATGCATAAATATCGTATTAAAAAGCCAATACGCGAATGCAAAGGGTGCTGAGTGCATTTAGAATATGCTGTCCTCACACCGCCCACAGCCGACAGTTTTAGCTGCACCGACACCCTCGAAATCATAAATTTCAAAATATAAAGCCAATTCGCAAATGTAACGGTCGCTGAGTGCATTTAGAAGCTGATGTCGTCAACCACAGCAGCGGTGACACTCTCATAATCTGATTGGGGTTAAACTCATAACCTTACTAACCCACGTGTGTTTTAGCGAAACTAGTACCCTCAGATGCATAAATATCGTATTAAAAAGCCAATACGCGAATGCAAAGGGTGCTGAGTGCATTTAGAATATGCTGTCCTCACACCGCCCACAGCCGACAGTTTTAGAGCTGCACCGACACCCTCGAAATCATAAATTTCAAAATATAAAGCCAATTCGCAAATGTAACGGTCGCTGAGTGCGTTTAGAAGCTGATGTCGTCAACCACAGCAGCGGTGACACTCTCATAATCTGATTGGGGTTAAACTCATAACCTTACTAACCCACGTGTGTTAAGCGAAACTAGTACCCTCAGATGCATAAATATCTTATTAAAAAGCCAATACGCGAATGCAAAGGGTGCTGAGTGCAAATGTGCTGTGTACAGCCGACAGTTTTAGATGCACCGACACCCTCAAAATCATAAATTTCAAAATATAATGCCAATTCGCAAATGTAACGGTCGCTGAGTGCATTTAGAAGGTGATGTCGTCAACCACATCAGTGGTGACACTCTCATAATCTGATTGGGGTTAAACTCATAACCTTACTAACCCACGTGTGTTAAGCGAAACTAGTACCCTCAGATGCATAAATATCGTATTAAAAAAACAATACGCGAATGCAAAGGGTGCTGAGTGCATTTAGAATATGCTGTCGTCACACCGCCCACAGCCGACAGTTTTAGATGCACCGTCACCCTCAAAATCATAAATTTCAAAATATAATGCCAATTCGCAAATGTAACGGTCGCTGAGTGCATTTAGAAGGTGATGTCGTCAACCACAGCAGCGGTGACACTCTCATAAGCTGATTGGGGTTAAACACATCACCTTACCAACCCACGTGTGTTTTAGCGAAAGTAGTACTCTCAGATGCAAAAATATCGAATTCAAAAGCCAATACGCGAATGCAAATGGTGCTGAGTGCATTAAAATGATGATGTCCTCACACCGCCCACAGCCGACTGTGTAAATATAGTATTAAAAAGCCAATACGCGAATGCAAAGGGTGCTGAGTACATTTAGAATATGCTGTCCTCATCCCGCCCACAGTCGACAGTTTTAGCGGCACCGTTACACTCGAAATCATAAATTGCGAAGTACAAAGCCAATTCGCAAATGTAACGGTCGCTGAGTGCATTTAAAGGCTGATCTCCCCACCTTGCCCACAGCCGCCAGTTTTAGCTGCACCGTCACCCTCGAAATCATAAATTGCAAAATATAATGCCAATTCGCAAATGTAACGGTCGCTGAGTGCATTTAGAAGGTGATGTCTCCAACCACATCAGTGGTGACACTCTCATAAGCTGATTGGGGTTAAACACATCACCTTACCAACCCACGTGTGTTTTAGCGAAAGTAGTACTCTCAGATGCAAAAATATCGAATTCAAAAGCCAATACGCGAATGCAAATGGTGCTGAGTGCATTAAAATGATGATGTCCTCACACCGCCCACAGCCGACTGTGTAAATATAGTATTAAAAAGCCAATACGCGAATGCAAAGGGTGCTGAGTACATTTAGAATATGCTGTCCTCATCCCGCCCACAGGCGACAGTTTAAGCGGCACCGTCACCCTCGAAATCATAAATTTCAAAATATAAAGCCAATTCACAAATGTAACGGTCGCTGAGTGCGTTTAGAAGCTGATGTCGTCAACCACAGCAGCGGTGACACTCTCATAATCTGATTGGGGTTAAACTCATAACCTTACTAACCCACGTGTGTTAAGCGAAACTAGTACCCTCAGATGCATAAATATCGTATTAAAAAAACAATACGCGAATGCAAAGGGTGCTGAGTGCATTTAGAATATGCTGTCCTCACCCCCCGCCCACAGGCGACAGTTTTAGCGGCACCGTCACCCTCGAAATCATAAATTGCAAAATATAAAGCCAATTCGCAAATGTAACGGTCGCTGAGTGCATTTAGAAGGTGATGTCGTCAACCACAGCAGCGGTGGCACTCTCATAAGCTGATTGGGGTTAAACACATAACCTTACAACCCACGTGTGTTTTAGCGAAACTAGTACCCTCAGATGCATAAATATGTTAAAAAGCCAATACGCGAATGCAAAGGGTGCTGAGTGCATTTAGAATATGCTGTCCTCATCCCGCCCACAGTCACAGTTTTAGCGGCACCGTCCCTCGAAATCAAAAATTGCGAAGTACAAAGCCAATTCGCAAATGTAACGGTCGCTGAGTGCATTTAGAATATGCTGATCTCCCCACCTGCCCACAGCCGACAGTTTTAGCTGCACCGTCACCCTCGAAATCATAAATTGCAAAATATAAAGCCAATTAAATGTAACGGTCGCTGAGTGCATTTAGAAGGTGATGTCGTCAACCACAGCAGCGGTGACACTCTCATAAGCTGATTGGGGTTAAACACATCACCTTACCAACCCACGTGTGTTTTAGCGAAACTAGTACTCTCAGATGCAAAAATATCGAATTCAAAAGCCAATACGCGAATGCAAATGGTGCTGAGTGCATTAAAATGATGATGTCCTCACACCGCCCACAGCCGACTGTGTAAATATAGTATTAAAAAGCCAATACGCGAATGCAAAGGGTGCTGAGTACATTTAGAATATGCTGTCCTTATCCCGCCCACAGGCGACAGTTTAAGCGGCACCGTCACCCTCGAAATCATAAATTTCAAAATATAAAGCCAATTCACAAATGTAACGGTCGCTGAGTGCGTTTAGAAGCTGATGTCGTCAACCACAGCAGCGGTGACACTCTCATAATCTGATTGGGGTTAAACTCATAACCTTTCTAACCCACGTGTGTTAAGCGAAACTAGTACCCTCAGATGCATAAATATCGTATTAAAAAAACAATACGCGAATGCAAAGGGTGCTGAGTGCATTTAGAATATGCTGAACTCACCCCGCCCACAGCCGACAGTTTTAGCGGCACCGTCACCCTCGAAATCATAAATTGTAAAATATAAAGCCAATTAGCAAATGTAACGGTCGCTGAGTGCGTTTAGAAGCTGATGTCGTCAACCACAGCAGCAGTGGCACTTTCATAAGCTGATTGGGGTTAAACACATAACCTTACCAACCCACGTGTGTTTTATCGAAACTAGTACCCTCAGGTGCACAAATATCGAATTCAAAAGCCAATACGCGAATGCAAATGGTGCTGAGTGCATTTAGAATATGCTGTCGTCACACCGCCCACAGCCGACAGTTTTAGATGCACCGACACCCTCGAAATCATATATTTCAAAATATAAAGCCAATTCGCAAATGTAACGGTCGCTGAGTGCGTTTAGAAGCTGATGTCGTCAACCACAGCAGCGGTGACACTCTCATAATCTGATTGGGGTTAAACTCATAACCTTACTAACCCACGTGTGTTAAGCGAAACTAGTACCCTCAGATGCATAAATATCGTATTAAAAAAACAATACGCGAATGCAAAGGGTGCTGAGTGCATTTAGAATATGCTGTCCTCACACCGCCCACAGCCGACAGTTTTAGCGGCACCGTCACCCTCGAAATCATAAATTTCAAAATATAAAGCCAATTCGCAAATGTAACGGTCGCTGAGTGCATTTAGAAGGTGATGTCGTCAACCACAGCAGCGGTGACACTCTCATAATCTGATTGGGGTTAAACTCATAACCTTACTAACCCACGTGTGTTTTAGCGAAACTAGTACCCTCAGATGCATAAATATCGTATTAAAAAGCCAATACGCGAATGCAAAGGGTGCTGAGTGCATTTAGAATATGCTGTCGTCACACCGCCCACAGCCGACAGTTTTAGCGGCACCGTCACCCTCGAAATCATAAATTTCAAAATATAAAGCCAATTCGCAAATGTAACGGTCGCTGAGTGCATTTAGAAGGTGATGTCGTCAACCACAGCAGCGGTGTCACTCTCATAAGCTGATTGGGGTTAAACCATAACCTTACTAACCCACGTGTGTTTTAGCGAAACTAGTACCCTCAGATGCATAAATATCGTATTAAAAAAACAATACGCGAATGCAAAGGGTGCTGAGTGCATTTAGAATATGCTGTCCTCATCCCGCCCACAGTCGACAGTTTTAGCGGCACCGTCACACTCGAAATCATAAATTGCGAAGTACAAAGCCAATTCGCAAATGTAACGGTCGCTGAGTGCATTTAAAGGCTGATCTCCCCACCTTGCCCACAGCCGCCAGTTTTAGCTGCACCGTCACCCTCGAAATCATAAATTGCAAAATATAATGCCAATTCGCAAATGTAACGGTCGCTGAGTGCATTTAGAAGGTGATGTCTCCAACCACATCAGTGGTGACACTCTCATAAGCTGATTGGGGTTAAACACATCACCTTACCAACCCACGTGTGTTTTAGCGAAAGTAGTACTCTCAGATGCAAAAATATCGAATTCAAATGATGATGTCCTCACACCGCCCACAGCCGACTGTGTAAATATAGTATTAAAAAGCCAATACGCGAATGCAAAGGGTGCTGAGTACATTTAGAATATGCTGTCCTTATCCCGCCCACAGGCGACAGTTTAAGCGGCACCGTCACCCTCGAAATCATAAATTTCAAAATATAAAGCCAATTCGCAAATGTAACGGTCGCTGAGTGCGTTTAGAAGCTGATGTCGTCAACCACAGCAGCGGTGACACTCTCATAATCTGATTGGGGTTAAACTCATAACCTTACTAACCCACATGTGTTTTAGCGAAACTAGTACCCTCAGATGCATAAATATCGTAATAAAAAGCCAATACGCGAATGCAAAGGGTGCTGAGTGCATTTAGAATAAGCTGTCCTCACCACCCCACCGGCGACAGTTTTAGCGGCACCGTCACCCTTGAATTCATAAATTGCAAACTATAAAGCCAATTCGCAAATGTAACGGTCGCTGAGTGCATTTAGAAGGTGATGTCTCCAACCACATCAGTGGTGACACTCTCATAAGCTGATTGGGGTTAAACACATCACCTTACCAACCCACGTGTGTTTTAGCGAAAGTAGTACTCTCAGATGCAAAAATATCGAATTCAAATGATGATGTCCTCACACCGCCCACAGCCGACTGTGTAAATATAGTATTAAAAAGCCAATACGCGAATGCAAAGGGTGCTGAGTACATTTAGAATATGCTGTCCTTATCCCGCCCACAGGCGACAGTTTAAGCGGCACCGTCACCCTCGAAATCATAAATTTCAAAATATAAAGCCAATTCGCAAATGTAACGGTCGCTGAGTGCGTTTAGAAGGTGATGTCGTCAACCACAGCAGCGGTGACACTCTCATAATCTGATTGGGGTTAAACTCATAACCTTACTAACCCACGTGTGTTTTAGCGAAACTAGTACCCTCAGATGCATAAATATCGTATTAAAAAAACAATACGCGAATGCAAAGGGTGCTGAGTGCATTTAGAATATGCTGAACTCACCCCGCCCACAGCCGACAGTTTTAGCGGCACCGTCACCCTCGAAATCATAAATTTCAAAATATAAAGCCAATTCGCAAATGTAACGGTCGCTGAGTGCATTTAGAAGGTGATGTCGTCAACCACAGCAGCGGTGACACTCTCATAAGCTGATTGGGGTTAAACTCATAACCTTACCAACCCACGTGTGTTTTAGCGAAACTAGTACCCTCAGATGCATAAATATCGTATTAAAAAAACAATACGCGAATGCAAAGGGTGCTGAGTGCATTTAGAATATGCTGTCCTCACCCCGCCCACAGCGCCGACAGTTTTAGCGGCACCGTCACCCTCGAAATCATAAATTTCAAAATATAAAGCCAATTTGCAAATGTAACGGTCGCTGAGTGCGTTTAGAAGCTGATGTCGTCAACCACAGCAGCGGTGGCACTCTCATAAGCTGATTGGGGTTAAACACATAACCTTACCAACCCACGTGTGTTTTATCGAAACTAGTACCCTCAGGTGCACAAATATCGAATTCAAAAGCCAATACGCGAATGCAAAGGGTGCTGAGTGCATTTAGAATATGCTGTCGTCACACCGCCCACAGCCGACAGTTTTAGATGCACCGTCACCCTCGAAATCATAAATTTCAAAATATAAAGCCAATTCGCAAATGTAACGGTCGCTGAGTGCGTTTAGAAGCTGATGTCGTCAACCACAGCAGCGGTGACACTCTCATAATCTGATTGGGGTTAAACTCATAACCTTACTAACCCACGTGTGTTTTAGCGAAACTAGTACCCTCAGATGCATAAATATCGTATTAAAAAAACAATACGCGAATGCAAAGGGTGCTGAGTGCATTTAGAATATGCTGTCCTCACACCCCGCCCACAGCCGACAGTTTTAGCGGCACCGTCACCCTCGAAATCATAAATTGCAAAATATAAAGCCAATTCGCAAATGTAACGGTCGCTGAGTGCATTTAGAAGCTGATGTCGTCTCCAACCACAGCAGCGGTGGCACTCTCATAAGCTGATTGGGGTTAAACATCATAACCTTACCAACCCACGTGTGTTTTATCGAAACTAGTACCCTCAGGTGCATAAATATCGTATTAAAAAGCCAATACGCGAATGCAAAGGGTGCTGAGTGCATTTAGAATATGCTGTCGTCTCACCCGCCCACAGCCGACAGTTTTAGCGGCACCGTCACCCTCGAAATCATAAATTTCAAAATATAAAGCCAATTCGCAAATGTAACGGTCGCTGAGTGCATTTAGAAGCTGATGTCGTCAACCACAGCAGCGGTGACACTCTCATAATCTGATTGGGGTTAAACTCATAACCTTACTAACCCACGTGTGTTTTAGCGAAACTAGTACCCTCAGATGCATAAATATCGTATTAAAAAAACAATACGCGAATGCAAAGGGTGCTGAGTGCATTTAGAATATGCTGTCCTCACCCCGCCCACAGCCGACAGTTTTAGCGGCACCGTCACCCTCGAAATCATAAATTGCAAAATATAAAGCCAATTCGCAAATGTAACGGTCGCTGAGTGCATTTAGAAGTGATTTAAGCACTGATGTCTCAACCACAGCGCCGCAGTTTTAGCTGACCGTCACCCTCGAAATCATAAATAAAATTAAAGCCAATTGAATGTAACGGTCGCTGAGTGCATTTAGAAGGTGATGTCTCCAACCACATCAGTGGTGACACTCTCATAAGCTGATTGGGAATAAACACATCACCTTACCAACCCACGTGTGTTTTAGCGAAAGTAGTACTCTCAGATTCAAAAATATCGAATTCAAAAGCCAATACGCGAATGCAAATGGTGCTGATTGCATTTAAATGATGATGTCCTCACACCGCCCACAGCCGACTGCGTAAATATAGTATTAAAAAGCCAATACGCGAATGCAAAGGGTGCTGAGTACATTTAGAATATGCTGTCCTCATCCCGCCCACAGGCGACAGTTTAAGCGGCACCGTCACCCTCGAAATCATAAATTTCAAAATATAAAGCCAATTCACAAATGTAACGGTCGCTGAGTGCGTTTAGAAGCTGATGTCGTCAACCACAGCAGCGGTGACACTCTCATAATCTGATTGGGGTTAAACTCATAACCTTACTAACCCACGTGTGTTAAGCGAAACTAGTACCCTCAGATGCATAAATATCGTATTAAAAAAACAATACGCGAATGCAAAGGGTGCTGAGTGCATTTAGAATATGCTGAACTCACCCCGCCCACAGCCGACAGTTTTAGCGGCACCGTCACCCTCGAAATCATAAATTGCAAAATATAAAGCCAATTAGCAAATGTAACGGTCGCTGAGTGCGTTTAGAAGCTGATGTCGTCAACCACAGCAGCGGTGACACTCTCATAATCTGATTGGGGTTAAACTCATAACCTTACTAACCCACGTGTGTTTTAGCGAAACTAGTACCCTCAGATGCATAAATATCGTATTAAAAAGCCAATACGCGAATGCAAAGGGTGCTGAGTGCATTTAGAATATGCTGAACTCACCCCGCCCACAGCCGACAGTTTTAGCGGCACCGTCACCCTCGAAATCATAAATTGCAAAATATAAAGCCAATTCGCAAATGTAACGGTCGCTGAGTGCGTTTAGAAGCTGATGTCGTCAACCACAGCAGCGGTGACACTCTCATAAGCTGATTGGGGTTAAACACATAACCTTACTAACCCACGTGTGTTTTAGCGAAACTAGTACCCTCAGATGCATAAATATCGTATTAAAAAACAATACGCGAATGCAAAGGGTGCTGAGTGCATTTAGAATATGCTGATCCTCACACCGCCCACAGCCGACAGTTTTAGCGGCACCGTCACCCTCGAAATCATAAATTTCAAAATATAAAGCCAATTTGCAAATGTAACGGTCGCTGAGTGCATTTAGAAGGTGATGTCGTCAACCACAGCAGCGGTGACACTCTCATAAGCTGATTGGGGTTAAACTCATAACCTTACTAACCCACGTGTGTTTTAGCGAAACTAGTACCCTCAGATGCATAAATATCGTATTAAAAAAACAATACGCGAATGCAAAGGGTGCTGAGTGCATTTAGAATATGCTGTCGTCACACCGCCCACAGCCGACAGTTTTAGCTGCACCGACACCCTCGAAATCATAAATTTCAAAATATAAAGCCAATTTGCAAATGTAACGGTCGCTGAGTGCATTTAGAAGGTGATGTCGTCAACCACAGCAGCGGTGACACTCTCATAATCTGATTGGGGTTAAACTCATAACCTTACTAACCCACGTGTGTTTTAGCGAAACTAGTACCCTCAGATGCATAAATATCGTATTAAAAAAACAATACGCGAATGCAAAGGGTGCTGAGTGCATTTAGAATATGCTGATCCTCACACCGCCCACAGCCGACAGTTTTAGCGGCACCGTCACCCTCGAAATCATAAATTTCAAAATATAAAGCCAATTCGCAAATGTAACGGTCGCTGAGTGCATTTAGAAGGTGATGTCGTCAACCACAGCAGCGGTGTCACTCTCATAAGCTGATTGGGGTTAAACACATAACCTTACCAACCCACGTGCGTTTTAGCGAAACTAGTACCCTCAGATGCATAAATATCGTATTAAAAAAGCCAATACGCGAATGCAAAGGGTGCTGAGTGCATTTAGAATATGCTGTCCTCACACCGCCCACAGGCGACAGTTTTAGCGGCACCGTCACCCTCGAAATCATAAATTTCAAAATATAAAGCCAATTCGCAAATGTAACGGTCGCTGAGTGCGTTTAGAAGCTGATGTCGTCAACCACAGCAGCGGTGACACTCTCATAATCTGATTGGGGTTAAACTCATAACCTTACTAACCCACGTGTGTTTTAGCGAAACTAGTACCCTCAGATGCATAAATATCGTATTAAAAAAACAATACGCGAATGCAAAGGGTGCTGAGTGCATTTAGAATATGCTGTCCTCACCCCCCCACCGGCGACAGTTTTAGCGGAACCGTCACCCTCGAATTCATAAATTGCAAAATATAAAGCCAATTCGCAAATGTAACGGTCGCTGAGTGCATTTAGAAGGTGATGTCGTCAACCACAGCAGCGGTGTCACTCTCATAAGCTGATTGGGGTTAAACACATAACCTTACCAACCCACGTGCGTTTTAGCGAAACTAGTACCCTCAGATGCAAAAATATCGAATTCAAAAGCCAATACGCGAATGCAAATGGTGCTGAGTGCATTAAAATGATGATGTCCTCACACCGCCCACAGCCGACTGTGTAAATATAGTATTAAAAAGCCAATACGCGAATGCAAAGGGTGCTGAGTACATTTAGAATATGCTGTCCTCATCCCGCCCACAGGCGACAGTTTAGCGGCACCGTCACCCTCGAAATCATAAATTTCAAAATATAAAGCCAATTCACAAATGTAACGGTCGCTGAGTGCGTTTAGAAGCTGATGTCGTCAACCACAGCAGCGGTGACACTCTCATAATCTGATTGGGGTTAAACTCATAACCTTACTAACCCACGTGTGTTTTAGCGAAACTAGTACCCTCAGATGCATAAATATCGTATTAAAAAAACAATACGCGAATGCAAAGGGTGCTGAGTGCATTTAGAATATGCTGAACTCACCCCGCCCACAGCCGACAGTTTTAGCGGCACCGTCACCCTCGAAATCATAAATTGTAAAATATAAAGCCAATTAGCAAATGTAACGGTCGCTGAGTGCGTTTAGAAGCTGATGTCGTCAACCACAGCAGCGGTGACACTCTCATAATCTGATTGGGGTTAAACTCATAACCTTACTAACCCACGTGTGTTTTATCGAAACTAGTACCCTCAGATGCATAAATATCGAATTAAAAAAGCCAATACGCGAATGCAAAGGGTGCTGAGTGCATTTAGAATATGCTGTCGTCACACCGCCCACAGCCGACAGTTTTAGCGGCACCGTCACCCTCGAAATCATAAATTTCAAAATATAAAGCCAATTTGCAAATGTAACGGTCGCTGAGTGCATTTAGAAGCTGATGTCGTCAACCACAGCAGCGGTGTCACTCTCATAAGCTGATTGGGGTTAAACACATAACCTTACCAACCCACGTGTGTTTTAGCGAAACTAGTACCCTCAGATGCATAAATATCGTATTAAAAAAACAATACGCGAATGCAAAGGGTGCTGAGTGCATTTAGAATATGCTGAACTCACCCCGCCCACAGCCGACAGTTTTAGCGGCACCGTCACCCTCGAAATCATAAATTTCAAAATATAAAGCCAATTTGCAAATGTAACGGTCGCTGAGTGCATTTAGAAGGTGATGTCGTCAACCACAGCAGCGGTGACACTCTCATAATCTGATTGGGGTTAAACTCATAACCTTACTAACCCACGTGTGTTTTATCGAAACTAGTACCCTCAGATGCATAAATATCGTAATAAAAAAAGCCAATACGCGAATGCAAAGGGTGCTGAGTGCATTTAGAATATGCTGTCGTCACACCGCCCACAGCCGACAGTTTTAGCGGCACCGTCACCCTCGAAATCATAAATTTCAAAATATAAAGCCAATTTGCAAATGTAACGGTCGCTGAGTGCATTTAGAAGGTGATGTCGTCAACCACAGCAGCGGTGACACTCTCATAATCTGATTGGGGTTAAACTCATAACCTTACTAACCCACGTGTGTTTTAGCGAAACTAGTACCCTCAGATGCATAAATATCGTATTAAAAAAACAATACGCGAATGCAAAGGGTGCTGAGTGCATTTAGAATATGCTGAACTCACCCCGCCCACAGGCGACAGTTTTAGCGGCACCGTCACCCTCGAAATCATAAATTTCAAAATATAAAGCCAATTTGCAAATGTAACGGTCGCTGAGTGCATTTAGAAGCTGATGTCGTCAACCACAGCAGCGGTGACACTCTCATAATCTGATTGGGGTTAAACTCATAACCTTACTAACCCACGTGTGTTTTAGCGAAACTAGTACCCTCAGATGCATAAATATCGTATTAAAAAAACAATACGCGAATGCAAAGGGTGCTGAGTGCATTTAGAATATGCTGTCGTCACACCGCCCACAGCCGACAGTTTTAGCTGCACCGACACCCTCGAAATCATAAATTTCAAAATATAAAGCCAATTTGCAAATGTAACGGTCGCTGAGTGCATTTAGAAGGTGATGTCGTCAACCACAGCAGCGGTGACACTCTCATAAGCTGATTGGGGTTAAACACATAACCTTACCAACCCACGTGTGTTTTATCGAAACTAGTACCCTCAGATGCATAAATATCGTAATTCAAAAGCCAATACGCGAATGCAAAGGGTGCTGAGTGCATTTAGAATATGCTGTCGTCACACCGCCCACAGCCGACAGTTTTAGCGGCACCGTCACCCTCGAAATCATAAATTTCAAAATATAAAGCCAATTCGCAAATGTAACGGTCGCTGAGTGCGTTTAGAAGCTGATGTCGTCAACCACAGCAGCGGTGCACTCTCATAATCTGATTGGGGTTAAACTCATAACCTTACTAACCCACGTGTGTTTTAGCGAAACTAGTACCCTCAGATGCATAAATATCGTATTAAAAAGCCAATACGCGAATGCAAAGGGTGCTGAGTGCATTTAGAATATGCTGTCGTCACACCGCCCACAGCCGACAGTTTTAGCGGCACCGTCACCCTCGAAATCATAAATTGCAAAATATAAAGCCAATTCGCAAATGTAACGGTCGCTGAGTGCATTTAGAAGCTGATGTCGTCAACCACAGCAGCGGTGTCACTCTCATAAGCTGATTGGGGTTAAACACATCACCTTACCAACCCACGTGTGTTTTAGCGAAACTAGTACCCTCAGATGCATAAATATCGTATAAAAAAGCCAATACGCGAATGCAAAGGGTGCTGAGTGCATTTAGAATATGCTATCCTCACCCCGCCCACAGGCGACAGTTTTAGAGGCAACGACACCCTCAAAATCATAAATTGCAAAATTAAAAGGCAATCTGGAAATGTAACGGTCGCTGAGTGCATTTTGAAGCTGGTGCCGTCAACCACAGCAGCGGTGGCACTCTCATAAGCTGATTGGGGTTAAACACATAACCTTACCAACCCACGTGTGTTTTAGCGAAACTAGTACCCTCAGATGCATAAATATCGTATAAAAAAGCCAATACGCGAATGCAAAGGGTGCTGAGTGCATTTAGAATATGCTATCCTCACCCCGCCCACAGGCGACAGTTTTAGAGGCAACGACACCCTCAAAATCATAAATTGCAAAATTAAAAGGCAATCTGGAAATGTAACGGTCGCTGAGTGCGTTTAGAAGCTGATGTCGTCAACCACAGCAGCGGTGACACTCTCATAATCTGATTGGGGTTAAACTCATAACCTTACTAACCCACGTGTGTTTAGCGAAACTAGTACCCTCAGATGCATAAATATCGTATTAAAAAAACAATACGCGAATGCAAAGGGTGCTGAGTGCATTTAGAATATGCTGAACTCACCCCGCCCACAGCCGACAGTTTTAGCGGCACCGTCACCCTCGAAATCATAAATTTCAAAATATAAAGCCAATTAGCAAATGTAACGGTCGCTGAGTGCGTTTAGAAGCTGATGTCGTCAACCACAGCAGCAGTGGCACTTTCATAAGCTGATTGGGGTTAAACACATAACCTTACCAACCCACGTGTGTTTTATCGAAACTAGTACCCTCAGGTGCACAAATATCGAATTCAAAAGCCAATACGCGAATGCAAATGGTGCTGAGTGCATTTAGAATATGCTGTCCTCACCCCGCCCACAGCCGACAGTTTTAGCGGCACCGTCACCCTCGAAATCATAAATTTCAAAATATAAAGCCAATTCGCAAATGTAACGGTCGCTGAGTGCGTTTAGAAGCTGATGTCGTCAACCACAGCAGCGGTGACACTCTCATAATCTGATTGGGGTTAAACTCATAACCTTACTAACCCACGTGTGTTTTAGCGAAACTAGTACCCTCAGATGCATAAATATCGTATTAAAAAAACAATACGCGAATGCAAAGGGTGCTGAGTGCATTTAGAATATGCTGAACTCACCCCGCCCACAGCCGACAGTTTTAGCGGCACCGTCACCCTCGAAATCATAAATTTCAAAATATAAAGCCAATTAGCAAATGTAACGGTCGCTGAGTGCGTTTAGAAGCTGATGTCGTCAACCACAGCAGCGGTGACACTCTCATAATCTGATTGGGGTTAAACTCATAACCTTACCAACCCACGTGTGTTTTATCGAAACTAGTACCCTCAGGTGCACAAATATCGAATTCAAAAGCCAATACGCGAATGCAAATGGTGCTGAGTGCATTTAGAATATGCTGTCGTCACACCGCCCACAGCCGACAGTTTTAGATGCACCGACACCCTCGAAATCATATATTTCAAAATATAAAGCCAATTCGCAAATGTAACGGTCGCTGAGTGCGTTTAGAAGCTGATGTCGTCAACCACAGCAGCAGTGTCACTCTCATAAGCTGATTGGGGTTAAACACATAACCTTACCAACCCACGTGTGTTTTATCGAAACTAGTACCCTCAGATGCATAAATATCGTATTAAAAAGCCAATACGCGAATGCAAAGGGTGCTGAGTGCATTTAGAATATGCTGATCTCACACCGCCCACAGCCGACAGTTTTAGCGGCACCGTCACCCTCGAAATCATAAATTTCAAAATATAAAGCCAATTCGCAAATGTAACGGTCGCTGAGTGCGTTTAGAAGCTGATGTCGTCAACCACAGCAGCGGTGTCACTCTCATAATCTGATTGGGGTTAAACTCATAACCTTACTAACCCACGTGTGTTTTAGCGAAACTAGTACCCTCAGATGCATAAATATCGTATTAAAAAAACAATACGCGAATGCAAAGGGTGCTGAGTGCATTTAGAATATGCTGAACTCACCCCGCCCACAGGCGACAGTTTTAGCGGCACCGTCACCCTCGAAATCATAAATTGCAAAATATAAAGCCAATTAGCAAATGTAACGGTCGCTGAGTGCGTTTAGAAGCTGATATCTCCAACCACAGCAGCGGTGTCACTCTCATAATCTGATTGGGGTTAAACTCATAACCTTACTAACCCACGTGTGTTTCAGCGAAACTAGTACCCTCAGGTGCACAAATATCGAATTCAAAAGCCAATACGCGAATGCAAATGGTGCTGAGTGCATTTAGAATATGCTGTCGTCACACCGCCCACAGCCGACAGTTTTAGATGCACCGACACCTTCGAAATCATATATTTCAAAATATAAAGACAATTCGCAAATGTAACGGTCGCTGAGTGCATTTAGAAGCTGATATCTCCAACCACAGCAGCGGTGTCACTCTCATAATCTGATTGGGGTTAAACTCATAACCTTACTAACCCACGTGTGTTTTAGCGAAACTAGTACCCTCAGATGCATAAATATCGTATTAAAAAGCCAATACGCGAATGCAAAGGGTGCTGAGTGCATTTAGAATATGCTGTCGTCACACCGTCGTATAAAGCCAATTCGCAAATGTAACGGTCGCTGAGTGCATTTAGAAGGTGATGTCGTCAACCACAGCAGCGGTGGCACTCTCATAAGCTGGTTGGGGTTAAACTCATCACCTTTTACAAACCCACGTGTGTTTTAGCGAAACTAGTAACGTCAGATGCACAAATATTGTATTAAAAAGCCAATACGCGAATGCAAAGGGTGCTGAGTGCATTTAGAATATGCTGTCGTCACACCGCCCACAGCCGACAGTTTTAGCTGCACCGACACCCTCGAAATCATAAATTTCGAAATATAAAGCCAATTCGCAAATGTAACGGTCGCTTAGTGCATTTAGAAGGTGATGTATTCAACCGTAGCAGCGGTGGCACTCTCATAAGCTGATTGGGGTTAAACTCATCACCTTTTACAAACCCACGTGTGTTTTAGCGAAACTAGTAACGTCAGATGCACAAATATTTTATTAAAAAGCCAATACGCGAATGCAAAGGGTGCTGAGTGCATTTAGATTATGCTGTCCTCACTCCGCCCCCGGCGACAGATTTAGGGGCACCCTCGAAATCATATATTGCAAAATATAAAGCCAATTCGCAAATGTAACGGTCGCTTAGTGCATTTAGAAGGTGATGTATCTAACCACAGCAGCGGTGGCACTCTCATAAGCTGATTGGGGTTAAACACATAACCTTACCAACCCACGTGTGTTTTAGCGAAACTAGTACCCTCAGATGCATAAATATCGTATTAAAAAGCCAATACGCGAATGCAAAGGGTGCTGAGTGCATTTAGAATATGCTGTCCTCGCCCCGCCCACAGGCGACAGTTTTAGTGGCACCGAGTCTCCTTCGAAATCATAATTTCAAATATAAAGCCAATTTGCAAATGTAAAGGTGAGTGCATTTAAAGGCTGTTCTCCACACCATGCCCACAGCCGACAGTTTTACCGGCACCGTCACCCTCGAAATCATAAATTGCAAAATATAAAGCCAAAGCATTTAGAAGCTGGTGCCGTCAACCACAGCAGCGGTGGCACTCTCATAAGCTGATTGGGGTTAAACACATAACCTTACCAACCCACGTGTGTTTTAGCGAAACTAGTACCCTCAGATGCATAAATATCGTATTAAAAAGCCAATACGCGAATGCAAAGGGTGCTGAGTGCATTTAGAATATGATGTCGTCACACCGCCCACAGCCGACAGTTTTAGGGCACCGTCACCCTCGAAATCATAAATTTCAAAATATAAAGCCAATTTGCAAATGTAACGGTCGCTGAGTGCATTTAGAAGCTGGTGCCGTTAACCACAGCAGCGGTGGCACTCTCATAAGCTGATTGGGGTTAAACACATCACCTTGCCAACCCACGTGTGTTTTATCGAAACTAGTACCCTCAGATGCATAAATATCGTATTAAAAAGCCAATACGCGAATGCAAAGGGTGCTGAGTGCATTTAGAATATGCTGTCCTCACCCCGCCCACAGGCGACAGTTTTAGCGGCACCGTCACCCTCGAAATCATAAATTTCAAAATATAAAGCCAATTCGCAAATGTAACGGTCGCTGAGTGCATTTAGAAGCTGATGTCGTCAACCACAGCAGCGGTGGCACTCTCATAAGCTGATTGGGGTTAAACTCATAACCTTACCAACCCACGTGTGTTTTAGCGAAACTAGTACCCTCAGATGCATAAATATCGTATTAAAAAGCCAATACGCGAATGCAAAGGGTGCTGAGTGCATTTAGAATATGCTGTCCTCGCCCGCCCACCGGCGACAGTTTTAGTGGCACGTCTCCTGAAATCATAAGTTTGAAATATAAGCCAATTTGCAAATGTGTGAGTGCATTTAAAGGCTGTTCTCCACACCGCCCACAGCCGACAGTTTTACGGCACCGACACCCTCAAAATCATAAATTGCAAAGTAAAAGCCAATTTGCAAATGTAACGGTCGCTGAGTGCATTTAGAAGTTGATGTCGTCAACCACAGCAGCGGTGGCACTCTCATAAGCTGATTGGGGTTAAACACATAACCTTACCAACCCACGTGTGTTTTAGCGAAACTAGTACCCTCAGATGCATAAATATCGTATTAAAAAGCCAATACGCGAATGCAAAGGGTGCTGAGTGCATTTAGAATATGCTGTCCTCACCCCGCCCACAGCCGACAGTTTTAGCGGCACCGTCACCCTCGAAATCATAAATTTCAAAATATAAAGCCAATTTGCAAATGTAACGGTCGCTGAGTGCATTTAGAAGGTGATGTCGTCAACCACAGCAGTGGTGACACTCTCATAAGCTGATTGGGGTTAAACACATCACCTTGCCAACCCACGTGTGTTTTAGCGAAACTAGTACCCTCAGATGCATAAATATCGTATTAAAAAGCCAATACGCGAATGCAAAGGGTGCTGAGTGCATTTAGAATATGCTGTCCTCACCCCGCCCACAGCCGACAGTTTTAGCGGCACCGTCACCCTCGAAATCATAAATTTCAAAATATAAAGCCAATTCGCAAATGTAACGGTCGCTGAGTGTTTTAGAAGCTGATGTCGTCAACCACAGCAGCAGTGACACTCTCATAATCTGATTGGGGTTAAACTCATAACCTTTCTAACCCACATGTGTTAAGCGAAACTAGTACCCTCAGATGCATAAATATCGTATTAAAAAGCCAATACGCGAATGCAAAGGGTGCTGAGTGCATTAAGAATATGCTGTCCTCATCCCGCCCACAGCCGACAGTTTTAGCGGCACCGTCACACTCGAAATCATAAATTGCGAAGTACAAAGCCAATTCGCAAATGTAACGGTCGCTGAGTGCATTTAAAGGCTGATCTCCCCACCTTGCCCACAGCCGCCAGTTTTAGCTGCACCGTCACCCTCGAAATCATAAATTGCAAAATATAAAGCCAATTTGCAAATGTAACGGTCGCTGAGTGCATTTAGAAGGTGATGTCTCCAACCACATCAGTGGTGACACTCTCATAAGCTGATTGGGGTTAAACACATCACCTTACCAACCCACGTGTGTTTTAGCGAAAGTAGTACTCTCAGATGCAAAAATATCGAATTCAAAAGCCAATACGCGAATGCAAATGGTGCTGAGTGCATTTAGAATGATGCTGTCCTCACCCGCCCACCACGACAGTTTTAGCTGCACCGACACCCTCGAAATCATAAATTTCAAAATATAAAGCCAATTCGCAAATGTAACGGTCGCTGAGTGCATTTAGAAGGTGATGTATCCAACCACAGCAGCGGTGGCACTCTCATAAGCTGATTGGGGTTAAACTAATAACCTTACTAACCCACGTGTGTTTTAGCGAAACTAGTACCCTCAGATGCATAAACATCGTATTAAAAAAACAATACGCGAATGCAAAGGGTGCTGAGTGCATTTAGAGTATGCTGTCCTCACACCGCCCACAGCCGACAGTTTTAGCTGCACCGTCACCCTCGAAATCATAAATTTCAAAATATAAAGCCAATTTGCAAATGTAACGGTCGCTGAGTGCATTTAGAAGCTGATGTCGTCAACCACAGCAGCGGTGCATCTCATAAGCTGATTGGGGTTAAACTAATAACCTTACTAACCCACGTGTGTTTTAGCGAAACTAGTACCCTCAGATGCATAAATATCGTATTAAAAAAACAATACGCGAATGCAAAGGGTGCTGAGTGCATTTAGAATATGCTGAACTCACCCCGCCCACAGCCGACAGTTTTAGCGGCACCGTCACCCTCGAAATCATAAATTTCAAAATATAAAGCCAATTTGCAAATGTAACGGTCGCTGAGTGCATTTAGAAGGTGATGTCGTCAACCACAGCAGCGGTGACACTCTCATAAGCTGATTGGGGTTAAACACATCACCTTGCCAACCCACGTGTGTTTTAGCGAAACTAGTACCCTCAGATGCATAAATATCGTATTAAAAAACCAATACGCGAATGCAAAGGGTGCTGAGTGCATTTAGAATATGCTGTCGTCACACCGCCCACAGCCGACAGTTTTAGATGCACCGACACCCTCGAAATCATAAATTGCAAAATATAAAGCCAATTTGCAAATGTAACGGTCGCTGAGTGCATTTAGAAGGTGATGTCGTCAACCACAGCAGCGGTGTCACTCTCATAAGCTGATTGGGGTTAAACACATCACCTTACCAACCCACGTGTGTTTTACCGAAACTAGTACCCTCAGATGCATAAATATTGTATTAAAAAACCAATACGCGAATGCAAAGGGTGCTGAGTGCATTTAGAATATGCTGACCTCACCCCGCCCACAGCCGACAGTTTTAGCGGCACCGTCACCCTCGAAATCATAAATTTCAAAATATAAAGCCAATTTGCAAATGTAACGGTCGCTGAGTGCATTTAGAAGGTGATGTCGTCAACCACAGCAGCGGTGTCACTCTCATAAGCTGATTGGGGTTAAACACATCACCTTGCCAACCCACGTGTGTTTTAGCGAAACTAGTACCCTCAGATGCATAAATATCGTATTAAAAAAACAATACGCGAATGCAAAGGGTGCTGAGTGCATTTAGAATATGCTGTCCTCACCCCGCCCACAGCCGACAGTTTTAGCGGCACCGTCACCCTCGAAATCATAAATTTCAAAATATAAAGCCAATTTGCAAATGTAACGGTCGCTGAGTGCATTTAGAAGGTGATGTCGTCAACCACAGCAGCGGTGTCACTCTCATAAGCTGATTGGGGTTAAACACATAACCTTACCAACCCACGTGTGTTTTACCGAAACTAGTACCCTCAGATGCATAAATATCGTATTAAAAAACCAATACGCGAATGCAAAGGGTGCTGAGTGCATTTAGAATATGCTGTCCTCACACCGCCCACAGCCGACAGTTTTAGCCGCACCGACACCCTCGAAATCATAAATTGCAAAATATAAAGCCAATTTGCAAATGTAACGGTCGCTGAGTGCATTTAGAAGGTGATGTATCCAACCACAGCAGCGGTGGCACTCTCATAAGCTGATTGGGGTTAAACACATCACCTTGCCAACCCACGTGTGTTTTAGCGAAACTAGTACCCTCAGATGCATAAATATCGTATTAAAAAGCCAATACGCGAATGCAAAGGGTGCTGAGTGCATTTAGAATATGCTGTCCTCACCCCCCCACCGGCGACAGTTTTAGCGGCACCGTCACCCTCGAATTCATAAATTGCAAACTATAAAGCCAATTCGCAAATGTAACGGTCGCTGAGTGCATTTAGAAGGTGATGTCTCCAACCACAGCAGCGGTGGCACTCTCATAAGCTGATTGGGGTTAAACATATGAGTGTATTAAAAAGCAATGCCAATACGCGAATGCAAAGGGTGCTGAGTGCATTTAGAATATGCTGTCCTCATCCCGCCCACAGTCGACAGTTTTAGCGGCACCGTTACACTCGAAATCATAAATTGCGAAGTACAAAGCCAATTCGCAAATGTAACGGTCGCTGAGTGCATTTAGAAGGTGATGTCTCCAAACACATCAGTGGTGACACTCTCATAAGCTGATTGGGGTTAAACATTGAGGTATTAAAAAGCCAATACGCGAATGCAAAGGGTGCTGAGTGCATTTCGAATATGCTGTCCTCATCCCGCCCACAGTCGACAGTTTTAGCGGCACCGTCACTCTCGAAATCATAAATTGCAAAATATAATGCCAATTCGCAAATGTAACGGTCGCTGAGTGCATTTAGAAGGTGATGTCTCCAACCACATCAGTGGTGACACTCTCATAAGCTGATTGGGGTTAAACACATCACCTTACCAACCCACGTGTGTTTTAGCAAAAGTAGTACTCTCAGATGCAAAAATATCGAATTCAAAAGCCAATACGCGAATGCAAATGGTGCTGAGTGCATTAAAATGATGATGTCCTCACACCGCTCACAGCCGACTGTGTAAATATTGTATTAAAAAGCCAATACGCGATTGCAAAGGGTGCTGAGTACATCTAGAATATGCTGTCCTCATCCCGCCCACAGGCGACAGTTTAAGCGGCACCGTCACCCTCGAAATCATAAATTTAAAAATATAAAGCCAATTCACAAATGTAACGGTCGCTGAGTGCGTTTAGAAGCTGATGTCGTCAACCACAGCAGCGGTGACACTCTCATAATCTGATTGGGGTTAAACTCATAACCTTACCAACCCACGTGTGTTTTAGCGAAACTAGTACCCTCAGGTGCATAAATATCGAATTAAAAAGCCAATACGCGAATGCAAAGGGTGCTGAGTGCATTTAGAATATGCTGTCGTCACACCGCCCACAGCCGACAGTTTTAGAGGCACCGTCACCCTCGAAATCATATATTTCAAAATATAAAGCCAATTCGCAAATGTAACGGTCGCTGAGTGCATTTAGAATATGCTGTCCTCATCCCGCCCACAGCCGACAGTTTTAGCGGCACCGTCACACTCGAAATCATAAATTGCGAAGAACAAAGCCAATTCGCAAATGTAACGGTCGCTGAGTGCATTTAGAAGGTGATGTCTCCAACCACAGCAGCGGTGGCACTCTCATAAGCTGATTGGGGTTAAACATTGAGGTATTAAAAAGCCAATACGCGAATGCAAAGGGTGCTGCGTGCATTTAGAATATGCTGTCCTCATCCCGCCCACAGCCGACAGTTTTAGCGGCACCGTCACCCTCGAAATCATAAATTGCCAAATATAATGCCAATTCGCAAATGTAACGGTCGCTGAGTGCATTTAGAAGGTGATGTCTCCAACCACATCAGTGGTGTCACTCTCATAATCTGATTGGGGTTAAACTCATAACCTTACCAACCCACGTGTGTTTTAGCAAAAGTAGTACTCTCAGAAGCAAAAATATCGAATTCAAAAGCCAATGCGCGAATGCAAAGGGTGCTGAGTGCATTAAAATGATGATGTCCTCACACCGCTCACAGCCGACTGTGTAAATATAGTATTAAAAAGCCAATACGCGAATGCAAAGGGTGCTGAGTACATCTAAAATATGCTGTCCTCATCCCGCCCACAGGCGACAGTTTAAGCGGCACCGTCACCCTCGAAATCATAAATTTAAAAATATAAAGCCAATTCACAAATGTAACGGTCGCTGAGTGCGTTTAGAAGCTGATGTCGTCAATCACAGCACCGGTGACACTCTCATAATCTGATTGGGGTTAAACTCATAACCTTACCAACCCACGTGTGTTTTATGGAAACTAGTACCCTCAGGTGCACAAATATCGAATTCAAAAAGCCAATACACGAATGCAAATGGTGCTGAGTGCATTTAGAATATGCTGTCGTCACACCGCCCACAGCCGACAGTTTTAGATGCACCGACGCCCTCGAAATCATATATTTCAAAATATAAAGCCAATTCGCAAATGTAACGGTCGCTGAGTGCGTTTAGAAGCTGATGTCGTCAACCACAGAAGCAGTGGCACTTTCATAAGCTGATTGGGGTTAAACATTATGTATTAAAAAGCCAATACGCGAATGCAAAGGGTGCTGAGTGCATTTAGAATATGCTGTCCTCATCCCGCCCACAGTCGACAGTTTTAGCGGCACCGTCACCCTCGAATTCATAAATTGCAAACTATAAAGCCAATTCGCAAATGTAACGGTCGCTGAGTGCATTTAGAAGGTGATGTCTCCAATCTCAGCAGCGGTGGCACTCTCATAAGCTGATTGGGGTTAAAAATTGAGGTATTAAAAAGCCAATACGCGAATGCAAAGGGTGCTGAGTGCATTTAGAATATGCTGTCCTCATCCCGCCCACAGTCGACAGTTTTAGCGGCACCGTCACCCTCGAATTCATAAATTGCAAACTATAAAGCCAATTCGCAAATGTAACGGTCGCTGAGTGCATTTAGAAGGTGATGTTTCCAACCACAGCAGCGGTGGCACTCTCATAAGCTGATTGGGGTTAAACATTGAGGTATTAAAAAGCCAATACGCGAATGCAAAGGGTGCTGAGTGCATTTAGAATATGCTGTCCTCATCCCGCCCACAGGCGACAGTTTAAGCGGCACCGTCACCCTCGAAATCATACATTTAAAAATATAAAGCCAATTCACAAATGTAACGGTCGCTGAGTGCGTTTAGAAGCTGATGTCGTCAATCACAGCACCGGTGACACTCTCATAATCTGATTGGGGTTAAACTCATAACCTTACCAACCCACGTGTGTTTTATGGAAACTAGTACCCTCAGGTGCACAAATATCGAATTCAAAAGCCAATACACGAATGCAAATGGTGCTGAGTGCATTTAGAATATGCTGTCGTCACACCGCCCACAGCCGACAGTTTTAGATGCACCGACGCCCTCGAAATCATATATTTCAAAATATAAAGCCAATTCGCAAATGTAACGGTCGCTGAGTGCGTTTAGAAGCTGATGTCGTCAACCACAGAAGCAGTGGCACTTTCATAAGCTGATTGGGGTTAAACATTGAGGTATTAAAAAGCCAATACGCGAATGCAAAGGGTGCTGAGTGCATTTAGAATATGCTGTCCTCATCCCGCCCACAGTCGACAGTTTTAGCGGCACCGTCACCCTCGAATTCATAAATTGCAAACAAGAAAGCCAATTCGCAAATGTAACGGTCGCTGAGTGCATTTAGAAGGTGATGTCTCCAATCTCAGCAGCGGTGGCACTCTCATAAGCTGATTGGGGTTAAAAATTGAGGTATTAAAAAGCCAATACGCGAATGCAAAGGGTGCTGAGTGCATTTAGAATATGCTGTCCTCATCCCGCCCACAGTCGACAGTTTTAGCGGCACCGTTACACTCGAATTCATAAATTGCAAACTATAAAGCCAATTCGCAAATGTAACGGTCGCTGAGTGCATTTAGAAGGTGATGTTTCCAACCACAGCAGCGGTGGCACTCTCATAAGCTGATTGGGGTTAAACATTGAGGTATTAAAAAGCCAATACGCGAATGCAAAGGGTGCTGAGTGCATTTAGAATATGCTGTCCTCACACCGCCCACCGGCGACAGTTTTAGCGGCACCGTCACCCTCGAATTCATAAATTGCAAACTATAAAGCCAATTCGCAAATGTAACGGTCGCTGAGTGCATTTAGAAGGTGATGTCTCCAACCACAGCAGCGGTGGCACTCTCATAAGCTGATTGGGGTTAAACATTGAGGTATTAAAAAGCCAATACGCGAATGCCTTTGCATTTTATTGAGAGCATTTAGAATATGCTGTCCTCATCCCGCCCACAGTCGACAGTTTTACCGACACCGTTACACTCGAAATCATAAATTGCGAAGTACAAAGCCAATTCGCAAATGTAAAGGTCGCTGAGTGCATTTAAAGGCTGATCTCCCCACCTTGCCCACAGCCGCCAGTTTTAGCTGCACCGTCATCCTCGAAATCATAAATTGCAAAATATAATGCCAATTCGCAAATGTAACGGTCGCTGAGTGCATTTAGAAGGTGATGTCTCCAACCACATCAGTGGTGACACTCTCATAAGCTGATTGGGGTTAAACACATCACCTTACCAACCCACGCGCGAAAGTAGTATTCTCAGATGCAAAAATATCGAATTCAAAAGCCAATACGCGAATGCAAATGGTGCTGAGTGCATTAAAATGATGATGTCCTCACACCGCCCACAGCCGACTGTGTAAATATAGTATTAAAAAGCCAATACG
Source organism: Drosophila varians (assembly GCA_018150405.1). Classification (NCBI taxonomy): domain Eukaryota; kingdom Metazoa; phylum Arthropoda; class Insecta; order Diptera; family Drosophilidae; genus Drosophila; species Drosophila varians. Next base: position 86,585 of record JAECWK010000003.1, read on the forward strand.
CGAATGCAAAGGGTGCTGAGTACATTTAGAATATGCTGTCGTCACACCGCCCACAGCCGACAGTTTTAGATGCACCGACACATTCGAAATCATATATTTCAAAATATAAAGCCAATTCGCAAATGTAACGGTCGCTGAGTGCGTTAAGAAGCTGATGTCGTCAACTACAGCAGCGGTGACACTCTCATAATCTGATTGGGGTTAAACACATCACCTTACCAACCCACGCGCGAAAGTAGTACTCTCAGATGCAAAAATATCGAATTCAAAAGCCAATACGCGAATGCAAATGGTGCTGAGTGCATTAAAATGATGATGTCCTCACACCGCCCACAACCGACAGTTTTAGCCGCACCGACACCCTCAAGATCATAAATTGCAAAATATAAAGTCCAACTTGCAAATGTAACGGTCGCTGAGTGCATTTAGAGGGTGATGTATCCAACCACAGCAGCGGTGGCATTCTCATAAGCTGATTGGGGTTAAACACATCACCTTGCCAACCCACGTGTGTTTTAGCGAAACTATTAAACGAAACTATTACAAAGGGTGCTGAGTGCATTTAGAATATTGTAGAATGATAGTCCTTTATTTCCAGTTAAAGACTTTGGATTGTATTTTAGGGTATCTTTATTAGTCAGGAGGCGGCAGTGGTGCCGCGTCCAGTTCTCGATGGATTCTGCCTTTACAATATTCCTTATTAACGAAGTAAGGTCTAGGTCTCGTAACCGCGCTGCTTACAGCGGCAGAGACGCTTATATATTCTTATGTATAAATCTCTATAACTAAACGAGGAAATAAGAATATACACTTGAGTTTAAGTACCCGCGGTCTGCATGTGACAGTTTATGCTGACACTTGCAACCGGCTCGGATTTCATCCGCTTGGTCAAGAACCTTATATTTATCGTTTGTTTATGTTTATGCGACAATGTATGAAGTACAGTGTGCATTCGATAAATGTGCATATTACATCTCCCTCCTTTTGAAAAATAACGTAATTACATGAAGTTATTTTTATTCCATAATATTTAAGGGTTCTTTTTTTTTTTTTTGTTCTCTTTTTTTGTTGTGAATTATTTTTTTGTATATTGGCTTAATTGATTGTATTAGATATATTATAATGGAAATAGAATTCTATCTTGTGTGTTTTAATTTAAACAATTGAAACAAGAAGATTGACAAGAATGCTGAATTTGGTTCGAAATAAAATTTAATTATCTCAAATTTAATAAACAATTTTAATTTTTTGATTCATACAATATAACGCTCTGATTAACTGCTATCTAAATTTTATTTAATGAATATTTTTAATCTATCCTTATGAACTGTTTGTGTCTTATTTCTATCTCCTGATATTATAATGTTATCTTTTTCTCCAATTTTGATTACAGTGTGTGGGCCTGTATATTTAAAATCTAGCTTATGACCTGTTTCATTTCTTAACAAAACTTTATCTCCTATTTTAAGTGCTATATCTCTAGTTTTCCTATCATATAGTTCCTTATTCTTAATTTTATTATCTTCTATCATTATTCTAGCTCTTTTATAAGCTACTTCTAACCTATACTTAGATTCTTTAGCATAGTCGTCTATGTTATAAAGAGGTTCTATTTTATCTATAGTATTAAAATGTATTGGTAAGTTTGAGGTTTTACCAAATACTAATTCATATGGACAATATTCATGTGCCATAGAAGGTGTCGTGTTGAAACAGTATACGAAATATTGTAACCATACGTCCCAGTCAGTTTTATCTACTGAAATGTAGGATCGAAATTCATTGAAAGTTCTGTGGCTTCTTTCGACTGTTCCAACGGTTTGGTGGTGGTGTGCAGTAGATGTTATGTTTTTGATGTTTAGGTTTCTACATAGTTCATCTATTATTGAATTTTTGTATTCTGTTCCCATGTCCGTAATGAACGTCTTCATTGGACCGTACTTCAGAATAAAATCTTCAAATATAGCTTTAGCTACTGTTTTTGCACTTTTGTCTTTAATCGGTATTGCGACGAGATATTTTGTTAAGTCGCAGATTAGAGTAATTGTATACTCGTTTCCTTGTTCTGATTTGGGTAGTGGACCGATCGTATCCACAATTACCCTATCGAAAGCCATTTGCGGCGTTTCTGTTAACGTCATTGGGGTCTTTGTATTTTTTATAATCTTAGATTTTTGGCATTTTGGACATTTTCTTATATAATTGGATATTTGTCTTGTCATATTTTTCCAATGATAATGTCTTTTTATTTTTGCTAATGTTCTAGCTATGCCTGTATGACCTCCTTGTATTGGACCATCATGGAATGTAAACAGTATTGCTTCTATTTCTTTATCATTATTTGATAATAGGGTCACCGGCTTGAGTAGCGCTACTCTTAAAGATTGTAATATTTTATTGCCCATTAATTTAAAAGATTCTATTGATATAGTATCAAAGATCTTTTCGCTCGGTGCCACTTTGAGTTGGCTGATATTAAGTATACCGGCTTCTTTTTCAAGCCTTTGGAAGAATTGACCTAAGTCGAGAATTCCATTGGTGTACAAATCGCTAACATCAATTCTTGCTATAACTTTCTTTCCATGTTTTAATAAACATAGTGGGTCTGTTATTCGCAAGGTCACTACTTTTCGTACCTCATCATTTGTAATGACTTCGTATACGTTGGGCTTAGAAGCTTTATTAAGAGTTTGCTTATGCAAATCTACTTGTTCTTTTGTGTTTCCTGCGCAGGAATTATTCTGTTTACTTTGTTTTCTTGTAGTGACTTTTAAGACATTTTTGGTTATTTCTTTTAGTTGCTCAATAGTTATTCTTGATAACGCATCAGCAACGTAATTGTCCTTACCCTTTAGATATTCCACTGTAAAATTATACTCCTCTAATTCAAGCCGTATTCGTGTTAATTTCGAGCTTGGGTTTCTCATCGAAAATAGGTAGGTAAGCGGTCTATGATCTGTTCTGACAGTAAAATGTCTGCCATAAATGTATGGTCTGAAATAAGTTATTGCCCAGTGAATTGCTGTTAACTCTTGTTCTGTTGTGCTTTTATTACTTTCTCCTTTAGTAAATGATCTTGATGCATACGCAACTGGAAGTTGGAGTCCGTTTTTGTGTTGAGTTAACACTGCTCCGCATGCTTGCTTACTTGCATCTGTTATTATGCAAAATTCTTTGCTGAAGTCTGGATATTGTAATAAATTTGGATTTATTAGTGCCGATTTAAGATGTTCGAATGCATTCTGACAGTCTTCTGTCCATTTGAATGCAACACCTTTTTACATAATCTCGTTATGTGACGGGAGTAATCGGCGAAATTTTTTATAAAACGTCTATAATAGTTGCAGAAGGCAATGAATCGTCTAGCGCTGTCCGCATCATGTGGGACTGGATAGTTTTTAATGACGTCGTATTTTTTGTCGTCAGGCAAGATTCTTTTATCTGTGCATTTGTGTCCCAAAAATGTGACTTCATGCATGAAAAATGAACATTTTTCAGGATGTAGTTTTAAGTTATATGTCCTACATTTCTCAAAAACATCAGTTAGGTTTTTAAGCATATGTTTTTCGGAACATCCAATGACTATAAGATCATCCATATAAAGGAAAGCTTGTGAAGGTTCTAATCCGGAGAATGCTATAGTCATCATTCTCTGGAAAGAGTTTGGCGGTATTTTTAAGCCAAATGGTAATCGCGTGAAGCGGTATGAACCATTGCTTGTTGAAAAAGACGTTATATCACGGGAACTTTCTTCAAGTTCAATTTGGTGAAAACCAGACATTAAGTCTAGACATGAGAAGTATTTTGCTCTTCCTAGTTGATCTAAGATGTCATCGATTCTAGGTAGCGGAAACTTATCAGACAACAGTTTTTTATTAATTTGACGATAGTCAATTACTAATCGCCATTTTTTCTTATCAGAATTGGGGAGAGATTTCTTTGGAACTAACAAGAGTGGGCTGTTATATGGTGAGACCGATGGTTCGACTATTTTATTGTCAATTAATTTTTGTACCTGTACCTGTATTTCGTCTTTTTGACTTTGAGGATTTCTATAGTTTTTTATATAAATTGGTTCGTCATCCGTCAATCTCAGTTTCTGTTTATAAAAGTTGTTCGTTGTTATTGCTTCGTTTTCTAGTCCAAATATATCGCTATATTTTGTGCATAAAGTTGTTAATTGTGTGTGGAACTGTGGGGGAAAATTTTTCGAAAGTTGTGATAATACAGATTTTTCTCTACATTCGGAATTATTTTGAACTATGTTGTAGTTCGAAAGTATTTCATATTTTAAATTTTTGATATTTACTATTTTATCCAGTATTGGTTGTATTTAGTAATCGGACAAATGCATTTTTGGTAGTTGCAACTGTGTTTGCAACATAAATGCCATTTTGAATTTCCTGATTGGGAATTAGTACACTATCTTCATCTGACGATAGGTGAATTTTTCGGACGACTTGAGATCTTGCTGGCAGAATTAAAGAGTTGTCACTAGAAGTGTAGGTTACTGGAACAAAAATTGGAAAGTTTAAATTATTTGGTCTAATTATAAGCCAGTCTTCAGATTGATTAAGATCCAAATTGCAATTAAATTTTTTCATAAAATCAAGTCCTAATATTCCATCACAAGGGATACTGAATTTTGAGTCTACTATATGGAAATCATGCGGAATTATGTATTTAGAAGTCTGTATTTCTATAGAGATCAATCCTTTTGATTGGGTAATTTCTTTGCCTATGCCTTGTATGTTTATTATATCGTCTGTTTGTATATGTTTAAAAGTGTCAGAATGTTCTTTTAATAGTGATACTTCTGCACCTGTGTCTATTAAGAAAAATAATTTATTTCCTGTTTCTACGTTAATAAAGGTTGCGAATATGTTTTGAGTAAGATTGATGGTGCGAATTTTAACGTCTTGCTGTGTAGAGTATCCAAGGGTTTTTATTAGTTTTCCGGCGGGTTTTGTGCAATTCTTACATTGTTGGAATTGTGGTTATTACCTCTATAACCTCCACGACCTCTAGTTGAATTATTGGTCTGGTTGTTATAGTACCGATTATTACCGTTGTTTCGATAAAAACCTGTGTTCTGGTAATTACCACGACTACTACCTCTACCACGAAAACTACCTAATTGTTGCCACGATAGTTTTGCTGTCTTCGGGCATACAATATTGTGTTGGTATTGCCAGTCATTTCAGTACTGCATTGAAGGTACTTCGTGACTGCTTCATTCATGGTGTTGAAACTACCAGCCTCTAGTATCGTTTTTAGCCTGCCATGTTCACAATTTTTAACCATTGTGGAGATGGCTTCTTTTGTGCTGAACTTATCAGCATGTTCGGCTGACAAACCTTCATCAATGTATGAGGCTTCTAGTAGCTTCCTGAGGTTTTCAATCTCTGTGGTGAACTTTTCGGCTGTTTTTCCTTTTTGAAGTGTCTTGGCCATTTTAGCCTTAACAACATCAGATGTTTCACCTACAATTGTGTCTTGCAGTTTCTTCACAATTGCTTCGATTGTAGTCTCGTTCTGTACTCTATAGAGAGTTGACCCAATTATTTTAGATTTGATCACCTCAACGGCTAGTTCTTCAAATGTGCCTTTTGTAAGGTTTACTAATTTTAACGCTGTTATGAATCTTTGGAGATGGATTTTCTGTCCATCAAATTCAGGAATTGCGTTTGAAATGTCCTTTATGTAGGACCTTAGCGCGGCTGGGTTTGCCATGGTGGTGCTATCGTTTGGTATATTTTCTACTATAATTGAATAAGAATCTGAATCTATATCATCATCCACATCAGACATTACAACTGCTGGGATAGTGAGGTTATTATAATCAGTTTCCTCGATTTTAGGATTGAATTCTAATTCACCTGACTCTAATTCTAATTCGGATTCTTCCGACTCTACTTGTTCCACTTCAGTTGGTGCTTCTGATTTTGGTTTATCATCGGCTTTAACTGTTAAAGAGGTGTTAAGTATGGTCGGGATAGATATATCTAATTCAAATTTTTGCTTAACTAATATTAAATTTTCTCGAAGTCTTATTAAAAATTTGGATACGGTGGACCAATGATCTTTATTAAGTTTTTCTCTTTGGCCATATATTAGGATACGTGCATCATTAAAGCACTTTACTAATATTTCTGTATGCTTCCTAACGGTGTTTCTTTGAATTGGTCTATTTTGCGTTAATGATTTGTATGATTTTCCAAATTCTGTTTTTATTTTTGTAAGTTCTTTATACAAATCATTCCATTCCATTATAAACGTATCTATATATCCCTAAATTAGCCATATTTTGGATTTATATATTTTTCTTTATTTCATTGTACTTTCTTAAAATTATTTTTAGTTGTTGTTACTTATTTTCTAATTTATGTTGTTTTGCGCTCTTCTTTTTTTTTTTAGATTTTGTCCAGGTCATTTGCCTGGCTCATATATCTTTTTTTTGTAACAAAATGTTTACTAATTTTAAGTCAATAGTGTTTGACTCCACTTTATTTATAACATTGGCTGTGGAGTCCACTGTCTTAAAATCTGCGAGTCCCATTTTGGGATTACCTATACTCAATTTATAAGTATGTTTTTCAACTGAATCTATCTTACTTATTGAATTATTTATCATTAGTTACAGTTTTTCCTGCCTATTGTTTCGTATAGCTTTACATGCTATACTTCTAATTGGGCGAAATGTTTCGCTCAATTTTACATTTTTTGTTTATAATAAGAAAAAAAATATGCAACGCAGTGCAATAGTGAAAAAATTGTTGCAACGCAGTGCAACTGATAAAATAATTTTTGCGCTCTATGTAGCGCTGTCGGCTCATTATTTATTACTTTAATGCTATCTGAGTGAGTCGTAGAGTCGGCTTTTCTGAGCCGGAGGTTTTCATTTAAAAAATCAAGCTCTTCTGTGAGCTTCTGCGCCGTTGCCCATGAGGGTGGCGTCTTATTAGAGTATAGCAACCACTTAAGGTGTGCTATTCTTTTCGTTATTTTATTTTTCAAACCTCCGCGCTTTCCCATGACTCTACTCACTCAGACTTTCCGATTTTCGATTTTCATTTTTCGAATTTCTTTTTTCCATATCTCCTCCGGTAGGCCATTTGCTGCTGTTGCTTGAGTTGTTGCTGCTGCTGTTGCTGTTTGTTGAGCCCTTGCTGCTGCTGTTGTTGTTGGTTGGGTTGTTGCTTTTTCTGTCCTTAGTAGTCCTGGGATCCTTATAAGATCTTTAACGTCACGGTCGCCATGTAGAATGATAGTCCTTTATTTCCAGTTAAAGACTTTGGATTGTATTTTAGGGTATCTTTATAAATCAGGAGGCGGCAGTGGTGCCGCGTCCAGTTCTCGATGGATTCTGCCTTTACAATATTCCTTATTAACGAAGTAAGGTCTAGGTCTCGTAACCGCGCTGCTTACAGCGGCAGAGACGCTTATATATTCTTATGTATAAATCTATATAACTAAACGAGGAAATAAGAATATACACTTGAGTTCAAGTACCCGCGGTCTGCATGTGACAGTTTATGCTGACACTTGCAACCGGCTCGGATTTCATCCGCTTGGTCAAGAACCTTATATTTATCGTTTGTTTATGTTTATGCGACAATGTATGAAGTACAGTGTGCATTCGATAAATGTGCATATTACTGTCCTCACCCCCCCACCGGCGACAGTTTTAGCGGCACCGTCACCCTCGAATTCATAAATTGCAAACTATAAAGCCAATTCGCAAATGTAACGGTCGCTGAGTGCATTTAGAAGGTGATGTCTCCAACCTCAGCAGCGGTGGCACTCTCATAAGCTGATTGGGGTTAAACATTGAGGTATTAAAAAGCCAATACGCGAATGCAAAGGGTGCTGAGTGCATTTAGAATATGCTGTCCTCATCCCGCCCACAGTCGACAGTTTTAGCGGCACCGTTACACTCGAAATCATAAATTGCGAAGTACAAAGCCAATTTGCAAATGTAACGGTCGCTGAGTGCATTTAGAAGAAAACCACAGCAGCGGTGTCACTCTCATAAACTGATTGGAGTTAAACACATCACGTTGCCAGCCCACGTGTGTTTTAGCGAAACTAGTAACCTCAGATGCATAAATATCGTATTAAAAAAACAATACGCGAATGCAAAGAGTGCTGAGTGCATTTAGAATATGCTGAACTCACCCCGCCCACAGCCGACAGTTTTAGCGGCACCGTCACCCTCGAAATCATAAATTTCAAAATATAAAGCCAATTTGCAAATGTAACGGTCGCTGAGTGCATTTAGAAGGTGATGTCGTCAACCATAGGAGCGGTGACACTCTCATAAGCTTATTGGGTTTAAACTCATAACCTTATTAACCCACGTATGTTTTAGAGAAACTAGTACCCTTAGATGCATAAGTATCGTATTAAAAAAAACAATACGTGAATGCAAAGGGTGCTGAGTGCATTTAGATTGTGCTGTCGTCACACCGCCCACAGCCGACAGTTTTAGCTGCACCGACACCATCGAAATCATAAGTTTCAAAATATAAAGCCAATTTGCAAATGTAACGGTCGCTGAGTGCATTTAGAAGGTGATGTCGTCAACCACAGCAGCGGTGTCACTCTCATAAGCTGATTGGAGTTAAACACATCACGTTGCCAGCCCACGTGTGTTTTACCGAAACTAGTACCCTCAGATGGATAAATATCGTATTAAAAAAACAATACGCGAATGCAAAGGGTGCTGAGTGCATTTAGAATATGCTGAACTCACCCCGCCCACAGCCGACAGTTTTAGCGGCACCGTCACCCTCGAAATCATAAATTTCAAAATATAAAGCCAATTTGTAAATGTAACGGTCGCTGAGTGCATTTAGAAGAAAACCACAGCAGCGGTGTCACTCTCATAAGCTGATTGGAGTTAAACACATCACGTTGCCAGCCCACGTGTGTTTCACCGAAACTAGTACCCTCAGATGCATAAATATCGTATTAAAAAAACAATACGCGAATGCAAAGGGTGCTGAGTGCATTTAGAATATGCTGTCCTCACACCGCCCACCGGCGACAGTTTTAGCGGCACCGTCACCCTCGAATTCATAAATTGCAAACTATAAAGCCAATTCGCAAATGTAACGGTCGCTGAGTGCATTTAGAAGGTGATGTCTCCAACCACAGCAGCGGTGGCACTCTCATAAGCTGATTGGGGTTAAATATTGAGGTATTAAAAAGCCAATATGCGAATGCCTTTGCATTTTATTGAGAGCATTTAGAATATGCTGTCCTCATCCCGCCCACAGTCGACAGTTTTACCGACACCGTTACACTCGAAATCATAAATTGCGAAGTACAAAGCCAATTCGCAAATGTAAAGGTCGCTGAGTGCATTTAAAGGCTGATCTCCCCACCTTGCCCACAGCCGCCAGTTTTAGCTGCACCGTCATCCTCGAAATCATAAATTGCAAAATATAATGCCAATTCGCAAATGTAACGGTCGCTGAGTGCATTTAGAAGGTGATGTCTCCAACCACATCAGTGGTGACACTCTCATAAGCTGATTGGGGTTAAACACATCACCTTACCAAAAATATCGAATTCAAAAGCCAATACGCGACTGCAAATGGTGCTGAGTGCATTAAAATGATGATGTCCTCACACCGCCCACAGCCGACTGTGTAAATATAGTATTAAAAAGCCAATACGCGAATGCAAAGGGTGCTGAGTACATTTAGAATATCGTGTCCTTATCCCGCCCACAGGCGACAGTTTAAGCGGCACCCTCACCCTCGAAATCATAAATTTCAAAATATAAAGCCAATTCACAAATGTAACGGTCGCTGAGTGCGTTTAGAAGCTGATGTCGTCAACCACAGCAGCGGTGACACTCTCATAATCTGATTGGGGTTAAACTCATAAACTTACTAACCCACGTGTGTTTTATCGAAACTAGTACCCTCAGATGCACAAATATCGTATTAAAAAAACAATACGCGAATGCAAAGGGTGCTGAGTGCATTTAGAATATGCTGAACTAACCCCGCCCACAGCCGACAGTTTTAGCGGCACCGTCACCCTCGAAATCATAAATTTCAAAATATAAAGCCAATTTGCAAATGTAACGGTCGCTGAGTGCATTTAGAAGAAAACCACAGCAGCGGTGTCACTCTCATAAACTGATTGGGGTTAAACACATCACGTTGCCAGCCCACGTGTGTTTTACCGAAACTAGTACCCTCAGATGCATAAATATCGTATTAAAAAAACAATACGCGAATGCAAAGAGTGCTGAGTGCATTTAGAATATGCTGAACTCACCCCGCCCACAGCCGACAGTTTTAGCGGCACCGTCACCCTCGAAATCATAAATTTCAAAATATAAAGCCAATTTGCAAATGTAACGGTCGCTGAGTGCATTTAGAAGGTGATGTCGTCAACCACAGCAGCGGTGTCACTCTCATAAGCTGATTGGAGTTAAACACATCACGTTGCCAGCCCACGTGTGTTTTACCGAAACTATTACCCTCAGATGCATAAACATCGTATTAAAAAAACAATACGCGAATGCAAATGGTGCTGAGTGCATTTAGAATATGCTGTCGTCACACCGCCCACAGCCGACAGTTTTAGATGCACCGACACCCTCGAAATCATATATTTCAAAATATAAAGCCAATTCGCAAATGTAACGGTGGCTGAGTGCGTTTAGAAGCTGATGTCGTCAACCACAGCAGCAGTGGCACTTTCATAAGCTGATTGGGGTTAAACACATAACCTTACCAACCCACATGTGTTTTCTCGAAACTAGTACCCTCAGGTGCACAAATATCGAATTCAAAAGCCAATACGCGAATGCAAATGGTGCTGAGTGCATTTAGAATATGCTGTCGTCACACCGCCCACAGCCGACAGTTTTAGATGCACCGACACCCTCGAAATCATATATTTCAAATTATAAAGCCAATTCGCAAATGTAACGGTCGCTGAGTGCGTTTAGAAGCTGATGTCATCAACCACAGCAGCAGTGGCACTTTCATAAGCTGATTGGGGTTAAACACATAACCTTACCAACCCACGTGTGTTTTATCGAAACTAGTACCCTCAGGTGCACAAATATCGAATTCAAAAGCCAATACGCGAATGCAAATGGTGCTGAGTGCATTTAGAATATGCTGTCGTCACACCGCCCACAGCCGACAGTTTTAGATGCACCGACACATTCGAAATCATATATTTCAAAATATAAAGCCAATTCGCAAATGTAACGGTCGCTGAGTGCGTTAAGAAGCTGATGTCGTCAACTACAGCAGCGGTGACACTCTCATAATCTGATTGGGGTTAAACTCATAACCTTACTAACCCACGTGTGTTTTAGCGAAACTAGTACCCTCAGATGCATAAATATCGTATTAAAAAAACAATACGCGAATGCAAAGGGTGCTGAGTGCATTTAGAATATGCTGAACTAACCCCGCCCACAGCCGACAGTTTTAGCGGCACCGTCACCCTCGAAATCATAAATTTCAAAATATAAAGCCAATTTGCAAATGTAACGGTCGCTGAGTGCATTTAGAAGAAAACCACAGCAGCGGTGTCACTCTCATAAACTGATTGGGGTTAAACACATCACGTTGCCAGCCCACGTGTGTTTTACCGAAACTAGTACCCTCAGATGCATAAATATCGTATTAAAAAAACAATACGCGAATGCAAAGAGTGCTGAGTGCATTTAGAATATGCTGAACTCAACCCGCCCACAGCCGACAGTTTTAGCGGCACCGTCACCCTCGAAATCATAAATTTCAAAATATAAAGCCAATTTGCAAATGTAACGGTCCCTGAGTGCATTTAGAAGGTGATGTCGTCAACCACAGCAGCGGTGTCACTCTCATAAGCTGATTGGAGTTAAACACATCACGTTGCCAGCCCACGTGTGTTTTACCGAAACTATTACCCTCAGATGCATAAATATCGTATTAAAAAAACAATACGCGAATGCAAATGGTGCTGAGTGCATTTAGAATATGCTGAACTCACCCCGCCCACAGCCGACAGTTTTAGCGGCACCGTCACCCTCGAAATCATATATTTCAAAATATAAAGCCAATTCGCAAATGTAACGGTGGCTAAGTGCGTTTAGAAGCTGATGTCGTCAACCACAGCAGCAGTGGCACTTTCATAAGCTGATTGGGGTTAAACACATAACCTTACCAACCCACATGTGTTTTCTCGAAACTAGTACCCTCAGGTGCACAAATATCGAATTCAAAAGCCAATACGCGAATGCAAATGGTGCTGAGTGCATTTAGAATATGCTGTCGTCACACCGCCCACAGCCGACAGTTTTAGATGCACCGACACATTCGAAATCATATATTTCAAAATATAAAGCCAATTCGCAAATATAACGGTCGCTGAGTGCGTTTAGAAGCTGATGTCGTCAACCACAGCAGCGGTGACACTCTCATAATCTGATTGGGGTTAAACTCATAACCTTTCTAACCCACGTGTTTTAAGCGAAACTAGTACCCTCAGATGCAAAAATATCTTATTAAAAAAACAATACGCGAATGCAAAGGGTGCTAAGTGCATTTAGAATATGCTGAACTCACCACGCCCACAGCCGACAGTTTTAGCGGCACCGTCACCCTCGAAATCATAAATTGTAAAATATAAAGCCAATTAGCAAATGTAACGGTCGCTGAGTGCGTTTAGAAGCTGATGTCGTCAACCACAGCAGCAGTGGCACTTTCATAAGCTGATTGGGGTTAAACTCATAACCTTTCTAACCCACGTGTGTTAAGCGAAACTAGTACCCTCAGATGCATAAATATCGTATTAAAAAAACAATACGCGAATGCAAAGGGTGCTGAGTGCATTTAGAATATGCTGAACTCACCCCGCCCACAGCCGACAGTTTTAGCGGCACCGTCACCCTCGAAATCATAAATTTCAAAATATAAAGCCAATTTGCAAATGTAACGGTCGCTGAGTGCATTTAGAAGGTGATGTCGTCAACTCATAACCTTTCTAACCCACGTGTGTTTTAGCGAAACTAGTTCACTCAGATGCATAAATATCGAATTCAAAAGCCAATACGCGAATGCAAATGGTGCTGAGTGCATTAAAATGATGATGTCCTCACACCGCCCACAGCCGACTGTGTAAATATAGTATTAACGAGAATGGAAAGCTAACTTCGGACGGAGCCGAAGCTTATATACCCTTGCAGTTAAATAGCGGCTTCTATTGATTAAAGATTTATTAAATATCGGATATAGTTAGCCGATCTTTACAAAAACATTCATAACAAGCTTAGATTCGTATAAAATGGATTTTAAAAGTCCGACGCTTCTACGCCCAAAAACACTCAAGTTGTGTCATTTCCGATCGTTCAGATATATGGCAGCTATAGGATATAGTCGGCCGATCCGAATAAAATTTTTCAGATCGGCCTAAATTCCCCTAATAGTCAATCTGTGCAAATTTTAAAGTTTCTATCTTCAATAACATGGAAGTTATAGCATTTCCGATCAATCAGATATATGGCAGCTATAGGATATAGTCGTCTGATCCCGGCCGTTCCGACTTATATACTGCGTGCAAAGAAAAGAAAGGTGTGTGCAACGTTTTAAGACGATACCTCAAAAACTGAGAGACTAGTTTGCGTAGAAACAGACATACGGACAGACGGACCGACGGACAGACGGACAGACGGACATGCTTATATCAACTCAGGAGGTGATCCTGATCCAGAATATATATACTTTATGGTGTCCTGGATGTCTCCTTCACTGCGTTGCACACTTCTGACCAAAATTATAATACCCCTTGCAGGGGGATAAAAAGCCAATACGCGAATGCAAAGGGTGCTGAGTACATTTAGAATATGCTGTCCTTATCCCGCCCACAGGCGACAGTTTAAGCGGCACCGTCACCCTCGAAATCATAAATTTCAAAATATAAAGCCAATTCACAAATGTAACGGTCGCTGAGTGCGTTTAGAAGCTGTTGTCGTCAACCACAGCAGCGGCGACACTCTCATAATCTGATTGGGGTTAAACTCATAACCTTTCTTACCCACGTGTGTTTTATCGAAACTAGTACGCTCAAGTGCACAAATATCGAATTCGCCAATACGCGAATGCAAATGGTGCTGAGTGCATTTAGAATATGCTGTCGTCACACCGCCCACAGCCGACGGTTTTAGATGCACCGACACCCTCGAAATCATATATTTTAAAATATAAAGCCAATTCGCAAATGTAACGGTCGCTGAGTGCGTTTAGAAGCTGATGTCGTCAACTACAGCAGCGGTGACACTCTCATAATCTGATTGGGGTTAAACTCACAACCTTACTAACCCACGTGTGTTTTAGCGAAACTAGTACCCTCAGATGCATAAATATCGTATTAAAAAAACAATACGCGAATGCAAAGGTTCCTGAGTGCATTTAGAATATGCTGATCTCACCCCGCCCACAGCCGACAGTTTTAGCGGCACCGTCACCGAAATCATAAATTTCAAAATATAAAGCCAATTTGCAAATGTAACGGTCGCTGAGTGCATTTAGAAGGTGATTTATCCAACCACAGCAGCGGTGTCACTCTCATAAGCTGATTGGGGTTAAACACATAACCTTACCAACGCACGTGTGTTTTAGCGAAACTAGTACCCTCAGATGCATAAATATCGTATTAAAAAGCCAATACGCGAATGCAAAGGGTGCTGAGTGCATTTAGAATATGCTGTCCTCACACCGCCCACAGCCGACAGTTTTAGCCGCACCGACACCCTCGAGATCATAAATTGCAAAATATAAAGTCCAACTTATAAATGTAACGGTCGCTGAGTGCATTTAGAAGGTGATGTCGTCAACCACAGCAGCGGTGGCACTCTCTGATTGGGGTTAAACACATCACCTTGCCAACCCACGTGTGTTTTAGCGAAACTAGTACCCTCAGATGCATAAATATCGTATTAAAATGCCAATACGCGAATGCAAAGGGTGCTGAGTGCATTTAGAATATGCTGTCCTCATCCGCCACCGGCGACAGTTTTAGCGGCACCGTCACCCTCGAAATCATAAATTGCAAACTATAAAGCCAATTCGCAAATGTAACGGTCGCTGAGTGCATTTAGAAGGTGATTTATCCAACCACAGCAGCGGTGTCACTCTCATAAGCTGATTGGGGTTAAACACATAACCTTACCAACGCACGTGTGTTTTAGCGAAACTAGTACCCTCAGATGCATAAATATCGTATTAAAAAGCCAATACGCGAATGCAAAGGGTGCTGAGTGCATTTAGAATATGCTGTCCTCACACCGCCCACAGCCGACAGTTTTAGCCGCACCGACACCCTCGAAATCATAAATTGCAAAATATAAAGTCCAACTTATAAATGTAACGGTCGCTGAGTGCATTTAGAAGGTGATGTCGTCAACCACAGCAGCGGTGGCACCTCTCTGATTGGGGTTAAACACATCACCTTGCCAACCCACGTGTGTTTTAGCGAAACTAGTACCCTCAGATGCATAAATATCGTATTAAAAAGCCAATACGCGAATGCAAAGGGTGCTGAGTGCATTTAGAATATGCTGTCCTCACACCGCCCACAGCCGACAGTTTTAGCCGCACCGACACCCTCGAGATCATAAATTGCAAAATATAAAGTCCAACTTATAAATGTAACGGTCGCTGAGTGCATTTAGAAGGTGATGTCGTCAACCACAGCAGCGGTGGCACTCTCTGATTGGGGTTAAACACATCACCTTGCCAACCCACGTGTGTTTTAGCGAAACTAGTACCCTCAGATGCATAAATATCGTATTAAAATGCCAATACGCGAATGCAAAGGGTGCTGAGTGCATTTAGAATATGCTGTCCTCATCCGCCACCGGCGACAGTTTTAGCGGCACCGTCACCCTCGAAATCATAAATTGCAAACTATAAAGCCAATTCGCAAATGTAACGGTCGCTGAGTGCATTTAGAAGGTGATGTCGTCAACCACAGCAGCGGTGGCACCTCTAACTGATTGGGGTTAAACACATCACCTTGCCAACCCACGTGTGTTTTAGCGAAACTAGTACCCTCAGATGCATAAATATCGTATTAAAATGCCAATACGCGAATGCAAAGGGTGCTGAGTGCATTTAGAATATGCTGTCCTCATCCCGCCCACAGCCGCCAGTTTTAGCTGCACCGTCACCCTCGAAATCATAAATTGCAAAATTTAATGCCAATTCGCAAATGTAACGGTCGCTGAGTGCATTTAGAAGGTGATGTCGTCAACCACAGCAGCGGTGTCACTCTCATAAGCTGATTGGAGTTAAACACATCACGTTGCCAGCCCACGTGTGTTTTAGCAAAAGTAGTATTCTCAGATGCAAAAATGTCGAATTCAAAAGCCAATACGCGAATGCAAATGGTGCTGATTGCATTAAAATGATGATGTCCTCACACCGCCCACAGCCGACTGTGTAAATACAGTATTCAAAAGCCAATACGCGAATGCAAAGGGTGCTGAGTACATTTAGAATATGCTGTCCTCATCCCGCCCACATGCGACAGTTTAAGCGGCACCATCACCCTCGAAATCATAAATTTAAAAATATAAAGCCAATTCACAAATGTAACGGTCGCTGAGTGCGTTTAGAAGCTGATGTCGTCAACCACAGCAGCGGTGACACTCTCATAATCTGATTGGGGTTAAACTCATAACCTTACTAACCCACGTGTGTTTTATCAAAACTAGTACCCTCAGGTTCACAAATATCGAATTCAAAAGCCAATACGCGAATGCAAATGGTGCTGAGTGCATTTAGAATATGCTGTCGTCACACCGCCCACAGCCGACAGTTTTAGATGCACCGACACCCTCGAAATCATATATTTCAAAATATAAAGCCAATTCGCAAATGTAACGGTCGCTGAGTGCATTTAGAAGGTGATGTCGTCAACCACAGCAGCGGTGGCACTCTCATAAGCTGATTGGGGTTAAACACATAACCTTAACAACCCACGTGTGTTTTAGCGAAACTAGTACCCTCAGATGCATAAATATCGTATTAAAAAGCCAATACGCGAATGCAAAGGGTGCTGAGTGCATTTAAAATATGCTGTCACCCTCGAAATCATAAATTGCAAAATATAATGCCAATTCGCAAATGTAACGGTCGCTGAGTGCATTTAGAAGGTGACACTCTCATTAGCTGATTGGGGTTAAACACATCACTTTACCAACCCACGTGTGTTTTAGCAAAAGTAGTACTCTCAGATGCAAAAATATCGAAATCAAAAGCCAATACGCGAATGCAAATGGTGCTGAGTGCATTTAGAATATGCTGTCGTCACACCGCCCACAGCCGACAGTTTTAGATGCACCGACACCCTCGAAATCATATATTTCAAAATATAAAGCCAATTCGCAAATGTAACGGTCGCTGAGTGCGTTTAGAAGCTGATGTCGTCAACCACAGCAGCAGTGGCACTTTCATAAGCTGATTGGGGTTAAACACATAACCTTACCAACCCACGTGTGTTTTATCGAAACTAGTACCCTCAGGTGCACAAATATCGAATTCAAAAGCCAATACGCGAACGCAAATGGTGCTGAGTGCATTTAGAATATGCTGTCGTCACACCGCCCACAGCCGACAGTTTTAGATGCACCGACACCCTCGAGATCATAAATTGCAAAATATAAAGTCCAACTTGCAAATGTAACGGTCGCTGAGTGCATTTAGAAGCGGATGTCGTCAACCACAGCAGCAGTGGCACTTTCATAAGCTGATTGGGGTTAAACACATAACCTTACCAACCCACGTGTGTTTTATCGAAACTAGTACCCTCAGGTGCACAAATATCGAATTCAAAAGCCAATACGCGAAAGCAAATGGTGCTGAGTGCATTTAGAATATGCTGTTGTCACACCGCCCACAGCCGACAGTTTTAGATGCACCGACACCCTCGAAATCATATATTTCAAAATATAAAGCCAATTCGCAAATGTAACGGTCGCTGAGTGCATTTAGAAGGTGATGTCGTCAACCACAGCAGCGGTGTCACTCTCATAAGCTGATTGGGGTTAAACACATAACCTTTACAACCCACGTGTGTTTTAGCGAAACTAGTACCCTCAGATGCATAAATATCGTATTAAAAAGCCAATACGCGAATGCAAAGGGTGCTGAGTGCATTTTGAATATGCTGTCCTCACACCGCCCACAGCCAACAGTTTTAGCCGCACCGACACCCTCGAGAACATAAATTGCAAAATATAAAGTCCAACTTGCAAATGTAACGGTCGCTGAGTGCGTTAAGAAGCTGATGTCGTCAACTACAGCAGCGGTGACACTCTTATAATCTGATTGGGGTTAAACTCATAACTTACTAACCCAAATGTGTTTTAGCGAAACTAGTACCCTCAGATGCACAAATATTGTACTAAAAAAACAATACGCGAATGCAAAGGGTGCTGAGTGCATTTGCTGAACTCACCCCGCCCACAGCCGACAGTTTTAGCGGCACCGTCACCCTCGAAATCATAAATTTAAAAATATAAAGCCAATTAGCAAATGTAACGGTCGCTGAGTGCATTTAGAAGGTGACACTCTTATAAGCTGATTGGGGTTAAACACATCACCTTACCAACCCACGTGTGTTTTAGCAAAAATAGTACTCTCAGATGCAAAAATATCGAATTCAAAAGCCAATACGCGAATGCAAATGGTGCTGAGTGCATTTAGAATATGCTGTCGTCACACCGCCCACAGCCGACGGTTTTAGATGCACCGACACCCTCGAAATCATATATTTTAAAATATAAAGCCAATTCGCAAATGTAACGGTCGCTGAGTGCGTTTAGAAGCTGATGTCGTCAACTACAGCAGCGGTGACACTCTCATAATCTGATTGGGGTTAAACTCATAACATTACTAACCCACGTGTGTTTTACCCAAACTAGTACCCTCAGATGCATAAATATCGTATTAAAAAAACAATACGCGAATGCAAAGGGTGCTGAGTGCATTTAGAATATGCTGTCCTCACACCGCCCACAGCCGACAGTTTTAGCCGCACCGACACCCTCGAGATCATAAATTGCAAAATATAAAGTCCAACTTGCAAATGTAACGGTCGCTGAGTGCATTTAGAAGGTGATGTATCCAACCACAGCAGCGGTGGCACTCTCATAAGCTGATTGGGGTTAAACACATCACCTTGCCAACCCACGTGTGTTTTAGCGAAACTAGTACCCTCAGATGCATAAATATCGTATTAAAAAAACAATACGCGAATGCAAAGGGTGCTGAGTGCATTTAGAATATGCTGTCCTCACCCCGCCCACCGGCGACAGTTTTAGCGGCACCGTCACCCTCGAAATCATAAATTGCAAACTATAAAGCCAATTCGCAAATGTAACGGTCGCTGAGTGCATTTAGAAGGTGATGTCTCCAACCACATAAGCGTGGGGAACACTCACATAAGCTAAATGAGGTTTGAATGACATTGATGATAAATATCGTATTAAAAAGCCAATACGCGAATGCAAAGGGTGCTGAGTGCATTTAGAATATGCTGTCCTCATCCCGCCCACAGTCGACAGTTTTAGCGGCACCGTCACACTTGAAATCATAAATTGCGAAGTACAAAGCCAATTCGCAAATGTAACGGTCGCTGAGTGCATTTAAAGGCTGCCCCACCTTGCCCAAGCCAGTTTTAGCTGCACCGTCACCCTCGAAATCATAAATTGCAAAATATAAAGCCAATTCGCAAATGTAACGGTCGCTGAGTGCATTTAGAAGGTGATGTCTCCAACCACATCAGTGGTGTGACACTCTCATAAGCTGATTGGGGTTAAACACATCACCTTACCAACCCACGTGTGTTTTAGCGAAACTAGTACCCTCAGATGCATAAATATCGTATTCAAAAGCCAATACGCGAATGCAAAAGTGGTGCTGAGTGCATTTAGAATATGATGTCCTCACCCCGCCCACTGGCGCGTTTTAGGGCACCGGCCTCGAAATCATAAATTTCAAAATATAGTCAATTTAAATGTGTGATGGTTTAGAAGCTGATGTCGTACCACGCGCGGTGGATCTCATAAGTGATTGGGGTTAAACAATACCTTGCCAACACTTTTTACGAAACTGAGTACCCTCAGATGCATAAATATCGTATTAAAAAGCCAATACGCGAATGCAAAGGGTGCTGAGTGTACATTTAGAATATGCTGTCCTCACCCCGCCCACAGGCGACAGTTTTAGCGGCACCGTCACCCTCGAAATCATAAATTTCAAAATATAAAGCCAATTCGCAAATGTAACGGTCGCTGAGTGCGTTTAGAAGCTGATGTCGTCAACCACAGCAGCGGTGGCACTCTCATAAGCTGATTGGGGTTAAACACATAACCTTACCAACCCACGTGTGTTTTAGCGAAACTAGTACCCTCAGATGCATAAATATCGTATTAAAAAGCCAATACGCGAATGCAAATGGTGCTGAGTGCATTTAGAATATGCTGTCCTCACCCCGCCCACAGGCGACAGTTTTAGCGGCACCGTCACCCTCGAAATCATAAATTGCAAAATATAAAGCCAATTAGCAAATGTAACGGTCGCTGAGTGCGTTTAGAAGCTGATGTCGTCAACCACAGCAGCAGTGGCACTTTCATAAGCTGATTGGGGTTAAACACATAACCTTACCAACCCACGTGTGTTTTAGCGAAACTAGTACCCTCAGATGCATAAATATCGTATTAAAAAGCCAATACGCGAATGCAAATGGTGCTGAGTGCATTTAGAAGATGCTGTCCTCACCCCGCCCACAGGCGACAGTTTTAGCGGCACCGACACCCTCGAAATCATAAATTTCAAAATATAAAGCCAATTCGCAAATGTAACGGTCGCTGAGTGCGTTTAGAAGCTGATGTCGTCAACCACAGCAGCGGTGGCACTCTCATAAGCTGATTGGGGTTAAACACATAACCTTACCAACCCACGTGTTTTTTAGAATGAAACTAGTACCCTCAGATGCATAAATATCGTATTAAAAAGCCAATACGCAGAATGTCAAGGTGCTGAGTGCATTTAGAAGCTGATGTCCTCACGCCCGCCCACGGCGAAGTTTTAGCGGAAACTCGTACCCTCAGATGCATAAATGTCAATCATTAAAAAACAATGCGCGAATGCAAATGCTGAGTGCATTTAGAATATGCTGTCCTCACCCCCACCGGTGACAGTTTTAGCGGCACCGTCACCCTCGAATTCATAAATTGCAAAATATAAAGCCAATTCGCAAATGTAACGGTCGCTGAGTGCATTTAGTAAGCTGATGTATCCAACCACAGCAGCGGTGGCACTCTCATAAGCTGATTGGGGTTAAAAACATACTTACAACCATTTTTTATGAGCTCAGATGCATAAATATCGTATTAAAAAAGCCAATACGCGAATGCAAAGGGTGCTGAGTGCATTTAGAATATGCTGTCCTCACCCCGCCCACAGGCGACAGTTTTGCGGCACCGACACCCTCGAAATCATAAATTGCAAAATATAAAGCCAATTCGCAAATGTAACGGTCGCTGAGTGCATTTAGAAGCTGATGTCGTCAACCACAGCAGCGGTGGCACTCTCATAAGCTGATTGGGGTTAAACACATCACCTTGCCAACCCACGTGTGTTTTAGCGAAACTAGTACCCTCAGATGCATAAATATCGTATTTAAAAAGCCAATACGCGAATGCAAATGGTGCTGAGTGCATTTAGAATATGCTGTCCTCACCCCGCCCACAGGCGACAGTTTTAGCGGCACCGACACCCTCGAAATCATAAATTTCAAAATATAAAGCCAATTCGCAAATGTAACGGTCGCTGAGTGCGTTTAGAAGCTGATGTCGTCAACCACAGCAGCGGTGGCACTCTCATAAGCTGATTGGGGTTAAACACATAACCTTACCAACCCACGTGTGTTTTAGCGAAACTAGTACCCTCAGATGCATAAATATCGTATTAAAAAGCCAATACGCGAATGCAAAGGGTGCTGAGTGCATTTAGAATATGCTGTCCTCACCCCGCCCACAGGCGACAGTTTTAGCGGCACCGACACCCTCGAAATCATAAATTTCAAAATATAAAGTCCAATTTGCAAATGTAACGGTCGCTGAGTGCATTTAGAAGCTGATGTCGTCAACCACAGCAGCGGTGGCACTCTCATAAGCTGATTGGGGTTAAACACATCACCTTGCCAACCCACGTGTGTTTTAGCGAAACTAGTACCCTCAGATGCATAAATATCGTATTAAAAAGCCAATACGCGAATGCAAAGGGTGCTGAGTGCATTTAGAATATGCTGTCCTCACACCGCCCACAGGCGACAGTTTTAGCGGCACCGACACCCTCGAAATCATAAATTGCAAAATATAAAGTCCAATTTGCAAATGTAACGGTCGCTGAGTGCATTTAGAAGCTGATGTCGTCAACCACAGCAGCGGTGGCACTCTCATAAGCTGATTGGGGTTAAACACATCACCTTGCCAACCCACGTGTGTTTTAGCGAAACTAGTACCCTCAGATGCATAAATATCGTATTAAAAAGCCAATACGCAAATGTAAATGCTGCTGAGTTCATTTAGAAGCTGCTGTCCTCGCCCCGCCCACAGGCGACAGTTTTAGCGGCACCGTCACCCTCGAAATCATAAATTGCAAAATATAAAGTCCAATTTGCAAATGTAACGGTCGCTGAGTGCGTTTAGAAGCTGATGTCGTCAACCACAGCAGCGGTGGCACTCTCATAAGCTGATTGGGGTTAAACACATAACCTTACCAACCCACGTGTGTTTTAGCGAAACTAGTACCCTCAGATGCATAAATATCGTATTAAAAAGCCAATACGCGAATGCAAAGGGTGCTGAGTGCATTTAGAATATGCTGTCCTCACCCCGCCCACATGCGACAGTTTTAGCGGCACCGTCGCCCTCGAAATCATAAATTGCAAAATATAAAGTCCAATTTGCAAATGTAACGGCCGCTGAGTACATTTAGAAGTTGATGTATCTAACCAAAGCAGCGGTGGCACTCTCATAAGCTGATTGGGGTTAAACACATCACCTTGCCAACCCACGTGTTTTTTAGCGAAACTAGTACCCTCAGATGCATAAATATCGTATTAAAAAGCCAATACGCGAATGCAAAGGGTGCTGAGTGCATTTAGAATATGCTGTCCTCACCCCGCCCACTGGCGACAGTTTTAGCGGCACCGTCGCCCTCGAAATCACAAATTGCAAAATATAAAGTCCAATTTGCAAATGTAACGGCCGCTGAGTACATTTAGAAGTTGATGTATCTAACCAAAGCAGCGGTGGCACTCTCATAAGCTGATTGGGGTTAAACACATCACCTTGCCAACCCACGTGTTTTTTAGCGAAACTAGTACCCTCAGATGCATAAATATCGTATTAAAAAGCCAATACGCGAATGCAAAGGGTGCTGAGTGCATTTAGAATATGCTGTCCTCACCCCGCCCACTGGCGACAGTTTTAGCGGCACCGTCACCCTCGAAATCATAAATTGCAAAATATAAAGCCAATTTGCAAATGTAACGGTCGCTGAGTGCGTTTAGAAGCTGATGTCGTCAACCACAGCAGCGGTGGCACTCTCATAAGCTGATTGGGGTTAAACACATAACCTTACCAACCCACGTGTGTTTTAGCGAAACTAGTACCCTCAGATGCATAAATATCGTATTAAAAAGCCAATACGCGAATGCAAAGGGTGCTGAGTGCATTTAGAATATGATGTCCTCACCCCGCCCACTGGCGACAGTTTTAGCGGCACCGTCGCCCTCGAAATCATAAATTGCAAAATATAAAGTCCAATTTGCAAATGTAACGGTCTCTGAGTGCATTTAGAAGCTGATGTCGTCAACCACAGCAGCGGTGGCACTCTCATAAGCTGATTGGGGTTAAACACATAACCTTACCAACCCACGTGTGTTTTAGCGAAACTAGTACCCTCAGATGCATAAATATCGTATTAAAAAGCCAATACGCGAATGCAAAGGGTGCTGAGTGCATTTAGAATATGATGTCCTCACCCCGCCCACTGGCGACAGTTTTAGCGGCACCGTCACCCTCGAAATCATAAATTTCAAAATATAAAGCCAATTTGCAAATGTAACGGTCGCTGAGTGCATTTAGAAGCTGATGTCGTCAACCACAGCAGCGGTGGCACTCTCATAAGCTGATTGGGGTTAAACACATAACCTTACCAACCCACGTGTGTTTTAGCGAAACTAGTACCCTCAGATGCATAAATATCGTATTAAAAAGCCAATACGCGAATGCAAAGGGTGCTGAGTGCATTTAGAATATGCTGTCCTCACCCCGCCCACAGGCGACAGTTTTAGCGGCACCGTCACCCTCGAAATCATAAATTTCAAAATATAAAGCCAATTTGCAAATGTAACGGTCGCTGAGTGCATTTAGAAGCTGATGTCGTCAACCACAGCAGCGGTGGCACTCTCATAAGCTGATTGGGGTTAAACACATCACCTTACCAACCCACGTGTGTTTTAGCGAAACTAGTACCCTCAGATGCATAAATATCGTATTAAAAAGCCAATACGCGAATGCAAAGGGTGCCGAGTGCATTTAGAATTTGATGTCCTCACCCCGCCCACTGGCGACAGTTTTAGCGGCAACGACACCCTCGAAATCATAAATTTCAAAATATAAAGTCCAATTTGCAAATGTAACGGTCTCTGAGTGCATTTAGAAGCTGATGTCGTCAACCACAGCAGCGGTGGCACTCTCATAAGCTGATTGGGGTTAAACACATCACCTTACCAACCCACGTGTGTTTTAGCGAAACTAGTACCCTCAGATGCATAAATATCGTATTAAAAAGCCAATACGCGAATGCAAAGGGTGCTGAGTGCATTTAGAATATGCTGTCCTCACCCCGCCCACTGGCGACAGTTTTAGCGGCACCGGCACCCTCGAAATCATAAATTTCAAAATATAAAGCCAATTTGCAAATGTAACGGTCTCTGAGTGCATTTAGAAGCTGATGTCGTCAACCACAGCAGCGGTGGCACTCTCATAAGCTGATTGGGGTTAAACACATCACCTTGCCAACCCACGTGTGTTTTAGCGAAACTAGTACCCTCAGATGCATAAATATCGTATTTAAAAGCCAATACGCGAATGCAAAGGGTGCTGAGTGCATTTAGAATATGATGTCCTCACCCCGCCCACTGGCGACAGTTTTAGCGGCACCGTCACCCTCGAAATCATAAATTTCAAAATATAAAGCCAATTTGCAAATGTAACGGTCGCTGAGTGCGTTTAGAAGCTGATGTCGTCAACCACAGCAGCGGTGGCACTCTCATAAGCTGATTGGGGTTAAACACATCACCTTACCAACCCACGTGTGTTTTAGCGAAACTAGTACCCTCAGATGCATAAATATCGTATTAAAAAGCCAATACGCGAATGCAAAGGGTGCTGAGTGCATTTAGAATATGATGTCCTCACCCCGCCCACTGGCGACAGTTTTAGCGGCACCGTCACCCTCGAAATCATAAATTGCAAAATATAAAGTCCAATTTGCAAATGTAACGGTCGCTGAGTGCATTTAGAAGCTGATGTCGTCAACCACAGCAGCGGTGGCACTCTCATAAGCTGATTGGGGTTAAACACATCACCTTACCAACCCACGTGTGTTTTAGCGAAACTAGTACCCTCAGATGCATAAATATCGTATTAAAAAGCCAATACGCGAATGCAAAGGGTGCTGAGTGCATTTAGAATATGCTGTCCTCACCCCGCCCACTGGCGACAGTTTTAGCGGCACCGTCACCCTCGAAATCATAAATTGCAAAATATAAAGTCCAATTTGCAAATGTAACGGTCGCTGAGTGCGTTTAGAAGCTGATGTCGTCAACCACAGCAGCGGTGGCACTCTCATAAGCTGATTGGGGTTAAACACATAACCTTACCAACCCACGTGTGTTTTAGCGAAACTAGTACCCTCAGATGCATAAATATCGTATTAAAAAGCCAATACGCGAATGCAAAGGGTGCTGAGTGCATTTAGAATATGATGTCCTCACCCCGCCCACTGGCGACAGTTTTAGCGGCACCGTCGCCCTCGAAATCATAAATTGCAAAATATAAAGTCCAATTTGCAAATGTAACGGCCGCTGAGTGCATTTAGAAGTTGATGTCGTCAACCACAGCAGCGGTGGCACTCTCATAAGCTGATTGGGGTTAAACACATAACCTTACCAACCCACGTGTGTTTTAGCGAAACTAGTACCCTCAGATGCATAAATATCGTATTAAAAAGCCAATACGCGAATGCAAAGGGTGCTGAGTGCATTTAGAATATGATGTCCTCACCCCGCCCACAGGCGACAGTTTTAGCGGCACCGTCACCCTCGAAATCATAAATTGCAAAATATAAAGTCCAATTTGCAAATGTAACGGTCGCTGAGTGCATTTAGAAGCTGATGTCGTCAACCACAGCAGCGGTGGCACTCTCATAAGCTGATTGGGGTTAAACACATAACCTTACCAACCCACGTGTGTTTTAGCGAAACTAGTACCCTCAGATGCATAAATATCGTATTAAAAAGCCAATACGCGAATGCAAAGGGTGCTGAGTGCATTTAGAATATGATGTCCTCACCCCGCCCACAGGCGACAGTTTTAGCGGCACCGTCACCCTCGAAATCATAAATTTCAAAATATAAAGCCAATTTGCAAATGTAACGGTCGCTGAGTGCGTTTAGAAGCTGATGTCGTCAACCACAGCAGCGGTGGCACTCTCATAAGCTGATTGGGGTTAAACACATCACCTTACCAACCCACGTGTGTTTTAGCGAAACTAGTACCCTCAGATGCATAAATATCGTATTAAAAAGCCAATACGCGAATGCAAAGGGTGCTGAGTGCATTTAGAATATGCTGTCCTCACCCCGCCCACAGGCGACAGTTTTAGCGGCACCGTCACCCTCGAAATCATAAATTTCAAAATATAAAGCCAATTTGCAAATGTAACGGTCGCTGAGTGCGTTTAGAAGCTGATGTCGTCAACCACAGCAGCGGTGGCACTCTCATAAGCTGATTGGGGTTAAACACATCACCTTACCAACCCACGTGTGTTTTAGCGAAACTAGTACCCTCAGATGCATAAATATCGTATTAAAAAGCCAATACGCGAATGCAAAGGGTGCTGAGTGCATTTAGAATATGATGTCCTCACCCCGCCCACTGGCGACAGTTTTAGCGGCACCGTCACCCTCGAAATCATAAATTGCAAAATATAAAGCCAATTTGCAAATGTAACGGTCGCTGAGTGCGTTTAGAAGCTGATGTCGTCAACCACAGCAGCGGTGGCACTCTCATAAGCTGATTGGGGTTAAACACATAACCTTACCAACCCACGTGTTTTTTAGCGAAACTAGTACCCTCAGATGCATAAATATCGTATTAAAAAGCCAATACGCGAATGCAAAGGGTGCTGAGTGCATTTAGAATATGCTGTCCTCACCCCGCCCACTGGCGACAGTTTTAGCGGCACCGTCACCCTCGAAATCATAAATTTCAAAATATAAAGCCAATTTGCAAATGTAACGGTCGCTGAGTGCATTTAGAAGCTGATGTCGTCAACCACAGCAGCGGTGGCACTCTCATAAGCTGATTGGGGTTAAACACATAACCTTACCAACCCACGTGTGTTTTAGCGAAACTAGTACCCTCAGATGCATAAATATCGTATTAAAAAGCCAATACGCGAATGCAAAGGGTGCTGAGTGCATTTAGAATATGCTGTCCTCACCCCGCCCACAGGCGACAGTTTTAGCGGCACCGTCACCCTCGAAATCATAAATTTCAAAATATAAAGCCAATTTGCAAATGTAACGGTCGCTGAGTGCGTTTAGAAGCTGATGTCGTCAACCACAGCAGCGGTGGCACTCTCATAAGCTGATTGGGGTTAAACACATAACCTTACCAACCCACGTGTGTTTTAGCGAAACTAGTACCCTCAGATGCATAAATATCGTATTAAAAAGCCAATACGCGAATGCAAAGGGTGCTGAGTGCATTTAGAATATGCTGTCCTCACCCCGCCCACTGGCGACAGTTTTAGCGGCACCGTCACCCTCGAAATCATAAATTTCAAAATATAAAAGCCAATTTGCAAATGTAACGGTCGCTGAGTGCATTTAGAAGCTGATGTCGTCAACCACAGCAGCGGTGGCACTCTCATAAGCTGATTGGGGTTAAACACATAACCTTACCAACCCACGTGTGTTTTAGCGAAACTAGTACCCTCAGATGCATAAATATCGTATTAAAAAGCCAATACGCGAATGCAAAGGGTGCTGAGTGCATTTAGAATATGATGTCCTCACCCCGCCCACAGGCGACAGTTTTAGCGGCACCGTCACCCTCGAAATCATAAATTTCAAAATATAAAGTCCAATTTGCAAATGTAACGGTCGCTGAGTGCATTTAGAAGCTGATGTCGTCAACCACAGCAGCGGTGGCACTCTCATAAGCTGATTGGGGTTAAACACATAACCTTACCAACACACGTGTATTTTTGCGAAACTAGTACCTTTAGTCGCATAAATATTGTATTAAAAATCCAATGCGCGAATGCAAAGGGTGCTGGGTGCATTTAGAATATGCTGTCCTCACCCGCTCAGAGGCGACAGTTTTAGCGGCACCGGTACCCTCGAAATCATAAATTTCAAAATATAAAACCAATTTGCGAATGTAACGGTCGCTAAGCGCGTTTAGAAGCTGATGTCGTCAACCACAGCAGTGGTGGCACTCTCATAAGCTGATTGGGGTTAAACACATAACCTTACCAACCCACGTGTGTTTTAGCGAAACTAGTACCCTCAGATGCATAAATATCGTATTAAAAAGCCAATACGCGAATGCAAAGGGTGCTGAGTGCATTTAGAATATGCTGTCCTCACCCCGCCCACAGGCGACAGTTTTAGCGGCACCGTCACCCTCGAAATCATAAATTTCAAAATATAAAGCCAATTTGCAAATGTAACGGTCGCTGAGTGCGTTTAGAAGCTGATGTCGTCAACCACAGCAGCGGTGGCACTCTCATAAGCTGATTGGGGTTAAACACATAACCTTACCAACCCACGTGTGTTTTAGCGAAACTAGTACCCTCAGATGCATAAATATCGTATTAAAAAGCCAATACGCGAATGCAAAGGGTGCTGAGTGCATTTAGAATATGATGTCCTCACCCCGCCCACAGGCGACAGTTTTAGCGGCACCGTCACCCTCGAAATCATAAATTGCAAAATATAAAGCCAATTTGCAAATGTAACGGTCGCTGAGTGCGTTTAGAAGCTGATGTCGTCAACCACAGCAGCGGTGGCACTCTCATAAGCTGATTGGGGTTAAACACATAACCTTACCAACCCACGTGTGTTTTAGCGAAACTAGTACCCTCAGATGCATAAATATCGTATTAAAAAGCCAATACGCGAATGCAAAGGGTGCTGAGTGCATTTAGAATATGCTGTCCTCACCCCGCCCACATGCGACAGTTTTAGCGGCACCGTCACCCTCGAAATCATAAATTTCAAAATATAAAGCCAATTTGCAAATGTAACGGTCGCTGAGTGCGTTTAGAAGCTGATGTCGTCAACCACAGCAGCGGTGGCACTCTCATAAGCTGATTGGGGTTAAACACATAACCTTACCAACCCACGTGTGTTTTAGCGAAACTAGTACCCTCAGATGCATAAATATCGTATTAAAAAGCCAATACGCGAATGCAAAGGGTGCTGAGTGCATTTAGAATATGCTGTCCTCACCCCGCCCACAGGCGACAGTTTTAGCGGCACCGTCACCCTCGAAATCATAAATTTCAAAATATAAAGCCAATTTGCAAATGTAACGGTCGCTGAGTGCGTTTAGAAGCTGATGTCGTCAACCACAGCAGCGGTGGCACTCTCATAAGCTGATTGGGGTTAAACACATCACCTTACCAACCCACGTGTGTTTTAGCGAAACTAGTACCCTCAGATGCATAAATATCGTATTAAAAAGCCAATACGCGAATGCAAAGGGTGCTGAGTGCATTTAGAATATGATGTCCTCACCCCGCCCACTGGCGACAGTTTTAGCGGCACCGTCACCCTCGAAATCATAAATTTCAAAATATAAAGCCAATTTGCAAATGTAACGGTCGCTGAGTGCATTTAGAAGCTGATGTCGTCAACCACAGCAGCGGTGGCACTCTCATAAGCTGATTGGGGTTAAACACATAACCTTACCAACCCACGTGTGTTTTTAGCGAAACTAGTACCCTCAGATGCATAAATATCGTATTAAAAAGCCAATACGCGAATGCAAAGGGTGCTGAGTGCATTTAGAATATGCTGTCCTCACCCCGCCCACAGGCGACAGTTTTAGCGGCACCGTCACCCTCGAAATCATAAATTTCAAAATATAAAGCCAATTTGCAAATGTAACGGTCGCTGAGTGCGTTTAGAAGCTGATGTCGTCAACCACAGCAGCG
Organism: Drosophila varians; assembly: GCA_018150405.1. Classification (NCBI taxonomy): domain Eukaryota; kingdom Metazoa; phylum Arthropoda; class Insecta; order Diptera; family Drosophilidae; genus Drosophila; species Drosophila varians. The sequence continues at coordinate 117,139 of JAECWK010000003.1, forward strand.
GTGGCACTCTCATAAGCTGATTGGGGTTAAACACATCACCTTGCCAACCCACGTGTGTTTTAGCGAAACTAGTACCCTCAGATGCATAAATATCGTATTAAAAAGCCAATACGCGAATGCAAAGGGTGCTGAGTGCATTTAGAATATGCTGTCCTCACCCCGCCCACTGGCGACAGTTTTAGCGGCACCGTCACCCTCGAAATCATAAATTGCAAAATATAAAGTCCAATTTGCAAATGTAACGGTCGCTGAGTGCATTTAGAAGTTGATGTCGTCAACCACAGCAGCGGTGGCACTCTCATAAGCTGATTGGGGTTAAACACATAACCTTACCAACCCACGTGTGTTTTAGCGAAACTAGTACCCTCAGATGCATAAATATCGTATTAAAAAGCCAATACGCAAATGTAAATGCTGCTGAGTTCATTTAGAAGCTGCTGTCCTCGCCCCGCCCACAGGCGACAGTTTTAGCGGCACCGTCACCCTCGAAATCATAAATTGCAAAATATAAAGTCCAATTTGCAAATGTAACGGCCGCTGAGTACATTTAGAAGCTGATGTCGTCAACCACAGCAGCGGTGGCACTCTCATAAGCTGATTGGGGTTAAACACATAACCTTACCAACCCACGTGTGTTTTAGCGAAACTAGTACCCTCAGATGCATAAATATCGTATTAAAAAGCCAATACGCGAATGCAAAGGGTGCTGAGTGCATTTAGAATATGCTGCCTCACCCCGCCCTCAGGCAACAGTTTTGCGGCACCGACACCCTCAAAATCATAAATTGCAAAATAAAAAGCCAATTTGCAGATGTAACGGTCGCTGAGTGCATTTAGAAGCTGATGTCGTCAACCACAGCAGCGGTGGCACTCTCATAAGCTGATTGGGGTTAAACACATAACCTTACCAACCCACGTGTGTTTTAGCGAAACTAGTACCCTCAGATGCATAAATATCGTATTAAAAAGCCAATACGCGAATGCAAAGGGTGCTGAGTGCATTTAGAATATGATGTCCTCACCCCGCCCACAGGCGACAGTTTTAGCGGCACCGTCACCCTCGAAATCATAAATTGCAAAATATAAAGTCCAATTTGCAAATGTAACGGTCGCTGAGTGCGTTTAGAAGCTGATGTCGTCAACCACAGCAGCGGTGGCACTCTCATAAGCTGATTGGGGTTAAACACATAACCTTACCAACCCACGTGTGTTTTAGCGAAACTAGTACCCTCAGATGCATAAATATCGTATTAAAAAGCCAATACGCGAATGCAAAGGGTGCTGAGTGCATTTAGAATATGCTGTCCTCACCCCGCCCACAGGCGACAGTTTTAGCGGCACCGACACCCTCGAAATCATAAATTGCAAAATATAAAGCCAATTCGCAAATGTAACGGTCGCTGAGTGCGTTTAGAAGCTGATGTCGTCAACCACAGCAGCGGTGGCACTCTCATAAGCTGATTGGGGTTAAACACATAACCTTACCAACCCACGTGTGTTTTAGCGAAACTAGTACCCTCAGATGCATAAATATCGTATTAAAAAGCCAATACGCGAATGCAAAGGGTGCTGAGTGCATTTAGAATATGATGTCCTCACCCCGCCCACTGGCGACAGTTTTAGCGGCACCGTCACCCTCGAAATCATAAATTTCAAAATATAAAGCCAATTTGCAAATGTAACGGTCGCTGAGTGCGTTTAGAAGCTGATGTCGTCAACCACAGCAGCGGTGGCACTCTCATAAGCTGATTGGGGTTAAACACATAACCTTACCAACCCACGTGTGTTTTAGCGAAACTAGTACCCTCAGATGCATAAATATCGTATTAAAAAGCCAATACGCGAATGCAAAGGGTGCTGAGTGCATTTAGAATATGATGTCCTCACCCCGCCCACAGGCGACAGTTTTAGCGGCACCGTCACCCTCGAAATCATAAATTTCAAAATATAAAGCCAATTCGCAAATGTAACGGTCGCTGAGTGCGTTTAGAAGCTGATGTCGTCAACCACAGCAGCGGTGGCACTCTCATAAGCTGATTGGGGTTAAACACATAACCTTACCAACCCACGTGTGTTTTAGCGAAACTAGTACCCTCAGATGCATAAATATCGTATTAAAAAGCCAATACGCGAATGCAAAGGGTGCTGAGTGCATTTAGAATATGATGTCCTCACCCCGCCCACAGGCGACAGTTTTAGCGGCACCGTCACCCTCGAAATCATAAATTTCAAAATATAAAGCCAATTCGTAAATGTAACGGTCGCTGAGTCCATTTAGAAGCTGGTGCCGTCAACCACAGCAGCGGTGGCACTCTCATACGCTGATAGGGGTTAAACACATAACCTTACCAACCCACGTGTGTTTTAGCGAAACTAGTACCCTCAGATGCATAAATATCGTATTAAAAAGCCAATACGCGAATGCAAAGGGTGCTGAGTGCATTTAGAATATGCTGTCCTCACCCCGCCCACAGGCGACAGTTTTAGCGGCACCGTCACCCTCGAAATCATAAATTTCAAAATATAAAGCCAATTCGCAAATGTAACGGTCGCTGAGTGCGTTTAGAAGCTGATGTCGTCAACCACAGCAGCGGTGGCACTCTCATAAGCTGATTGGGGTTAAACACATAACCTTACCAACCCACGTGTGTTTTAGCGAAACTAGTACCCTCCGATGCATGAATATCGTATTAAAAAGCAAATACGCGAATGCAAAGGGTGCCGAGTGCAATTAGAATTTGATGTTCTCACCCCGCCCACTGGCGACAGTTTTAGCGGCAACGACACCCTCGAAATCATAAATTTCAAAATATAAAGTCCAATTTGCAAATGTAACGGTCGCTGAGTGCGTTTAGAAGCTGATGTTTGTCAACCACAGCAGCGGTGGCCTCTATAAGCTGATTGGGGTTAAACACATAACCTTACCAAACCACGTGTGTTTTAGCGAAACTAGTACCCTCAGATGCATAAATATCGTATTTAAAAGCCAATACGCGAATGCAAAGGGTGTTGAGTGCATTTAGAATATGTGTCCTCCCCCGCCCACTGGCGACAGTTTTAGCGCTCCCTCGAAATCAAATTTCAAAATATAATCAATTTTTTACGAACTTGCATAAATCGTATTAAAAAGCCAATACGCAAATGCAAAGGGTGCTGAGTTCATTTAGAAGCTGCTGTCCTCGCCCCGCCCACAGGCGACAGTTTTAGCGGCACCGTCACCCTCGAAATCATAAATTGCAAAATATAAAGTCCAATTTGCAAATGTAACGGTCGCTGAGTGCGTTTAGAAGCTGATGTCGTCAACCACAGCAGCGGTGGCACTCTCATAAGCTGATTGGGGTTAAACACATCACCTTGCCAACCCACGTGTGTTTTAGCGAAACTAGTACCCTCAGATGCATAAATATCGTATTAAAAAGCCAATACGCGAATGCAAAGGGTGCTGAGTGCATTTAGAATATGCTGTCCTCACCCCGCCCACTGGCGACAGTTTTAGCGGCACCGTCACCCTCGAAATCATAAATTTCAAAATATAAAGCCAATTCGCAAATGTAACGGTCGCTGAGTGCGTTTAGAAGCTGATGTCGTCAACCACAGCAGCGGTGGCACTCTCATAAGCTGATTGGGGTTAAACACATAACCTTACCAACCCACGTGTGTTTTAGCGAAACTAGTACCCTCAGATGCATAAATATCGTATTAAAAAGCCAATACGCGAATGCAAAGGGTGCTGAGTGCATTTAGAATATGATGTCCTCACCCCGCCCACTGGCGACAGTTTTAGCGACACCGTCACCCTCGAAATCATAAATTTCAAAATATAAAGCCAATTCGCAAATGTAACGGTCGCTGAGTGCGTTTAGAAGCTGATGTCGTCAACCACAGCAGCGGTGGCACTCTCATAAGCTGATTGGGGTTAAACACATAACCTTACCAACCCACGTGTGTTTTAGCGAAACTAGTACCCTCAGATGCATAAATATCGTATTAAAAAGCCAATACGCGAATGCAAAGGGTGCTGAGTGCATTTAGAATATGATGTCCTCACCCCGCCCACTGGCGACAGTTTTAGCGACACCGTCGCCCTCGAAATCATAAATTGCAAAATATAAAGTCCAATTTGCAAATGTAACGGTCGCTGAGTGCGTTTAGAAGCTGATGTCGTCAACCACAGCAGCGGTGGCACTCTCATAAGCTGATTGGGGTTAAACACATAACCTTACCAACCCACGTGTGTTTTAGCGAAACTAGTACCCTCAGATGCATAAATATCGTATTAAAAAGCCAATACGCGAATGCAAAGGGTGCTGAGTGCATTTAGAATATGATGTCCTCACCCCGCCCACTGGCGACAGTTTTAGCGGCACCGTCGCCCTCGAAATCATAAATTGCAAAATATAAAGTCCAATTTGCAAATGTAACGGCCGCTGAGTGCATTTAGAAGTTGATGTATCTAACCACAGCAGCGGTGGCACTCTCATAAGCTGATTGGGGTTAAACACATAACCTTACCAACCCACGTGTGTTTTAGCGAAACTAGTACCCTCAGATGCATAAATATCGTATTAAAAAGCCAATACGCGAATGCAAAGGGTGCTGAGTGCATTTAGAATATGATGTCCTCACCCCGCCCACAGGCGACAGTTTTAGCGGCACCGTCACCCTCGAAATCATAAATTTCAAAATATAAAGCCAATTCGCAAATGTAACGGTCGCTGAGTGCGTTTAGAAGCTGATGTCGTCAACCACAGCAGCGGTGGCACTCTCATAAGCTGATTGGGGTTAAACACATAACCTTACCAACCCACGTGTGTTTTAGCGAAACTAGTACCCTCAGATGCATAAATATCGTATTAAAAAGCCAATACGCGAATGCAAAGGGTGCTGAGTGCATTTAGAATATGATGTCCTCACCCCGCCCACTGGCGACAGTTTTAGCGACACCGTCGCCCTCGAAATCATAAATTGCAAAATATAAAGTCCAATTTGCAAATGTAACGGCCGCTGAGTGCATTTAGAAGTTGATGTATCTAACCACAGCAGCGGTGGCACTCTCATAAGCTGATTGGGGTTAAACACATAACCTTACCAACCCACGTGTGTTTTAGCGAAACTAGTACCCTCAGATGCATAAATATCGTATTAAAAAGCCAATACGCGAATGCAAAGGGTGCTGAGTGCATTTAGAATATGATGTCCTCACCCCGCCCACAGGCGACAGTTTTAGCGGCACCGTCACCCTCGAAATCATAAATTTCAAAATATAAAGCCAATTCGCAAATGTAACGGTCGCTGAGTGCATTTAGAAGCTGATGTCGTCAACCACAGCAGCGGTGGCACTCTCATAAGCTGATTGGGGTTAAACACATAACCTTACCAACCCACGTGTGTTTTAGCGAAACTAGTACCCTCAGATGCATAAATATCGTATTAAAAAGCCAATACGCGAATGCAAAGGGTGCTGAGTGCATTTAGAATATGATGTCCTCACCCCGCCCACTGGCGACAGTTTTAGCGGCACCGTCACCCTCGAAATCATAAATTGCAAAATATAAAGTCCAATTTGCAAATGTAACGGTCGCTGAGTGCATTTAGAAGCTGATGTCGTCAACCACAGCAGCGGTGGCACTCTCATAAGCTGATTGGGGTTAAACACATCACCTTGCCAACCCACGTGTGTTTTAGCGAAACTAGTACCCTCAGATGCATAAATATCGTATTAAAAAGCCAATACGCGAATGCAAAGGGTGCTGAGTGCATTTAGAATATGCTGTCCTCACCCCGCCCACAGGCGACAGTTTTAGCGGCACCGTCACCCTCGAAATCATAAATTTCAAAATATAAAGCCAATTTGCAAATGTAACGGTCGCTGAGTGCGTTTAGAAGCTGATGTCGTCAACCACAGCAGCGGTGGCACTCTCATAAGCTGATTGGGGTTAAACACATAACCTTACCAACCCACGTGTGTTTTAGCGAAACTAGTACCCTCAGATGCATAAATATCGTATTAAAAAGCCAATACGCGAATGCAAAGGGTGCTGAGTGCAATTAGAATTTGATGTCCTCACCCCGCCCACTGGCGACAGTTTTAGCGGCACCGTCACCCTCGAAATCATAAATTGCAAAATATAAAGTCCAATTTGCAAATGTAACGGTCGCTGAGTGCATTTAGAAGCTGATGTCGTCAACCACAGCAGCGGTGGCACTCTCATAAGCTGATTGGGGTTAAACACATAACCTTACCAACCCACGTGTGTTTTAGCGAAACTAGTACCCTCAGATGCATAAATATCGTATTAAAAAGCCAATACGCGAATGCAAAGGGTGCTGAGTGCATTTAGAATATGATGTCCTCACCCCGCCCACTGGCGACAGTTTTAGCGGCACCGTCACCCTCGAAATCATAAATTTCAAAATATAAAGCCAATTCGCAAATGTAACGGTCGCTGAGTGCGTTTAGAAGCTGATGTCGTCAACCACAGCAGCGGTGGCACTCTCATAAGCTGATTGGGGTTAAACACATAACCTTACCAACCCACGTGTGTTTTAGCGAAACTAGTACCCTCAGATGCATAAATATCGTATTAAAAAGCCAATACGCGAATGCAAAGGGTGCTGAGTGCATTTAGAATATGATGTCCTCACCCCGCCCACTGGCGACAGTTTTAGCGGCACCGTCGCCCTCGAAATCATAAATTGCAAAATATAAAGTCCAATTTGCAAATGTAACGGTCGCTGAGTGCATTTAGAAGCTGATGTCGTCAACCACAGCAGCGGTGGCACTCTCATAAGCTGATTGGGGTTAAACACATAACCTTACCAACCCACGTGTGTTTTAGCGAAACTAGTACCCTCAGATGCATAAATATCGTATTAAAAAGCCAATACGCGAATGCAAAGGGTGCTGAGTGCATTTAGAATTTGATGTCCTCACCCCGCCCACTGGCGACAGTTTTAGCGGCACCGTCACCCTCGAAATCATAAATTGCAAAATATAAAGTCCAATTTGCAAATGTAACGGTCGCTGAGTGCATTTAGAAGCTGATGTCGTCAACCACAGCAGCGGTGGCACTCTCATAAGCTGATTGGGGTTAAACACATAACCTTACCAACCCACGTGTGTTTTAGCGAAACTAGTACCCTCAGATGCATAAATATCGTATTAAAAAGCCAATACGCGAATGCAAAGGGTGCTGAGTGCATTTAGAATTTGATGTCCTCACCCCGCCCACTGGCGACAGTTTTAGCGGCACCGTCACCCTCGAAATCATAAATTGCAAAATATAAAGTCCAATTTGCAAATGTAACGGTCGCTGAGTGCATTTAGAAGCTGATGTCGTCAACCACAGCAGCGGTGGCACTCTCATAAGCTGATTGGGGTTAAACACATCACCTTACCAACCCACGTGTGTTTTAGCGAAACTAGTACCCTCAGATGCATAAATATCGTATTAAAAAGCCAATACGCGAATGCAAAGGGTGCTGAGTGCAATTAGAATTTGATGTCCTCACCCCGCCCACTGGCGACAGTTTTAGCGCACCGTCACCCTCGAAATCATAAATTGCAAAATATAAAGTCCAATTTGCAAATGTAACGGTCGCTGAGTGCGTTTAGAAGCTGATGTCGTCAACCACAGCAGCGGTGGCACTCTCATAAGCTGATTGGGGTTAAACACATAACCTTACCAACCCACGTGTGTTTTAGCGAAACTAGTACCCTCAGATGCATAAATATCGTATTAAAAAGCCAATACGCGAATGCAAAGGGTGCTGAGTGCAATTAGAATTTGATGTCCTCACCCCGCCCACTGGCGACAGTTTTAGCGACACCGTCGCCCTCGAAATCATAAATTGCAAAATATAAAGTCCAATTTGCAAATGTAACGGTCTCTGAGTGCATTTAGAAGCTGATGTCGTCAACCACAGCAGCGGTGGCACTCTCATAAGCTGATTGGGGTTAAACACATAACCTTACCAACCCACGTGTGTTTTAGCGAAACTAGTACCCTCAGATGCATAAATATCGTATTAAAAAGCCAATACGCGAATGCAAAGGGTGCTGAGTGCATTTAGAATTTGATGTCCTCACCCCGCCCACTGGCGACAGTTTTAGCGACACCGTCGCCCTCGAAATCATAATTTGCAAAATATAAAGTCCAATTTGCAAATGTAACGGTCTCTGAGTGCATTTAGAAGCTGATGTCGTCAACCACAGCAGCGGTGGCACTCTCATAAGCTGATTGGGGTTAAACACATAACCTTACCAACCCACGTGTGTTTTAGCGAAACTAGTACCCTCAGATGCATAAATATCGTATTAAAAAGCCAATACGCGAATGCAAAGGGTGCTGAGTGCAATTAGAATTTGATGTCCTCACCCCGCCCACTGGCGACAGTTTTAGCGACACCGTCGCCCTCGAAATCATAAATTGCAAAATATAAAGTCCAATTTGCAAATGTAACGGTCTCTGAGTGCATTTAGAAGCTGATGTCGTCAACCACAGCAGCGGTGGCACTCTCATAAGCTGATTGGGGTTAAACACATAACCTTACCAACCCACGTGTGTTTTTAGCGAAACTAGTACCCTCAGATGCATAAATATCGTATTAAAAAGCCAATACGCGAATGCAAAGGGTGCTGAGTGCATTTAGAATATGATGTCCTCACCCCGCCCACTGGCGACAGTTTAAGCGACACCGTCGCCCTCGAAATCATAAATTGCAAAATATAAAGTCCAATTTGCAAATGTAACGGTCTCTGAGTGCATTTAAAAGCTGATGTCGTCAACCACAGCAGCGGTGGCACTCTCATAAGCTGATTGGGGTTAAACACATAACCTTACCAACCCACGTGTGTTTTAGCGAAACTAGTACCCTCCGATGCATGAATATCGTATTAAAAAGCCAATACGCGAATGCAAAGGGTGCTGAGTGCATTTAGAATATGATGTCCTCACCGCGCCCACTGGCGACAGTTTAAGCGACACCGTCACCCTCGAAATCATAAATTGCAAAATATAAAGTCCAATTTGCAAATGTAACGGTCGCTGAGTGCGTTTAGAAGCTGATGTCGTCAACCACAGCAGCGGTGGCACTCTCATAAGCTGATTGGGGTTAAACACATAACCTTACCAACCCACGTGTGTTTTAGCGAAACTAGTACCCTCAGATGCATAAATATCGTATTAAAAAGCCAATACGCGAATGCAAAGGGTGCTGAGTGCATTTAGAATATGATGTCCTCACCCCGCCCACTGGCGACAGTTTTAGCGACACCGTCGCCCTCGAAATCATAAATTGCAAAATATAAAGTCCAATTTGCAAATGTAACGGTCGCTGAGTGCGTTTAGAAGCTGATGTCGTCAACCACAGCAGCGGTGGCACTCTCATAAGCTGATTGGGGTTAAACACATAACCTTACCAACCCACGTGTGTTTTAGCGAAACTAGTACCCTCAGATGCATAAATATCGTATTAAAAAGCCAATACGCGAATGCAAAGGGTGCTGAGTGCATTTAGAATATGATGTCCTCACCCCGCCCACTGGCGACAGTTTTAGCGACACCGTCGCCCTCGAAATCATAAATTGCAAAATATAAAGTCCAATTTGCAAATGTAACGGTCGCTGAGTGCATTTAGAAGCTGATGTCGTCAACCACAGCAGCGGTGGCACTCTCATAAGCTGATTGGGGTTAAACACATAACCTTACCAACCCACGTGTGTTTTAGCGAAACTAGTACCCTCAGATGCATAAATATCGTATTAAAAAGCCAATACGCGAATGCAAAGGGTGCTGAGTGCATTTAGAATATGATGTCCTCACCCCGCCCACTGGCGACAGTTTTAGCGACACCGTCGCCCTCGAAATCATAAATTGCAAAATATAAAGTCCAATTTGCAAATGTAACGGTCGCTGAGTGCATTTAGAAGCTGATGTCGTCAACCACAGCAGCGGTGGCACTCTCATAAGCTGATTGGGGTTAAACACATAACCTTACCAACCCACGTGTGTTTTAGCGAAACTAGTACCCTCAGATGCATAAATATCGTATTAAAAAGCCAATACGCGAATGCAAAGGGTGCTGAGTGCATTTAGAATATGATGTCCTCACCCCGCCCACTGGCGACAGTTTTAGCGACACCGTCGCCCTCGAAATCATAAATTGCAAAATATAAAGTCCAATTTGCAAATGTAACGGTCGCTGAGTGCGTTTAGAAGCTGATGTCGTCAACCACAGCAGCGGTGGCACTCTCATAAGCTGATTGGGGTTAAACACATAACCTTACCAACCCACGTGTGTTTTAGCGAAACTAGTACCCTCAGATGCATAAATATCGTATTAAAAAGCCAATACGCGAATGCAAAGGGTGCTGAGTGCATTTAGAATATGATGTCCTCACCCCGCCCACTGGCGACAGTTTTAGCGACACCGTCGCCCTCGAAATCATAAATTGCAAAATATAAAGTCCAATTTGCAAATGTAACGGTCGCTGAGTGCATTTAGAAGCTGATGTCGTCAACCACAGCAGCGGTGGCACTCTCATAAGCTGATTGGGGTTAAACACATAACCTTACCAACCCACGTGTGTTTTAGCGAAACTAGTACCCTCAGATGCATAAATATCGTATTAAAAAGCCAATACGCGAATGCAAAGGGTGCTGAGTGCATTTAGAATATGATGTCCTCACCCCGCCCACTGGCGACAGTTTTAGCGACACCGTCGCCCTCGAAATCATAAATTGCAAAATATAAAGTCCAATTTGCAAATGTAACGGCCGCTGAGTGCATTTAGAAGTTGATGTATCTAACCACAGCAGCGGTGGCACTCTCATAAGCTGATTGGGGTTAAACACATAACCTTACCAACCCACGTGTGTTTTAGCGAAACTAGTACCCTCAGATGCATAAATATCGTATTAAAAAGCCAATACGCGAATGCAAAGGGTGCTGAGTGCATTTAGAATATGATGTCCTCACCCCGCCCACTGGCGACAGTTTTAGCGACACCGTCGCCCTCGAAATCATAAATTGCAAAATATAAAGTCCAATTTGCAAATGTAACGGTCGCTGAGTGCATTTAGAAGCTGATGTCGTCAACCACAGCAGCGGTGGCACTCTCATAAGCTGATTGGGGTTAAACACATAACCTTACCAACCCACGTGTGTTTTAGCGAAACTAGTACCCTCAGATGCATAAATATCGTATTAAAAAGCCAATACGCGAATGCAAAGGGTGCTGAGTGCATTTAGAATATGATGTCCTCACCCCGCCCACTGGCGACAGTTTAAGCGACACCGTCACCCTCGAAATCATAAATTGCAAAATATAAAGTCCAATTTGCAAATGTAACGGTCGCTGAGTGCGTTTAGAAGCTGATGTCGTCAACCACAGCAGCGGTGGCACTCTCATAAGCTGATTGGGGTTAAACACATAACCTTACCAACCCACGTGTGTTTTAGCGAAACTAGTACCCTCAGATGCATAAATATCGTATTAAAAAGCCAATACGCGAATGCAAAGGGTGCTGAGTGCATTTAGAATATGATGTCCTCACCCCGCCCACTGGCGACAGTTTTAGCGACACCGTCGCCCTCGAAATCATAAATTGCAAAATATAAAGTCCAATTTGCAAATGTAACGGTCGCTGAGTGCATTTAGAAGCTGATGTCGTCAACCACAGCAGCGGTGGCACTCTCATAAGCTGATTGGGGTTAAACACATAACCTTACCAACCCACGTGTGTTTTAGCGAAACTAGTACCCTCAGATGCATAAATATCGTATTAAAAAGCCAATACGCGAATGCAAAGGGTGCTGAGTGCATTTAGAATATGATGTCCTCACCCCGCCCACTGGCGACAGTTTTAGCGACACCGTCGCCCTCGAAATCATAAATTGCAAAATATAAAGTCCAATTTGCAAATGTAACGGTCGCTGAGTGCATTTAGAAGCTGATGTCGTCAACCACAGCAGCGGTGGCACTCTCATAAGCTGATTGGGGTTAAACACATAACCTTACCAACCCACGTGTTTTAGCGAAACTAGTACCCTCAGATGCATAAATATCGTATTAAAAAGCCAATACGCGAATGCAAAGGGTGCTGAGTGCATTTAGAATATGATGTCCTCACCCCGCCCACTGGCGACAGTTTTAGCGACACCGTCGCCCTCGAAATCATAAATTGCAAAATATAAAGTCCAATTTGCAAATGTAACGGTCGCTGAGTGCGTTTAGAAGCTGATGTCGTCAACCACAGCAGCGGTGGCACTCTCATAAGCTGATTGGGGTTAAACACATAACCTTACCAACCCACGTGTGTTTTAGCGAAACTAGTACCCTCAGATGCATAAATATCGTATTAAAAAGCCAATACGCGAATGCAAAGGGTGCTGAGTGCATTTAGAATATGATGTCCTCACCCCGCCCACTGGCGACAGTTTTAGCGACACCGTCGCCCTCGAAATCATAAATTGCAAAATATAAAGTCCAATTTGCAAATGTAACGGTCGCTGAGTGCGTTTAGAAGCTGATGTCGTCAACCACAGCAGCGGTGGCACTCTCATAAGCTGATTGGGGTTAAACACATAACCTTACCAACCCACGTGTGTTTTAGCGAAACTAGTACCCTCAGATGCATAAATATCGTATTAAAAAGCCAATACGCGAATGCAAAGGGTGCTGAGTGCATTTAGAATATGATGTCCTCACCCCGCCCACTGGCGACAGTTTTAGCGACACCGTCGCCCTCGAAATCATAAATTGCAAAATATAAAGTCCAATTTGCAAATGTAACGGTCGCTGAGTGCGTTTAGAAGCTGATGTCGTCAACCACAGCAGCGGTGGCACTCTCATAAGCTGATTGGGGTTAAACACATAACCTTACCAACCCACGTGTGTTTTAGCGAAACTAGTACCCTCAGATGCATAAATATCGTATTAAAAAGCCAATACGCGAATGCAAAGGGTGCTGAGTGCATTTAGAATATGATGTCCTCACCCCGCCCACTGGCGACAGTTTTAGCGACACCGTCGCCCTCGAAATCATAAATTGCAAAATATAAAGTCCAATTTGCAAATGTAACGGTCGCTGAGTGCATTTAGAAGGTGATGTCGTCAACCACAGCAGCGGTGGCACTCTCATAAGCTGATTGGGGTTAAACACATAACCTTACCAACCCACGTGTGTTTTAGCGAAACTAGTACCCTCAGATGCATAAATATCGTATTAAAAAGCCAATACGCGAATGCAAAGGGTGCTGAGTGCATTTAGAATATGATGTCCTCACCCCGCCCACTGGCGACAGTTTTAGCGACACCGTCACCCTCGAAATCATAAATTTCAAAATATAAAGTCCAATTTGCAAATGTAACGGTCGCTGAGTGCGTTTAGAAGCTGATGTCGTCAACCACAGCAGCGGTGGCACTCTCATAAGCTGATTGGGGTTAAACACATAACCTTACCAACCCACGTGTGTTTTAGCGAAACTAGTACCCTCAGATGCATAAATATCGTATTAAAAAGCCAATACGCGAATGCAAAGGGTGCTGAGTGCATTTAGAATATGATGTCCTCACCCCGCCCACTGGCGACAGTTTTAGCGACACCGTCGCCCTCGAAATCATAAATTGCAAAATATAAAGTCCAATTTGCAAATGTAACGGTCGCTGAGTGCATTTAGAAGCTGATGTCGTCAACCACAGCAGCGGTGGCACTCTCATAAGCTGATTGGGGTTAAACACATAACCTTACCAACCCACGTGTGTTTTAGCGAAACTAGTACCCTCAGATGCATAAATATCGTATTAAAAAGCCAATACGCGAATGCAAAGGGTGCTGAGTGCATTTAGAATATGATGTCCTCACCCCGCCCACTGGCGACAGTTTAAGCGACACCGTCACCCTCGAAATCATAAATTGCAAAATATAAAGTCCAATTTGCAAATGTAACGGCCGCTGAGTGCGTTTAGAAGCTGATGTCGTCAACCACAGCAGCGGTGGCACTCTCATAAGCTGATTGGGGTTAAACACATAACCTTACCAACCCACGTGTGTTGTAGCGAAACTAGTACCCTCAGATGCATAAATATCGTATTAAAAAGCCAATACGCGAATGCAAAGGGTGCTGAGTGCATTTAGAATATGATGTCCTCACCCCGCCCACTGGCGACAGTTTTAGCGACACCGTCGCCCTCGAAATCATAAATTGCAAAATATAAAGTCCAATTTGCAAATGTAACGGTCGCTGAGTGCATTTAGAAGCTGATGTCGTCAACCACAGCAGCGGTGGCACTCTCATAAGCTGATTGGGGTTAAACACATAACCTTACCAACCCACGTGTGTTTTAGCGAAACTAGTACCCTCAGATGCATAAATATCGTATTAAAAAGCCAATACGCGAATGCAAAGGGTGCTGAGTGCATTTAGAATATGATGTCCTCACCCCGCCCACTGGCGACAGTTTTAGCGACACCGTCGCCCTCGAAATCATAAATTGCAAAATATAAAGTCCAATTTGCAAATGTAACGGTCGCTGAGTGCATTTAGAAGCTGATGTCGTCAACCACAGCAGCGGTGGCACTCTCATAAGCTGATTGGGGTTAAACACATAACCTTACCAACCCACGTGTGTTTTAGCGAAACTAGTACCCTCAGATGCATAAATATCGTATTAAAAAGCCAATACGCGAATGCAAAGGGTGCTGAGTGCATTTAGAATATGATGTCCTCACCCCGCCCACTGGCGACAGTTTTAGCGACACCGTCACCCTCGAAATCATAAATTTCAAAATATAAAGTCCAATTTGCAAATGTAACGGTCGCTGAGTGCGTTTAGAAGCTGATGTCGTCAACCACAGCAGCGGTGGCACTCTCATAAGCTGATTGGGGTTAAACACATAACCTTACCAACCCACGTGTGTTTTAGCGAAACTAGTACCCTCAGATGCATAAATATCGTATTAAAAAGCCAATACGCGAATGCAAAGGGTGCTGAGTGCATTTAGAATATGATGTCCTCACCCCGCCCACTGGCGACAGTTTTAGCGACACCGTCGCCCTCGAAATCATAAATTGCAAAATATAAAGTCCAATTTGCAAATGTAACGGCCGCTGAGTGCATTTAGAAGTTGATGTATCTAACCACAGCAGCGGTGGCACTCTCATAAGCTGATTGGGGTTAAACACATAACCTTACCAACCCACGTGTGTTTTAGCGAAACTAGTACCCTCAGATGCATAAATATCGTATTAAAAAGCCAATACGCGAATGCAGAGGGTGCTGAGTGCATTTAGAACATGATGTCCTCACCCCGCCCACTGGCGACAGTTTTAGCGACACCGTCGCCCTCGAAATCATAAATTGCAAAATATAAAGTCCAATTTGCAAATGTAACGGCCGCTGAGTGCGTTTAGAAGCTGATGTCGTCAACCACAGCAGCGGTGGCACTCTCATAAGCTGATTGGGGTTAAACACATAACCTTACCAACCCACGTGTGTTTTAGCGAAACTAGTACCCTCAGATGCATAAATATCGTATTAAAAAGCCAATACGCGAATGCAAAGGGTGCTGAGTGCATTTAGAATATGATGTCCTCACCCCGCCCACTGGCGACAGTTTTAGCGACACCGTCGCCCTCGAAATCATAAATTGCAAAATATAAAGTCCAATTTGCAAATGTAACGGCCGCTGAGTGCATTTAGAAGCTGATGTCGTCAACCACAGCAGCGGTGGCACTCTCATAAGCTGATTGGGGTTAAACACATAACCTTACCAACCCACGTGTGTTTTAGCGAAACTAGTACCCTCAGATGCATAAATATCGTATTAAAAAGCCAATACGCGAATGCAAAGGGTGCTGAGTGCATTTAGAATATGATGTCCTCACCCCGCCCACTGGCGACAGTTTTAGCGACACCGTCACCCTCGAAATCATAAATTTCAAAATATAAAGTCCAATTTGCAAATGTAACGGTCGCTGAGTGCGTTTAGAAGCTGATGTCGTCAACCACAGCAGCGGTGGCACTCTCATAAGCTGATTGGGGTTAAACACATAACCTTACCAACCCACGTGTGTTTTAGCGAAACTAGTACCCTCAGATGCATAAATATCGTATTAAAAAGCCAATACGCGAATGCAAAGGGTGCTGAGTGCATTTAGAATATGATGTCCTCACCCCGCCCACTGGCGACAGTTTTAGCGACACCGTCGCCCTCGAAATCATAAATTGCAAAATATAAAGTCCAATTTGCAAATGTAACGGTCGCTGAGTGCATTTAGAAGCTGATGTCGTCAACCACAGCAGCGGTGGCACTCTCATAAGCTGATTGGGGTTAAACACATAACCTTACCAACCCACGTGTGTTTTAGCGAAACTAGTACCCTCAGATGCATAAATATCGTATTAAAAAGCCAATACGCGAATGCAAAGGGTGCTGAGTGCATTTAGAATATGATGTCCTCACCCCGCCCACTGGCGACAGTTTTAGCGACACCGTCGCCCTCGAAATCATAAATTGCAAAATATAAAGTCCAATTTGCAAATGTAACGGTCGCTGAGTGCGTTTAGAAGCTGATGTCGTCAACCACAGCAGCGGTGGCACTCTCATAAGCTGATTGGGGTTAAACACATAACCTTACCAACCCACGTGTGTTTTAGCGAAACTAGTACCCTCAGATGCATAAATATCGTATTAAAAAGCCAATACGCGAATGCAAAGGGTGCTGAGTGCATTTAGAATATGATGTCCTCACCCCGCCCACTGGCGACAGTTTTAGCGACACCGTCGCCCTCGAAATCATAAATTGCAAAATATAAAGTCCAATTTGCAAATGTAACGGTCGCTGAGTGCATTTAGAAGCTGATGTCGTCAACCACAGCAGCGGTGGCACTCTCATAAGCTGATTGGGGTTAAACACATAACCTTACCAACCCACGTGTGTTTTAGCGAAACTAGTACCCTCAGATGCATAAATATCGTATTAAAAAGCCAATACGCGAATGCAAAGGGTGCTGAGTGCATTTAGAATATGATGTCCTCACCCCGCCCACTGGCGACAGTTTTAGCGACACCGTCACCCTCGAAATCATAAATTTCAAAATATAAAGTCCAATTTGCAAATGTAACGGTCGCTGAGTGCGTTTAGAAGCTGATGTCGTCAACCACAGCAGCGGTGGCACTCTCATAAGCTGATTGGGGTTAAACACATAACCTTACCAACCCACGTGTGTTTTAGCGAAACTAGTACCCTCAGATGCATAAATATCGTATTAAAAAGCCAATACGCGAATGCAAAGGGTGCTGAGTGCATTTAGAATATGATGTCCTCACCCCGCCCACTGGCGACAGTTTTAGCGACACCGTCGCCCTCGAAATCATAAATTGCAAAATATAAAGTCCAATTTGCAAATGTAACGGTCGCTGAGTGCATTTAGAAGCTGATGTCGTCAACCACAGCAGCGGTGGCACTCTCATAAGCTGATTGGGGTTAAACACATAACCTTACCAACCCACGTGTGTTTTAGCGAAACTAGTACCCTCAGATGCATAAATATCGTATTAAAAAGCCAATACGCGAATGCAAAGGGTGCTGAGTGCATTTAGAATATGATGTCCTCACCCCGCCCACTGGCGACAGTTTTAGCGACACCGTCACCCTCGAAATCATAAATTTCAAAATATAAAGTCCAATTTGCAAATGTAACGGTCGCTGAGTGCGTTTAGAAGCTGATGTCGTCAACCACAGCAGCGGTGGCACTCTCATAAGCTGATTGGGGTTAAACACATAACCTTACCAACCCACGTGTGTTTTAGCGAAACTAGTACCCTCAGATGCATAAATATCGTATTAAAAAGCCAATACGCGAATGCAAAGGGTGCTGAGTGCATTTAGAATATGATGTCCTCACCCCGCCCACTGGCGACAGTTTTAGCGACACCGTCGCCCTCGAAATCATAAATTGCAAAATATAAAGTCCAATTTGCAAATGTAACGGTCGCTGAGTGCGTTTAGAAGCTGATGTCGTCAACCACAGCAGCGGTGGCACTCTCATAAGCTGATTGGGGTTAAACACATAACCTTACCAACCCACGTGTGTTTTAGCGAAACTAGTACCCTCAGATGCATAAATATCGTATTAAAAAGCCAATACGCGAATGCAAAGGGTGCTGAGTGCATTTAGAATATGATGTCCTCACCCCGCCCACTGGCGACAGTTTTAGCGACACCGTCGCCCTCGAAATCATAAATTGCAAAATATAAAGTCCAATTTGCAAATGTAACGGTCGCTGAGTGCGTTTAGAAGCTGATGTCGTCAACCACAGCAGCGGTGGCACTCTCATAAGCTGATTGGGGTTAAACACATAACCTTACCAACCCACGTGTGGTTTAGCGAAACTAGTACCCTCAGATGCATAAATATCGTATTAAAAAGCCAATACGCGAATGCAAAGGGTGCTGAGTGCATTTAGAATATGATGTCCTCACCCCGCCCACTGGCGACAGTTTTAGCGACACCGTCGCCCTCGAAATCATAAATTGCAAAATATAAAGTCCAATTTGCAAATGTAACGGTCGCTGAGTGCGTTTAGAAGCTGATGTCGTCAACCACAGCAGCGGTGGCACTCTCATAAGCTGATTGGGGTTAAACACATAACCTTACCAACCCACGTGTGGTTTAGCGAAACTAGTACCCTCAGATGCATAAATATCGTATTAAAAAGCCAATACGCGAATGCAAAGGGTGCTGAGTGCATTTAGAATATGATGTCCTCACCCCGCCCACTGGCGACAGTTTTAGCGACACCGTCTCCCTCGAAATCATAATTTTCAAAATATAAAGCCAATTTGCAAATGTAACGGTCGCTGAGTGCGTTTAGAAGCTGATGTCGTCAACCACAGCAGCGGTGGCACTCTCATAAGCTGATTGGGGTTAAACACATAACCTTACCAACCCACGTGTGTTTTAGCGAAACTAGTACCCTCAGATGCATAAATATCGTATTAAAAAGCCAATACGCGAATGCAAAGGGTGCTGAGTGCATTTAGAATATGATGTCCTCACCCCGCCCACTGGCGACAGTTTTAGCGACACCGTCGCCCTCGAAATCATAAATTGCAAAATATAAAGTCCAATTTGCAAATGTAACGGTCGCTGAGTGCGTTTAGAAGCTGATGTCGTCAACCACAGCAGCGGTGGCACTCTCATAAGCTGATTGGGGTTAAACACATAACCTTACCAACCCACGTGTGTTTTAGCGAAACTAGTACCCTCAGATGCATAAATATCGTATTAAAAAGCCAATACGCGAATGCAAAGGGTGCTGAGTGCATTTAGAATATGATGTCCTCACCCCGCCCACTGGCGACAGTTTTAGCGACACCGTCGCCCTCGAAATCATAAATTTCAAAATATAAAGTCCAATTCGCAAATGTAACGGTCGCTGAGTGCGTTTAGAAGCTGATGTCGTCAACCACAGCAGCGGTGGCACTCTCATAAGCTGATTGGGGTTAAACACATAACCTTACCAACCCACGTGTGTTTTAGCGAAACTAGTACCCTCAGATGCATAAATATCGTATTAAAAAGCCAATACGCGAATGCAGAGGGTGTTGAGTGCATTTAGAATATGATGTCCTCACCCCGCCCACTGGCGACAGTTTTAGCGACACCGTCGCCCTCGAAATCATAAATTGCAAAATATAAAGTCCAATTTGCAAATGTAACGGTCGCTGAGTGCATTTAGAAGCTGATGTCGTCAACCACAGCAGCGGTGGCACTCTCATAAGCTGATTGGGGTTAAACACATAACCTTACCAACCCACGTGTGTTTTAGCGAAACTAGTACCCTCAGATGCATAAATATCGTATTAAAAAGCCAATACGCGAATGCAAAGGGTGTTGAGTGCATTTAGAATATGATGTCCTCACCCCGCCCACTGGCGACAGTTTTAGCGACACCGTCGCCCTCGAAATCATAAATTGCAAAATATAAAGTCCAATTTGCAAATGTAACGGTCGCTGAGTGCGTTTAGAAGCTGATGTCGTCAACCACAGCAGCGGTGGCACTCTCATAAGCTGATTGGGGTTAAACACATAACCTTACCAACCCACGTGTGTTTTAGCGAAACTAGTACCCTCAGATGCATAAATATCGTATTAAAAAGCCAATACGCGAATGCAAAGGGTGCTGAGTGCATTTAGAATATGATGTCCTCACCCCGCCCACTGGCGACAGTTTTAGCGACACCGTCACCCTCGAAATCATAAATTTCAAAATATAAAGCCAATTCGCAAATGTAACGGTCGCTGAGTGCGTTTAGAAGCTGATGTCGTCAACCACAGCAGCGGTGGCACTCTCATAAGCTGATTGGGGTTAAACACATAACCTTACCAACCCACGTGTGTTTTAGCGAAACTAGTACCCTCAGATGCATAAATATCGTATTAAAAAGCCAATACGCGAATGCAAAGGGTGCTGAGTGCATTTAGAATATGATGTCCTCACCCCGCCCACTGGCGACAGTTTTAGCGACACCGTCGCCCTCGAAATCATAAATTGCAAAATATAAAGTCCAATTTGCAAATGTAACGTCCGCTGAGTGCATTTAGAAGCTGATGTCGTCAACCACAGCAGCGGTGGCACTCTTATAAGCTGATTGGGGTTAAACACATAACCTTACCAACCCACGTGTGTTTTAGCGAAACTAGTACCCTCAGATGCATAAATATCGTATTAAAAAGCCAATACGCGAATGCAAAGGGTGCTGAGTGCATTTAGAATATGATGTCCTCACCCCGCCCACTGGCGACAGTTTAAGCGACACCGTCACCCTCGAAATCATAAATTTCAAAATATAAAGCCAATTCGCAAATGTAACGGTCGCTGAGTGCGTTTAGAAGCTGATGTCGTCAACCACAGCAGCGGTGGCACTCTTATAAGCTGATTGGGGTTAAACATATAACCTTACCAACCCACGTGTGTTTTAGCGAAACTAGTACCCTCAGATGCATAAATATCGTATTAAAAAGCCAATACGCGAATGCAAAGGGTGCTGAGTGCATTTAGAATATGATGTCCTCACCCCGCCCACTGGCGACAGTTTTAGCGGCACCGTCGCCCTCGAAATCATAAATTGCAAAATATAAAGTCCAATTTGCAAATGTAACGGTCGCTGAGTGCGTTTAGAAGCTGATGTCGTCAACCACAGCAGCGGTGGCACTCTTATAAGCTGATTGGGGTTAAACATATAACCTTACCAACCCACGTGTGTTTTAGCGAAACTAGTACCCTCAGATGCATAAATATCGTATTAAAAAGCCAATACGCGAATGCAGAGGGTGTTGAGTGCATTTAGAATATGATGTCCTCACCCCGCCCACTGGCGACAGTTTTAGCGACACCGTCGCCCTCGAAATCATAAATTGCAAAATATAAAGTCCAATTTGCAAATGTAACGGTCGCTGAGTGCGTTTAGAAGCTGATGTCGTCAACCACAGCAGCGGTGGCACTCTCATAAGCTGATTGGGGTTAAACACATAACCTTACCAACCCACGTGTGTTTTAGCGAAACTAGTACCCTCAGATGCATAAATATCGTATTAAAAAGCCAATACGCGAATGCAAAGGGTGCTGAGTGCATTTAGAATATGATGTCCTCACCCCGCCCACTGGCGACAGTTTTAGCGACACCGTCGCCCTCGAAATCATAAATTGCAAAATATAAAGTCCAATTTGCAAATGTAACGGTCGCTGAGTGCATTTAGAAGCTGATGTCGTCAACCACAGCAGCGGTGGCACTCTCATAAGCTGATTGGGGTTAAACACATAACCTTACCAACCCACGTGTGTTTTAGCGAAACTAGTACCCTCAGATGCATAAATATCGTATTAAAAAGCCAATACGCGAATGCAAAGGGTGCTGAGTGCATTTAGAATATGATGTCCTCACCCCGCCCACTGGCGACAGTTTTAGCGGCACCGTCACCCTCGAAATCATAAATTGCAAAATATAAAGTCCAATTTGCAAATGTAACGGTCGCTGAGTGCATTTAGAAGCTGATGTCGTCAACCACAGCAGCGGTGGCACTCTCATAAGCTGATTGGGGTTAAACACATAACCTTACCAACCCACGTGTGTTTTAGCGAAACTAGTACCCTCAGATGCATAAATATCGTATTAAAAAGCCAATACGCGAATGCAAAGGGTGCTGAGTGCATTTAGAATATGATGTCCTCACCCCGCTCACTGGCGACAGTTTTAGCGGCACCGTCACCCCCGAAATCATAAATTGCAAAATATAAAGTCCAATTTGCAAATGTAACGGTCGCTGAGTGCGTTTAGAAGCTGATGTCGTCAACCACAGCAGCGGTGGCACTCTCATAAGCTGATTGGGGTTAAACACATAACCTTACCAACCCACGTGTGTTTTAGCGAAACTAGTACCCTCAGATGCATAAATATCGTATTAAAAAGCCAATACGCGAATGCAAAGGGTGCTGAGTGCATTTAGAATATGATGTCCTCACCCCGCCCACTGGCGACAGTTTTAGCGACACCGTCGCCCTCGAAATCATAAATTGCAAAATATAAAGTCCAATTTGCAAATGTAACGGTCGCTGAGTGCGTTTAGAAGCTGATGTCGTCAACCACAGCAGCGGTGGCACTCTTATAAGCTGATTGGGGTTAAACACATAACCTTACCAACCCACGTGTGTTTTAGCGAAACTAGTACCCTCAGATGCATAAATATCGTATTAAAAAGCCAATACGCGAATGCAGAGGGTGTTGAGTGCATTTAGAATATGATGTCCTCACCCCGCCCACTGGCGACAGTTTTAGCGACACCGTCGCCCTCGAAATCATAAATTGCAAAATATAAAGTCCAATTTGCAAATGTAACGGTCGCTGAGTGCGTTTAGAAGCTGATGTCGTCAACCACAGCAGCGGTGGCACTCTCATAAGCTGATTGGGGTTAAACACATAACCTTACCAACCCACGTGTGTTTTAGCGAAACTAGTACCCTCAGATGCATAAATATCGTATTAAAAAGCCAATACGCGAATGCAAAGGGTGCTGAGTGCATTTAGAATATGATGTCCTCACCCCGCCCACTGGCGACAGTTTTAGCGACACCGTCACCCTCGAAATCATAAATTTCAAAATATAAAGTCCAATTTGCAAATGTAACGGTCGCTGAGTGCGTTTAGAAGCTGATGTCGTCAACCACAGCAGCGGTGGCACTCTCATAAGCTGATTGGGGTTAAACACATAACCTTACCAACCCACGTGTGTTTTAGCGAAACTAGTACCCTCAGATGCATAAATATCGTATTAAAAAGCCAATACGCGAATGCAGAGGGTGTTGAGTGCATTTAGAATATGATGTCCTCACCCCGCCCACTGGCGACAGTTTTAGCGACACCGTCGCCCTCGAAATCATAAATTGCAAAATATAAAGTCCAATTTGCAAATGTAACGTCCGCTGAGTGCATTTAGAAGTTGATGTATCTAACCACAGTAGCGGTGGCACTCTCATAAGTTGATTGGGGTTAAACACATAACCTTACCAACCCACGTGTGTTTTAGCGAAACTAGTACCCTCAGATGCATAAATATCGTATTAAAAAGCCAATACGCGAATGCAAAGGGTGCTGAGTGCATTTAGAATATGATGTCCTCACCCCGCCCACTGGCGACAGTTTTAGCGACACCGTCACCCTCGAAATCATAAATTTCAAAATATAAAGCCAATTCGCAAATGTAACGGTCGCTGAGTGCGTTTAGAAGCTGATGTCGTCAACCACAGCAGCGGTGGCACTCTCATAAGTTGATTGGGGTTAAACACATAACCTTACCAACCCACGTGTGTTTTAGCGAAACTAGTACCCTCAGATGCATAAATATCGTATTAAAAAGCCAATACGCGAATGCAAAGGGTGCTGAGTGCAATTAGAATTTGATGTCCTCACCCCGCCCACTGGCGACAGTTTTAGCGGCACCGTCGCCCTCGAAATCATAAATTGCAAAATATAAAGTCCAATTTGCAAATGTAACGGTCGCTGAGTGCGTTTAGAAGCTGATGTCGTCAACCACAGCAGCGGTGGCACTCTCATAAGCTGATTGGGGTTAAACACATAACCTTACCAACCCACGTGTGTTTTAGCGAAACTAGTACCCTCAGATGCATAAATATCGTATTAAAAAGCCAATACGCGAATGCAAAGGGTGCTGAGTGCATTTAGAATATGATGTCCTCACCCCGCCCACTGGCGACAGTTTTAGCGGCACCGTCGCCCTCGAAATCATAAATTGCAAAATATAAAGTCCAATTTGCAAATGTAACGGCCGCTGAGTACATTTAGAAGCTGATGTCGTCAACCACAGCAGCGGTGGCACTCTCATAAGCTGATTGGGGTTAAACACATAACCTTACCAACCCACGTGTGTTTTAGCGAAACTAGTACCCTCAGATGCATAAATATCGTATTAAAAAGCCAATACGCGAATGCAAAGGGTGCTGAGTGCATTTAGAATATGATGTCCTCACCCCGCCCACTGGCGACAGTTTTAGCGGCACCGTCGCCCTCGAAATCATAAATTGCAAAATATAAAGT